>CM076580.1:1104437195-1104781868 GCA_034641835.2 Pinus albicaulis | reverse complement strand
AATAATATAGATCAGATTTTACAAATCTTCTTGTTCAGCAAAGATATAGGATAGTGTGCGTAATGGAAGTCAACAAGATGCATCAGCCAACAAAGTATTTCTTAGATCGGCCAACCCTCCAAGTGTCACACACGTAACCCTCAAAGATAGCTCATCAAAAGTCAATGATGGTCAACCAAAAGTCAAAGTAGAAAAGTCAACAAAAAGTCAATGCTGCAGATTTAGGGCTTCAGTCAAACTGCTCCTTTTTCCTCGATTTTTGTGCCCAGCTGTACGACCTACAAAAATAGGATTTTCAACAAATATTGGAGGTAAAACGGTCAAGGGTTGACCACGCTCAATGCCAGTCAACGCACAACAAAACTACCCTAAAAATATCTGCAGATTTTTCCCTAGCTTCAGCTCCGCAGATTTTCCCCAGCTTTAGCTCCACACGTGTAAAGGAAAGAGGCCTCCAAAGGTTATCAAACCAATCATATCACAATGAGAGAATGCGTGATGAGTTGATGAGAAAATGAACTTCAAGTCTCTCCAATTTATATCCATCAGTGAGGGTGTGTGACACATCTATTAGGCTTGTGAGCCTACATTACAAATCTGGTCGACCTTGCACACGTGTGCAAAATAAATCAAAATATATGTTCTTCTCATCAAAAAAAGATGATATTTAGATCAATCTTGCACCTCTCCGAAAGAGGAATCCAACAAAATATGATCATCATCATATGAGCAGTGCAACATGGAGTTTGGACCTAGTTGCCCAAAATTAACACTCCCTCTCAACTAGGGAGAACTCCATCTGTCCACCTATTCCATCCAGAGATCAGTACCATCATGTACCATAATATAGCATCGTGCGTCATCCTACCATAACTTGCTTTGTTGTCTCCTCTTCGCAAATAGAAAAAATGGTGAGTCACAAAGACATTACGCTCAACTAACCCGAAGTTAGCTTAGAGGTTAAAATCTTTCTTGGACTAAAAAAGAGTCTCATACTAACCCGAAGTTAGTTTAGAGGATAAAACCTCAATAGAATAAAAAAGAGTGACATACTAACCTGAAGTTAGTTTACTGACCCAAAGTCAGTTTAGAGGTAAGAACCTCATCATACTAGATCCCAGATCAAGGTGTTGGACACATGCTATCCTAGACATAGAGAATACGACAATCTGCGATGCATCCATCAGTCTTGCTATTGGTCTATATCCACATTTCCCATCTCATTGGCCAAATGAGAGGTACTTCCCATGAGTCCAAAAGTCCATGGATAGGATGCGTGCGGGGCATAGATCAAAGATAGGTGAACCAACTCAATATCATAACGGTGGGGCAGAAGCACAACAAGGTTCAACAAGCCTAGCCCCGTGTGTGCTTATAGCTCCAAGAAGCTATCCCCAATCCCCTTGGAGCTCCTAGAGCGTATAGTCCAACTCAAGCATGACCCTTAGAATAGGGTATTTCCATGATTCCAAGCTTCTCACGGAAGGTTAGGAACTTGACCTTCCCCAGGGACTTCGTGAGAATATCTGCAACCTGCTCATCAATTCCTATGTGATTGAGACTTACAGTGCCTCGTTGTACCATATACCAGATAAAGTGGTACCTAATATCAATATGCTTGGATTTATCGTGGAACACATGATTCTAAAAAAAAAGAATCCCACTTTGGTTATCACAAAGGATAACAGTGGTATCTAGCACATGCCCAAACAAATCACTGAAGAGATTACACAACCAAACAGATTCACAACAGACCATAATCTCTGCAATGTATTCAACCTCAACAGTGCTCAAATCCACCAACTTCTGCTTCTTGATAATCCAAGATATCAAAGTAGAACCCAAGGTGAAGCAACATCCTGATGTGCTCTTGCGATCCACCATACTGCCAGCCCAATCAGTATCAATATATCCATGGAGTATCAATCTTCTGATAGTGTATCTCAGCCCATGGATGATTGTGTCCCAAATATATCTCAATAGATTCTTGGCACCAATCCAATTAATGTGACGAGGATCAACCATATGTTGACTCAAGGTGTTCACGAAAAAACATACGTTTTAACGAGAGTTCACTAGGAACATTAGGGCCCCCAAGAGTTTTCAATACTTGGTGGGATTTCCCAGCATGGGCCCAACAAAATTTCCACACAAATTTTTAAATTTGAGTTCCATCGGTGTCGACACAGACTTACATTCCACCATACCAAATCTCTCCAGCAACTTCATGACATATTTTCCTTAAGAAAGGAAAATCTCGCCTGGCCTCTGCCAGATCTCCAAGCCTAGGAAGTAATGTATCAGTCCTAGGTATTTCAACTCAAATTCGAAATCTAGATCCCTCTTACACTGATGAATGAGAGGGTCAACACCTCTGAGGAAGAGAACGTCCACATAGATAACTAGAATGAGAGGCATTTCTCTATTAACCTTAAAATAAAGGTTTGGATCAACATTACTTCGAGTGAAGCCCAAATTCATCAAATAGCTATCTATCCTCTCATACCAAGCCTTGGGGGCTTGCTTCAACCCATAGAGGGATTTATTCAACCTGTATATATAGGTGTCTCTATCTCAAACTTCGAACCCCAAAGGTTGCTCTACATACAACTCTTCCTTTATAGAACCATGCAGAAAAGCGGTCTTCACATCCATCTAATGGAGACTCAATCCTTGCGTTGCAGTAAGGGAAATGATAGATCGGATGGTGGTATAGCGGGCCATAGGTGCAAATATATCATCATAATCTATGCATTCTTTTTGAGAGAAGCCTCAGGTAACAAATCTTGCCTTGTACTTTTCAGCACTACCATTAGATCCATGCTTGATATTATAAAGCCATTTCAAGGTGACAACAGATTTGTCCTTTGGTCTAGGGACCACTTCCCAGACATCATTTTTCATAATGGACTCATATTATTCGTGCATATCATCCTTCCAAAATTGATTCTTTATGGCTTCTTCAAATGGTTCAGGCTCAAATTGTACAATTGTACTCATGGCTGCTAGATACCCTTGGTATCTGTTTGACTTCTTGCTTTCATGAAATGTCCCCCTTGGGGAAATATGTCTCTAGACATCTACGAGAGTATCCATAAACCGTGAGGGTATTCTCTTATTTGAAGGAGGTGGATCAATAGGATCCACAGGTCCTTCAGCGTTGGGCATCGGTTCATCCTTTGGCTCTTCTTGCTTCCCTACTTCTTCATCTTCTTTGTCTTCCTTGGAGCTATGAATATTTCTCACTTTCTTTAGGGAAAAATCTTCATCGAAGGTGACATTGTGGCATATATCCAGTTCGCTTTGACCAGACACATAATTTCTATATGCCTTCGAAGTTTCACTGTAGCCCACAAACATTCCCTTCTTTCCAGAAGCATCCATCTTCCTTCTCTTCTCTTTTGGCACATGAAAGTAAATAGGACAAACAAAAACTCTAAAATGAGAAACATCATGTTTCTTACTAGAGAAGACTTCTTTGGGAGTTTTGGAGTCTAGAGCAGAATGCGGGCATATTTTTGAACGTACACAACAATGTTCATAGCTTCTCCCCATAGAAACTTCGAAAGAACTTGGTCACATAGCATGGCATGGGAAGCTTCCACAATGGTCCTGTTCTTTCTTTTAACAAAACCATTTTTCTCAGGAGTATATGCAGTTGTGGTCTCCCTCTTAATGTCAGCTTCTCTGCAAAAGTCATTGAATTCATTTGACTCATAATCGGTCCCATTGTCGGTCCTCAAAACTTTGATTCTCTTCTTAGTTTGATTTTCCACCAAGGCCTTGAAGGTACGAAACCATTTGAATGCTTCATCCTTCTTCTTCAAGAAATATATCCAGGTCTTGTGGGAGAAGTCATCTGTAAAAGTAATTTAATAGGAACATCCTCCCAAGGATGCCATGGGTAGCATACCAGATAAGTCAGAATGTATCAACTGCAAGATATCAATTGTCTTTGTGACACTTGAGGGGAATGGTCCCCTTATATTCTTCCCTTTGGCACAACCCTAACATATACCTTCATGATCATCTTTAAATTCGGGCATCCCTGTCACCCCTTCCTTGCTTCGGGAAGGGCTTTGAAATGAAAGTGTGCAAACCTCCGGTGCCATAATTTTTTTTGAAGAGTTGTATCAAATGACATAGCCCCCAATGGACTTCCTCCAACCTGGTAGAGTGTATCAACTGTAAAACCAATAGTAAGAGCTTCCTTGAATTTCTTCTTCCATATATGTACTTTTCCATCAATGAATTCCACCTTGAACCCTTTGTCTTCCATTGTCGAAATAGACACAAAGTTCTTATTCAAATTAGGTACATACAACACATCTTGTAAGCGAAGGACTTGACCTTGAGATAGATGGAGGGTCACAGTCCCTGTCCCTTTCATAGGATAGGTGGCATTATCTCCAAGCATAATTTCCAAATTTTTATCCTTTTCAATCAAATCAGAGAGGGATTCTTTATAACCAATGAGGTGCCTTGAAGCACCACTATCAATCATCCAGACATCCAGGGTGTCAGGAGGAGATGCAACAGAGAGGGTAGATACAAGAATAAGGTCATTTCTCTTATTATAAACAACATTAGACTCATTGTAGCTAGAATTTATTAAGCTATTTAAAATTTTCCCATTTCCACTACGATCAGAGGGAGCCTTCCTTTTTCCTTTGAATCTGTTGTTCCTTTTATTTCCATCCCCCCTAGAGTTGTTATTGTCATCATCCCTGGGAGAGTCCACTGCAAGGAAAAGACCCTCTAGCGGAGGTTATAAAGGAGGTTTTTAGTGTTATAAAATTGGCCAAAATTGTCAAAAAAACAATTTTTACAACATCCGTTTATGGTTACAGAGGTTTTGGCAGAGATTTTAATGGAAATTCAACACAACTAAAAAAAAATGGGCGGTCGGAGGTTATTACAGATGTTTTTTTCATCGGTGTGCTACTCTGACTTGAATGCACCGATGTGTACATATAGAAGGCGCCTCGGGGCATTCGAAGCAAAATGCACTGGGTCGTTTAGGTATAAAACTGCACTGAGCATAGTGGTGGTGATACAATGCACGGGGCGGTTCTAATTAGTCTTTGGATTTGTGCGGTGCCCATAGGTCGTATCAACGCATCAGTGCGTAGACGTATAGAAATGCACCAGTGCACAATATCACAGAAAGGCACCGAGATTTATAATTGGTATCGGTATTTGTGCGGTGCCCATAGGTCGTACAAATGCACCGGTGCTTATAGACACTTAAACACCCTAGTGCGCAGTATCACACAAACGCACTGAGATTTATAATTGGTGTTGGTATTCGTGCGGTGCCCATAGATCATACAACGATGCTGGTGCGTATAGACACATAAACGCACCGGTGCGTCGTATCACACAAACACACCGATATTTTTAATTCGTTTTGGTGCTTTTTCGTTGCTCATAGTTTGTAGAAACACACCGGCGCGCTTCTTAATACAAATGCACCGGTGTACAATTACTGACACACACCGGTTTTCATTTTGTATTTTTTAGAAACATCGACCTGTGACAGTCGAATTATTGTGATTGTTTTAAATTCATTATTCATCAAAAGTCGACACATCTTATAACAATATTCATATTAATTAAATTCTTATTAATGCATTTGAATGTGATGTTTGGATTAATTTGTTATATCATATCATAATTATTGTGGTTTTTTTAAATTCATTATTCATCAAAAGTCGACACATATATATCTCATAACAATATTCATATGAATTAAATTTTTATTAGTGCATTTGAGAATGACAATGGAGAACACAATAGTGACAATGGAGAATGCAATAGAATAAATTAAAACATATTTTATGATACATAATATATATGAATAAGACAATATTTATCACGCAAAATGGGACAATTATTGGTATCCCTTTGTGTTTCAATTGGGACACTATGTCCATTACATTAAACAAAATTCCTGATTTCACAGACATATTTCAAAAAATAAAATGCCTTGCTTTGATATCCAAACATAGTGATCATCATTCTTCACTTGAACTGTTGTCACTGCTAGAGCTACTTCCATGACGGGTTATTTTCAAGAATGTTTTGTTCACGGTGTTGATTGTTTTATTCTTCTTCACCTTCCATCTACAAACATAAAAATAAACTGAAATGAGTGTATATGCATTGGTGAGAATACTGAAAATTGCAATATTAAATAAAATACATTAATGTAAATCAAAAAGAAAAATGACGTACCATAGCAACAATTGACTCATAAACTATACACATTCTTTTAAAACCATGTACCATGCCATCTTTCAAAATTTCATCTGTTGGCGTAGTTCCATACTTTTTTTCCTACAAGTTTTATACCCCATAACAAATCATATATTTAACATAAAATATGTTTTTGTTCTATTAATTATAGACAGAGCTAAGTAAAACAAGATCGATAGATGCTTACAAATTCCACTATTAATTTCTGATATGCCAACATATACTCACAACTCATATTTAACCCAATTTCAATCAATTTGTCTGATGGTTCTTCTTTGTATGTTAGCACCTGTTTGAAGACATTCAATGATGATTTTTGTAAAACAACTTAAAAAATACAAAAATGAAATCCAGTTAAGTTGTTATAAGGAAGTAACAATTACTCACAAACTTAGATATCAATCCTTTTCTTCCTTGTCGTCCTGTTTTATGTGCTGAATGGGTTCCATTTTCTTTTCTTTTATGCAAGAAAATTCTTGAGAATTAATAATTAATGCTAAATTGTTTATTTATTGTACCTAATGATCGAAAAATTAAATGATTACATATTACATTTGAAGCACGTTGTTGTTGAGATGGCTCCTCCTGCGATGCAATTTTATCCATTTATTTGACCATCTCCTTGTACATCTTTTTGGACATTCCTACTGGAATATTTATGATATCAGCTCTTTCATCTTTTGAGATTTTCATAATATTCATGAAAATGTAACATGACAATAAAATATTTAATTTTTATATTGATATCTGAAAAGTAAATATAACAAAAGTGATATTTATAAATAATTCTAGACAAACATTTAAAGGAATATAATTACTTTTTCATTCCTTATTTTTTGTTGTTGTACGTTTTTGCTATTAAAAGTCTGACATGTCTCATTGACCAATTCTATGGAAACTCTTCCTGTAGTTTAGATAAAATTTGGTTATTGGAATCATTGGATTGATTTTTGTATTGTAAGTGGAAAGAACGTCTATACATTCATTCCACTAGATCTCTCAAACTTTTGTAAAATTTTTTCCCCCTTTCGTTAACTTCCAACAACACTTCAGATGAGCTGAGGAGCAATTCATTTTCATTTGCATGTTATATTTTTTTCTTTTCTTAGAACAACATTCATTTTCTGAGTTGTTGGTCTCTGTAGAACATTAAACATATGTGAATTAATAGATTGTTTGATACATGTTATCTAAAAATTTCAAGTATATTATTAATGATAATTAAAAAAAGAAACTCATATTGGATTGATAGTATTTTTTCATTCACCTCATTCATCCTTTCGCAATTTTTCCATCAAGCTTTTACGCTCTTCTGGTCCTAGATCAGAAATAATCTTATCAAGCTTCATCATTTTGTGGATCTGCATGATACACAGTAAACAATACATATTATTTAAACTTACATATAGTTCAAAAATAATATTTTTTATAAAGAATTTATAAAGAACTTGCCTTTTTGCTTTTCTTTATGTGTTATCAGTATTTTTGTTACTTGATCTCTTGTCTGTCATCTCTTTATCAATCTGAAACCTATACCATATCATTCATTTATACATTTATAAATAAATTTTTAACTTTTCAGGGAAAAAATAAATCTCAAGAAACTGGTGCGCCTTTCATGATGTACGCACCACCGTCAGTGCGTGGTAGTATTAAAAATGCACTGCAAAAACAGTATAATAGACCGTATGGTGCGTGGGGGTATAGTAAACACACCACACAAACATTGTAATAGGCCGTACGGTGCTATCCTCATAACATGGAGGACTGGTGCCCTATTTCAAATATGGCGCGCTGATTTAAAAAAACAAATATTTTCAAAAATTTTATTACAGTACTCGTACAGTGCGCTATATAATACATTGCATCGGTGTGCTAGGTTACGCAAGGCACACCGATAAAAAAAAATCCATTTTTTCCAAAAATTCATGCAATGGCTGAATGGATTGGGATTCGACTATGCAAGTCATCCCGTGGGTTAGATGTCAATCTAAAATGAAAAGCCCTAATTCTGAAATCACAGAAACAGGGAGAAGAAAGGGAAAAAACAAAAAAAATTGAAGGGTTTAGGGTAAAAATGGATAAAACTGCAGAAAAAGTAAAAAAAATGCAGAAAAAGTAAAAAAAAATAATCAAATTTAATCACGAGATGGTTTGAAATTCTATGATATAGGGTTTGAATCACTAGAGGTTTGATTTCTGATTGTCTGAATACTTCTGTTCGAATGTATTTCGCTGCTCCACAGTGCCCTCGTGCTCTCTTGCTCCAGGTATGTCTCCTGCAAATATCTGGCTGAAAATTTTAGCAAAAATAGTGAAATAATGAAAAGTGTTTAGTATTTAAAGAATTATTTTGTGAAATTAGATTTTCGAAAATATTTTGTCGCCTATTTTTCAAATTTTCGCTTTTTTTTTTTTCACTTAAAGAAAATAGAGTTGCGCTTTTTTTATTTGCGTTTATTTGTCACCAGTGCGTCGTTTTGTAACACCGACACCGGTGCGGTTATATGTACAGTAGCACCTATTTGCGGTTAAGGCACCGAAATTACTTTTAGGTGTGTACACCAAAATTTAGTGAACTTAAACCATAGAAATTGAGAATTATAATTTTGTTTATTCTTGAGAATTAGAATTAGAATTAAAATTGAGAATTGGAATTGGATAAATTATTGATGGAAATAACTATTCTTCCAATGCATTTTGTTTATTGCAGGAGGTCCCCACTGATTATGTGGAGAGAATGCAATGTGGGGCATGTGAAGATGTAATACTACAGGGCCCAAGTGGGAAATTGTGACATGTGAACCTGTTATAATTAGCACTTAACTATTTGCAACCAATATGTTTTAGAATATATTTGTAGATAGATGGATGGCTTGCCAAGAATTAATACATATAATTTGCAGAAGGGTAATGTTCTGGGAGCAATGACAATGAGTCCTTCATTCTGCATTTGTTAGCAGAAGAAGATCAATTTTCGACTGGACGATGCAATTATTACATGTGGAGGAAATGGTATCCCATAAAAAATGAGTTTATGGTTGAGTAGAGGAAAGACATTGCAAAATAGGCTATTACATTAGTTTTTCAAATGGGAAACCGATTTGCAGGTGGAAATATGGCAGCTGCAAGTATCTACGCTTTTCTTCCCACATAAATGGTCACTAGATTTCCAATTATAATACAAGCAGACTTTTCACTGGTTTCATCCATAGGACCACAACTCAGACAAGTTAGAGATGCCATTCAGGTTCAATTGAAAGCTGAAGATGTCATTTTATGCATCGTCAGCTTTGTCGGTAAAAGTTTATGTAAGCCAACCGAAGCTCGGACAATACTCCCAGCTACTTTTAAACACATTCTGGAGAATCTTTCCCTTCATGGGACCTACCAGCCCGATCAACAACGTTAATTGATCTTTCTCTGCTGTCCTTATGGGAATGAGAATCCTTCCCTTCATGGTGCCTTTTCGCTTTATCAACTGCCTCGATTGATCTTTCTCTGCCATCAACTCTGCTCTCCATTTCTCATATGGGATCTCTTAACCTTATCACTGGCCTCAACCGAATGCTCTCTGCCGGTTTCAACTTGTACTCCTTTTGTACTCTGTCGAGCTCTGTAGCCGTCTGCATCCCTGTAAGCGTCTTTGCCCGTCTTTCTGTTTGAATCACTCATTTTCTCTGCTACAAACTTCTCAGCTGAAATTCGAACTCTCGTCTTTTCAAACCCCCATCTCCTCAGAAAAATTCTTGCCCGCGATTCAAACCCTTCGCTGCTCCAATACTGCACTTTACAGAATAACCCTGTTCCGATGCATGCTGTTTTATAGGTGCACTAGGGCGGTTTTTAAGATCGAGGTTTTTGTTTTGGTGCGGTGTTTTATGACGCACCAGTGCGAAAGCGTTCTGAAGCATCGGTCCGTCAGAGTAATAAGACGCACCGGTGCGTGTTATGATGATAAGCGCACCGGACTGTATAAAGTTATTTTTTTTTGTATGTAAGATCATAATAAAATAATGATAATTCTAAAGTACATGAATTTATTTGCATTATTTTCTAAACTTTATTATGTTACAAAAATTCACATTATTCTAGATTTATTATTTCACAATTATTTACAAATTTACAAATTTTAAATATTTTAATAAAATCATTTCACATTAATACAATTAAAATTTTACAAATATTTTACATACAATTAGAATTAGAATTACTATTTTACAATTTCACATACAATTACGATTAGAATTACAATTACAATTTTAATTTTACATACAATTACATTTAGAATTTTACATACAATTAGAATTAGAATTACAATTTTACAATTTTTCATATATACAATTACAATTAAAATTACAATTACAATCATTTCACAATAAATTAAATATTACAATTACAATTAAAATGTTACATTAAATATTTTACATACAATTACAGTTAAAATTAGAATTAGAATTAGAATTTTACAATTTCACATACAATTACGATTAGAATTAGAATTAGAATTTTAATTTTACATATAATTACATTTACAAGTAAAATTTTACAAATATTTTACAATATACAATTAGAATTAGAATTAGATTCACATTTACAATTACAATTACAATTTTACAAATATTTTACATAGAATTACACTTAAAATTACAATTACAAATACAATTACAATTTTAGAATTTTACATACAGTTATAATTACAATTACAATTTTACAATTTGTCATATATACAATTACAATTACAATCATTTCACTAAAAATTAAATATTACAATTACAATTAAAATTTTACATTAAATATTTTACATACAATTACAGTTAAAATTACAATTACATATACAAATACAATTTTACAATTTTACATACAATTAAAATTTAAATTTCAAGTACAATCACGACATAATATTTAATAAATATCATGGTCATTTAATATTAAATTAATTAATAAACATCACGATCATGATAACCATCGTACAAACATTATATTCGACTAAAAAACACATTCAAACATCAAATTAACATTATATATTAACATCATCACAACACAAACATCTAATATATATACATCTCATGTCAAATAACTCATGCTATCACATACACATCTATCTTCAAGCTAAACATTAAATGAACATATCTAACATGACCTAACAATATACACATCATGATGATCACCAACATGTAAATTAAGTACAATTGCAACATGACCATAAAATACATGGACCATATATATATATATAACTGAATAATGTTAAAAATATAAAACTGTAATATAAATGTCATGGATCAGCTGGTGGTAGTACGTCAACATCAATAACAGTATTAGTGGAGGCCTGCTCAGACAATGGTGCAGCCTCGACGGTCGATGGTTGAGCCTGCTCATGATCATGACTAGTACTAATGGATGGATCAGCTGGTGGTAGTACAACATCAGTATAAGCAGTACTAGTGGAGGCATGCTCAATCAATGGTGTAGCCTCAATGCTCGATGGTACAACCTGCTCATGATCATGACTAGTACTGATGGATGTTGCAGGCTGTTGATGACTGGACGTGGCCGATGGTCCAGCCTCATCTCCATGATGACTGCTAGATGCTAGTGGAGCCTCATGCTCATCAGGTGCGGTGCGAGGTGAACGATTATGAGATGAGTTGCTGCTCACTGACTGTCCATCACGTGCTGCAGCTCGACCACGCCTATAATGTGCAACAGTCCTCCTCAGTCGCGTAACAGCTATTGTAGTTCCTACGACATGCCACATCAGGATGTACATGTCATGCGACATGCCTCTCCACATCCGTATTATCCTATCATTGGCTTGTATGTCTATTTAATGCGCGAGCCTGATACCCGCCTCAACAATCAATGCACTGAGTAGGTCACCCAACTCCATCCTATATCAAGTATCAGGTCGACCGTGCCTAGCAAAAGGCAGTACCAGTGCACCAACATGAGGATCATGTCTCTCTCCACCGACCTCTTTATCATGAGCCTCGGCATCTGCCATGTCCCAATCGTCATCAGGATCCACACCTGGATCATGTGGTGGTTCCGACATCTCCTCGCCATCAAAAGAGATAATGTCTGCAAAATATATACAAGTACACAACAATAATTAGAGAATTTCATTACACAAGTTAATAAAAACAAGTTAAAGAACATGCTAGAATAAATTTAAATATATAAAACAGTAATATTACCTCTATCATCTAGCGGCTCATCAACTGTGAAGAGGATGTTGGCACACCCTCGCCAATCCAATCCAACATACAGATAGGGGACCATAATGAAGGGATGTAGCTCGTCAACACTGGCTAGTAAGTCCAGTGCATCATGCGATATCCTGGCTGGAAACATAGTCTCTCCCCTCTTCGGCATCATCTGCTCACACATGTACATCCGGGCCTCCAACATTGACCTACGAGGTTGCCAAACAAAAGTAGGCCTCATCTCTGGAAACCTCTCAAAAAATAAACAAAAAATCTCTGAAGAAAAAGGGAAGTTGACCCTCCCTTGTGCAAGAGCATGACATCTATCTAAGGCCGTACAAAATTGCCGCAAAAAATGGCAGACCACCTGACAAGTCATGGTTCCTGTACTAAAGAATCAACATAATATAGAAGCGGGTAACTAATGCGTTTCCCATCACTGGTGTTGTGTGAAATGGTCGAAATGAGAAGTGAGAGGCACTGCACGTTCTGTCTACCAAATGCACCAATACGCAGCTGACCTCTAGGGACCTGAAACTCTAAAGGAGACAGTACATTTGATCCAATGTATCTCTGGGAGTAAACTAACTGAATCCCTGCTACACAACCAGTTGGAACCTCTGGGAACAAGGGAAAATCCACCCATCTCCTTGATATCCCTGTAATGAAATAAATATCCTCCTCAATGGGTGTGTACCACTGGTTAGGACCAACATGGAAAGCCTATCGGTAGGAATTCCACCTACAGATAAGATGTCTCAAAAAGACACAATGGGCCTTTAGGGAAGTAGCCTCCTCATAGAACTTGAGGAGGCCTACCTGCCTTAGGAGCCCTTGGGTATCTGCTGTAATAGGGCGAGGGTATGCATCTCTCTCCCTCTATCGTGCCTCCCACTAACGAAGCATGTCATACTGCTCCGCCTGTTGTTGTTGCTGTTCCTCCTCTTCTCTTTGAATCAGTGACATATTAAATATTTTTTTTTATTAAATCAGACATGTATTTAGGAATATACATATATAATTTTTTTTGGAAAAATAAAACAAACCCGTCGGTGCACCACAAAAACAGTGATGCACCGGTTCTGGTGCAGTTTTTTTTTGTAGAGCACCAAAGGCAGTGCCCCAGATGACATAAAACACACCGTATGCGATGCACCTAAAATTTTTTCAAGCCCCATTGACTATATATGGTGTCAGAAGAGCGGTGCGCTGACTAAAATATATGCCCCGACGCATATAGTCATGTCAACGCATCGACTTCCTAACAAATTATACAGTCAATGGTGTGGTCTTTTACCCGGCCGCACCGTTGACCCTGTCGGAATGCCGAATGTGGTGCGCTGTTAGACACTGGGGTGGATATATCCGTCAACGCACCGTGTTGCTATTCCCATGGTCAACGGTACGCCCAGCTAAATCACCGCACTGCAAATGTTTTTTAAATTTTAAAATAATGCGGGGCGCCTTTCGGTACCACCCCGAAAACGGTGCGGATACCGTTAGCACCGGTTGCGGTGCGACCTATAAATTTTACAGGCAGCACTGCTTACCGGTGTGAGCCGAACGGTTCATGCGCACTGCACAACAATTTTTTTCTTTTTCTTTTTTAATGGTTAATTTTAAGGTTATTTCAAATTTTAATTCGCTAGAAAGCTTAATTATGGAAAAACTAGAAAAATACCTGTACATTTCACCATCGAGGAGGCATATTGGCTGTAGAATTTGCAAAAAAAAATTTTGCCACTATTTTGCAAAATGCAAGCTGGAGATTGGTGGCCAATGTACAGCAGAAATGCACGCAATGGGTTCAATGGGAGCACCGATGTTAGGGTGGCTCAGAGAAGGAGAAATTGCACTAGTGCTTGAGAGCTCTGGAGTACTGAGAAAAGTGGAAAATGTGGTTTTTTGGCCGTAATTTTTTTTTTTTAAATTTAACCCTGCTCCGGTGCGCGGGGTTTTATAGGCTCACCGGTGTAGTTTCTTAAGAATGCACCGGGTTGTTTCAGATTTTGTGCATTGTTTTATGATGCACTGAGGTGGTTACTTAACACCACATTGGGCTGTTTCAATTTTGGCATGGTGTTTCATGACGCACCGGGGCAGAATAGTGTTGAAGCCCCGGTGCTTTACAGTAATAGGACGCACTGGGCATGTCTGTACGGAGCGCACGGTGTCCGGTGTGCCAATGTTTTGTGCAACTGGTGCTTTCTCTTGTAGAGTGCACCGGTGATTGAGAGAAGAAGAGTGAAAAATGTGGTTTTTTGGCTGTAATTTTTTTTATTTAACCCTTTTTTCGGTGCGCGTTTTTTATAAGCGCATTGATGCTGTTTCAGACGAACGCACCAGTCCGATTTTGTTTTGGCGCAGTGTTTTATGATGCACCAGCGTGTAAGAGTTTGTGCGCACCAGTGTCTTCTCTTGTAAAGCGCACCGGTAATTGAGAGCTCTAGAGCACTAAAAAAAGTGAAAAAACCGGTTTTTTTTGCCATATTTTTTTTTAACCCTTTTCCAGTGAACGTGCTTTATAGGTGCATCGGTGTTGTTTCTTACGAACGCACTGGTTATTTTATGTTTTGGCGGATTGTTTTATGATGCACCAGCGCGGAAGAGTTGTGAAGAACTGGTGCTCTACAGTAATACGACGCATCGGGTGGGTGTACGGAGCGCACAGTGTCTGGTGTGCCAATGTTTTGTGTGCACCGGTGCCTCTGCTTGTAAGGAGCATCGGTGTGATGTTGAATGATAAGCGCACTGAGCAGAAAACATCTGCAAAAACCTCCGCCCGCAAACCTCCTCTAGTAACCTCCACTAGAAACGGATGTATGGGGTATTTTTATAAGGGGTTCCTAAAAAAAATCCGCTAGAGGGTCTTTTCCTTGTGGTGGTCCCTTATATTAGGGCACTCTCTTGCATAGTGACCAAACTTGTTACAAGTGTAACATCTTCCCTTATTTCCTTTGGGCCCCTCTCTTCCATGGTTTTGATTTCTCGGACCTCCATTGTTCCTCTTCTTTGCATGAGCGGTGAAGGCAGTAGGGTCACATCTATTTCCATTAGAGGGGTGGTCTCCCTCCATCATTATTTTCTCCTCTTGAGTGCATCTCGTCAATATTTCATCAAAATTAGGAATCACATTATTATTAAGAATAAAGATATTGAATACATACCAATCACAGGGGAGACCTCAAAGGGTAATGAGAACCATCTCTCGATCATCTATTTCTTCTCCAATAGCTAGAAGATTGTTCCTGATTCCAGTGAGCCTCACAAAATAGTATTGAATGGATTCATCCCTTCCCTTCTTGATATTCTTCAATTGATTCTTGAATAAAATAACTTTATTAGAATTGCTAGTCCTGAACATGCTAACCAACTTATCATACATATATTTAGATGTGCTCAGCTCAAAAATGTAAGCAACCAAGTGCTTATGAATAGAATCCCAGATAATCATCTTTGCTTTGATTTCCCATTTTCTTTACTTTGTCTTTGTGGCAACAGGTGCATTTGATGGAGGCTCTTGAATCTTCCCCTGCACATAGTCCATGACATATTGATATTCTAATGCCAAATCCAAGGAAATATTCCATGCATGATAATCTAACTTATCAATCAATTTATCGTCAGAATTGAAACCTGTATAGGTTTTGGAGGCCATAGGTCCTTGATATGATTTCTGCAAATTTACTTCAATATTTATTAGGCCCAATTCAATCTAGAAATCACATAAACATGAAAGTAAAATTTTGATAGAACACAATAATAGATCAACAGAAGACAAGCTAATAATACAGATCATATTTTACAATTCTTCTTGTCCAGCAAAGATATAGGATAGTGTGCATTACGACATTCAACAAGATGCATCAGCCAACAAAGTATTTCTTAGATAAGCCAACCCTCCAAGTGTCACACAAATAACCCTCAAAGACAACTCATCAAAAGTCAATGATGGTCAACCAAAATTCAACATCGAAAAGTCAATGCATGATAGTCAATAGAAAGTCAACACTGCAGATTTAGGGCTTCGGTCAAACTGATCCTTTTTACTCGCTTTTTGTGCCCAGATGTATGGACTACAAAAATTGAATTTTCAGCAAAGGTTGGAGGTCAAACGGTCAAGGGTTGACCACGGTCAATGTTATGAAACCAACTCCAAAAATAGAAGAAAAGAGAGATCAACGCCTTAGAAATCAACCCTTCGAGGGGACAACCTACTTTACATTACATAAATAAACAATTCTTGAATGTTTCAAATGAAAAAAACCTCCTTTCTATATATAGGAGTCCATGGGGTCATAATATAATCCTAGTCGACTAACAATAATAATGTAAGGGCACAATACTAACAATAGTGGGGTTTTATGGGGTGCAATAATAACAATATGAGGACTATAGGGGTACAAAAATAAAAATAAGGGGGCTACACTAACAATGATAAGAGACTACACTAGTAATATAGGAACCTAACATGCCCCTCTCCTTCAAACAAGTGTTTTCCTAAACAATTGATTATTTCTTGATGCTTCTGTTGTCCAAACATCAGTCCTTACAGATACCCTTATCTCCAAAAGAGTGAAATTGAACGTATGATTGCAAAAATTTTAGAGGTTGGTATAACTAAACTGAGTCAAAGTTATTTCTCTACTCCAATAGTATTGGTGCACAAGAAGGATGGATCATGGCGCATGTTTCCGGATTATAGGAAGCTCAATAAGCTCACTATTAAAGATAAATTTTCCATTCCTGTGATTGATGAATTATTGGATGAATTACATGGAGCAATTATTTTACCAAGTTGGATCTTCGTTATGGATACCATCAAATTAGAATGAAGACTGAAGATATTCCAAAAACAACATTTCGAACTCATGAGGGTCATTATGAATTTTTGGTCATGCCTTTTGTCCATACTAATACACCTTCTACATTTCAAGGGTTGATGAATTCCATTTCCAAACCCTTCCTTAGAAAATTAGTGTTAGTATTTTTTGATAATATACTATTCTACAACAAGTCTTGGAAGGATCATGTTAAACATGTTGATAGGGTGCTCAAACTATTGGAGGAGAAACAATTATATGCAAAACCTTCTTTCTATATATAGGAGTCTGTGGGGTCATAATATAATCCTAGCCGACCTAACAATAACAATGTAAGGGCACAACAATAACAATAGTGGTGTTTTATGGGGCCTAATAATAACAATATGGGGACTACAGGGGTACAAAAATAACAATAAGGGGGCTACACTAACAAAAATAAGGGACTACACTAGTAATATAGGGAGCTAACATGCCCCTCTCCTTCAAACAAGTGTTGTCCTCAACGCTTGATTATTTATTGATGCTTCTGTATTATTATCATCCTCCATTGTGGAATATTAAATGGGTAAGTTCTTCCACTTGTTGAGATAATCTAAAATTGATCAATTTCGTAGTTGTTGAGTTCTTGTTTCTGTGATTGCTTCAGAACTTCTTTTGCTACGATGTTGATCCTCGTGTTTTTTCATTCGACTCTGCACCAAAGATAGGTTATCCTTTGAGAGTTGGAGAACTTGTTGTTGATGATCGATGTGATCTTCCACTATTTTATCATCCATATTATCTTTCATTTGATCCCTCAAACCATCCAACGTAGTCTCCATTTTTGCTTTTAAACCATCTATGCCATCTTTGATTTCTCTTTGTAAGATCGAAATTTGTTGCACTTAGTACTGAAATTTTGATATATCATACTGCAATTCTTCCTCTTCATGCGTCATAGTAGAGATTTCTGAGGGCTTGATGGGTGTGTAGTTATTTTTGGGAGGCATTAAATAACTAAATACTGATATATATGCTTAAAGATGCCCTTGGAATCACTTCAAATTGATTTTTCAAATAAATGTTATGCAAACTTGTTTAAAAAATACACACCTTTTTCTTTCTTTTGAGGAGCTCGATATTGCAACTGATGTATCTCTGTAATTTCGGATCTCCAATATTTGAAATTCGTTTCTATAGTAACCCTCTATGTCCTCTTTCCAATTCCATAGGTCTGGCCTAATTTGGATTCTTCAAGTAAAATTTATTCCCAATCTCCCACAATGACCTAATTATGGACTGGTTAACTAGAGCACACTTGTATGGTGTGCCACATGTCACTCTTTCCTCCTTTGGCTCTGAAATGGATACACATGAAATGATAGTCCATGTAATTTTGGCCACTTTTTATAGAATTCCAATCTAATTCTCAGAGAGAGAGTTATGACGATTTTCCCACAGTCACCTCTTTGCGATGAAATTCAGAAGCCTGCAAAAACCATAAATTCCATAAACCATATCTTCAAAAATATTGCGAACCAAGATCTAAAAATTTTACACAACATTCATTAGGATTTCTTCGAAAATTGGTTTTTTTTAGCTTCTGAACCTTCTTAAAACAAAATTTATAGCGAAAATGCCATGATGACCTGTTTGAAGCAGCGAAACCCTAGAATCCAAAGCTCTGATACCAAATGTTATGGAACCAGCTCCAAAAATAGAATAAAAGAGAGATCAATGCCTTAGAAATCAGCCACTTCGAGGGGGAAACCTCCTTTACATTACCTTAATGAACAATTCTTGGATGATTCAAATGACAAAACCTCCTTTATATATATAGGAGTCCATGGGCTCATAATATAATCCTAGCCAACCTAACAATAATACTGTAAGGGAACAACAATAACAATAGTGGGGATTTATGGGGCACAATAATAGCAATATGGGGACTATAGGGGTAAAAAAATAGTAATAAGGGGGCTACACTAACAACAATAAGGGACTACACTAGTAATATAGGGACCTAATAGTCAATGCTGGTCAACGCACAACAAAATAGCCCTAAACAATCCACGGAATTCCCCAGCTTCAGATCCGCAAATGTGAAGGAAAGAGGCCTCCAAAGGCTATTGAACCATTCAGATCACAATGAGATAATGTGTGATGAGTTGATGAGAAAATGACCTTCAAGTCTCTCCAATTTATATCCATCAGTGAGGGTGTGTGACACATCTATTAGGCTTGTGAGCCTACATTACAAATCTGGCCAACCTTGCACATGTGTAGAAAATAAAATCAAAATATATGTTCTGCTCATCCAAACAAGATGAAATTTAGATCAATATTTCACCTCTCTGAAAGCATAATCCCACAAAAATATGATCATCATCATATGAGCAGTGCAACATGGATTTTGGACCTAGTTTCCCAAAATTAACATTTTGTATCCAACAAAGCTATTGTAATCTGCGTTTCAAATTTCAGAGGACTTTTTAGTAATACAGAAAGCTGTTTCGCAGGATTCTTGTGTCAAAATATTGCTGAAGTGCATCTATCTTAGTAACTGTGTTTACTATTTTTGCGTAGCATTCATATGTGTTTTCATAATCTGAATTATTCAATAGAAAATTAAGAACATAATTTGTTTTAAGGCACACTATGTTTATGGCTTTGATTAATTTCAATGTTTTCAAATTGAATTTAAGTAAAAGAATTCTTAATTTCTCTTTACTTAATGGAAATTCATACATTTCTTCTTGTTCACTTCATTTAAATTACAAAATCCAATTAGATTGGCTGCCTTGCCCTGTGAAATCTATCTATAAAATATGAAAGAGATCCATGTTTTAAGTCGTAGACTCCATAGCCCAATGGTAATTTAGACATTAATCAACCAAACAATTCAAAATCATTCAACAGACATTGAAATTTCATAACCAACCTAATATCTTAATATACACAAATCTAAATATGATAGAGAGATCCCTCTCTGAAGCTGGCAGGTTTAGATCCCAACTTCCAAAGTGGTTTTGTGGTTACCTCTGTAATTTTCTTTGAAACCTCAAAATTTCAGAGTGATAACACAACCCCTAGGAATTTGGAACATAAATTATTCCTTTATATGAAAGAAATCCTTTTTCTTTCATCTCACAGTCCCTGTATTTGGGTTGCGTTTTTCCTTGCTATATGCTTCTTTTTATTTCGATGTATTGCTAATCTCAATTCCTGGCTTCTAAAATTCTGACTTTTAAATAAAATTTACATGTACTTATGGTTGTAGCATGCATTGTATGCACCCTTCTACTGAGTGCATCAACCATTTTTATTTTCCTTCCACTTTATATGATTAACTTAAAAACCATAATCAACCAAAAATTCCATCCATTGGATTTGTCTAGAGTTTAAATGTGGCTATACAAAACACTGTTTTAATACACTTTGGCCAGTTCTCAATGAAAACCTCTCCCCCATGAGGTAATTAATTGACATTTTCAAGGCATGTATAATGGCTTCCAACTTCAAATCATGAGTGACATAATTATTTTCATCCTCCTTGAGCTTCCTATATTCATAACATATCACATGCCCATTCTATATGATCACTCCTCCAAGTCCTTCCTAACATGCACCTTCACACACAAGAAATTATTCGTCTAGGCCAAATATCTTCAATATAGTTCCACATTTCAATAATTTATTTAAATACTAAAATGCATCTTCACATTTATGACACTAGTTAATTTTTTCACCTTTCCTTTGCAAGGACGTAATAGGATGGGCTATCCTTGAGAACCCTCCAATAAATATTATGTAATAACATACTAAACCCATGAAAGACCTTAATTCTATCACATTTTTGTGTGTCGGTTACAATTTAATTACTTTGATCTTTGTTAGATCTACTACTATCCCTTCTTTTGAGATAATATGACCCAAATTATGGATCTTTCTTTTATAAAATGAGCACTTACACAATTTGGCGTATAACTGATGTTCACTTAGTACCTGTAGCACCATCCTTAAATGTTGTTCATGCTCTTCCTTGAATTTAGTATATATGACGATATCGTCCAAAAACACAATCATGAACTTATCCAAATAGTTCCAAAAAACACCATTCATAAGACACATGAAGACACCTGGGGCATTAGATAGCCCAAATCGTACCACTATGAACTCATAATATTCATATCGAGTTTGAAATGATGTTTGACTGATGTGTTCTACGTTAATTCTTAGCTGATGATATCTTGATCTTAGATCAATTGTAGAAAATACCTTAGGTCCCCTAAGCTAGTCAAATAAATCATCTACCTTGGGTAATGGATACTATTCTTCATTTTGACCTTGTTCATCTGACGAAAGTCAATGCATAGTCTAAGTGTACCATTCTTATTTTTGACAAATAAGATTGGGGTACCCCCTTGATCAGGTGATCATGTCCAAGAGGAAAACAATGCTCAAAATTGGAACTACTCAGAATTGGTTGCAAATTGAATTACTGGATAGGCCTCGTCACTGCAATTCTGGCACCATGAACGGGACCCAAATCCAATGTCGTATGAGGAAGATATTGAAGTTTTAAAATGCCCAATAACCTTCAAAACAGGACCTTTGAACTCAGAAATTTTGTCATCTTCAGAAAATTTTAATGGAATTTTTTTTTTCATTTTTATGGTTTTATGATGGCCTATTAGAGGGTGCCATATGGCCCTAGGCCAAAGGTTCAAGTCTGTTTTAAAAATGGTGTTGGTGGGCAGACCGACCCGAGCTGAACGCATTCGGGTCAATCGGGCACGACCTGACCCGAATGTTCATGGGTTAGTAGTTGGGTCATCGGCATATTGTGCTAAACGAAAAAGGGTCATGGATCTTTGTTTAAACATCGGGCAGAGGACGACCCAACTCGATCGTAAATGGGTCATGTTATAGCGGCATAGTTCAACCAGCGGAAAAACAAAGGATAAGCCCTCAGGGCTATGGTTTTTAAATCCCAGTGACCAGGCATAGAAAAAAGGGCTAAGCCCCTTTCCAATGATGGTAATAAAGGTTTAATCCCTTGGGTGCTAGCCCTTGGCCAAGTGACCTCAGGGCTATGACCATGGGCGCGGCTTTGGTCTTATCCACCAACTACACTAACCGTTCGACATTTCCGCATGTGAACATGCATCAATCTGGTAGTTAAACTTTATGTCTCTGCCTTATTTAGCACGTGGTTCCAATAATTCAGAGATTCCGCCTTTTCTGGTGGAGCTAACTGGAGTTAGCCAAATTTAGTGGAGGATTTCTAGTGCCACTAGGCAAATTACTGTTTGGATCATAAATTTCACCATATTCGACCAAATTAGACAAAATTTTAGTTGATTTTGAGTATTCTGAGCATTCTAGAGCCATTGGAACTGGTTGCAGAGCCAATATAGGTTTTTTTTCAGCCATTTTTGCTTCAAGGAAGCTTGGAAAGCCATCAGGGCCATGAGGGAAATGGAGCTGAATTGGGCTACACTTCACTGTTTGAGGTGAAATAAAAGCCATAATTAGCTTATTTATATCTTATGAATTCATTTTCATAGCTTTTTCAGCCTGTTTAGGCTTCTTTCTCACTGTAAAACCAATTTGAGCATCATAATATATCAAGGACATGCCCATTGGGAGCCTTGGACTCGACAGATGTAGCCCAAGAGGGGTGAACTGCCTCATCAAGCGTTTGTGGTCCAAAAGTTTTCAAGTGGAGAGGATTGATCTAGGAGGATCTTGATCAGTACAAATCGACAGAGTTCCAAGTACAATTGACGTCCAGTTCAGTCTCGAATCCATCAATTTTTCCAGTGTCGTCCGAAGAAGATGTCCTCAAAATTGATCATGGTTAGGTTCGTGGCTTGTAAAGGTATAATTTGATGTATATGGATTCATGGTGATGTAATGGTCCTAGACCTAACACCTAAGTGCTAAGACCTAATCATAAATCCGAAGGTCTAATCCTAGCACTATCTCTAAACCTATGCATCTAAAAATCTTATGAAAAACCCCTTGCACAAAATAACTAAGCACTATGGTGTAAAACCTTAATACAAAAGTTTAAGATATATATTAAAACATTAGAATAAAAATTTATAATATAAAAAACCCACAGCGCTACCGTCTCTGCAGACCGCGTTGGAGTTATTTAACACATGTGACAGGTGTATGAAAACCGCAGTGGATAAGACAGTAAACCACCAGCCTAAACCCACAGCGGTAACCATGACGGGGATGTACTCACAACAAATAGATAAGGTGGAACCGCGGGACATAACCATAACCATCAGAAGGTTCGAATATGAACGTGGCGGAGGATAAGACCGTGACCGCCCAAAACGCCGCCTGATCACATGCAGCGGCTCCTCAGAGGCGTAGTTAGCCAAACCGTTAGGATATATTTTATCCTAAGGTCCATTTTTGGGTTTTAAAATTTATTATTGCACTAAGGTTGGATCTAATGCTTATTCCTTATCTCCTAGGTGTCATCCTATTAGAAGACCGAGACCTTAATCATTGATTTTGTGTAACCATATGCCTAAATTTGCATCCAGGAGTATGAAGCCAAGCCTATTTAAACCATGGCAAAGTTTTATTGAAGACATGGATGTTTTTGAACTTCAGTTTCAGAAGGACAGAGGCAGTTTTTGTTTTCAGTATTGCTTGACCGTCGGGAGTCGAAATAGAGTGTAGAGACAGGCATCGAAAAGGAAAGAGAGAGAGTACTTTATGTTTACAGATTCCAAAAGTGCCTACGAGCACAGTCATTCTGATTCATTTATGTGTAAATAAATTCCTCACGATCAATCCTAATAAAGTGGACGCCCACTTGAAAGCAGACTCGGATATGTAGTCCACTAGGGACAAACTTCGTAATCAATTGTTTGAAGAAAAGTGAAAAATTAGAAAAGACAAAAACAGTAAAAGATAGAAAAGAGGGCGAGTGAAGATAGAACAAAGCCCCATGTTCCAAAAAATAGTCTTTCGGAAAGCGAGCAAGTCTAAATGCCGCTACTAGTACTTCAATGTCTTGTTCAGCTATCTAGCCTAATCATAGTTGAGCATGTTTAAATTTATTTGCTGATAAGTTAGTGAGTGCAAAAGATAGTCAACATTGTGTAAGATTGACTTATCACAGAGTATAGATTAGGGAGAGATTCTGGTTCCACATGCCTAAAACAGAACCAAAGAGAGAAGCGAGGGACGAAAAATACATTGTACATCTTAGCCCCGCTTCTCTAGTTTTCCTTTTGTTGCAAAATAATATTTGTGTGCAGCGTGTCCTTATATGCTGCAAATGCATGACAAATCAAACTGTCTAATCCTGATTTGATCATTTTAAATTTCATGTTTTAGATTAGAGAACAAAATCCTGTCAAACAGTTTAATCTTGACAGTTGATCTAGTTTAGATAGAGTAATGAAGGAGTTCATCAGTTTAATCTGAACTCCCGGCAGATATAAGTGTAGAGTTAGATAGGTTCATTTTGCAAAAAGAAAAATATGCATTGTCAAAAGGCTGCTAGTTCAAATGCACCAAAAAAGGAAGAAAAAATGTTAGGAAAGATAGTGGGGTAAGTAGAAATATCATAGATGCTAATCATGTTGTCTCTTTCAGAAATAGCATCAAAGAAAAGTGAAAATTTGTGCCAATGGGTAAGGCACTGGTCTTCATAAGCCACAGATCTGAAATTCTGGACACCTCCCGAAAAGGAGCTGCCCTCCCCAAATGGAGCCACTGTTAGTCATCAATATTTTTTACCTGTTAGTGATGACTAGTTCAACAGCCTAGTTTTCCAGCAGTTGATCTTAAAAATTTGTCAAATTTGCCAGCCGAGAAAACACCCATAAAACTTTTTGCTTTCCTTACTTTTCAGTTCATCCATGACAAGTTGAAACCCCATTTTCCAATCTTACCAAACCCCCAGCCATACAAAGTCTGCCTGTCAGCTCTAAAAGGACAATCCAAGTCTTCTTCAAAAACCTCCCCTAAGTTAGGAAGTGGCGCTTTAAGGCATTTTACCCTTGGCAACCATCAAAAAGGCCAAAAACCTCCATCTGCTATAGACCAATCATGACAGACCTCCCACTCTGCAAATGAAATTGATCACAGCCCTAAGTCGCGCCACTTACGCACCCCTAAGTCTCAGCAATGCATAGACCACAGTCTCAAGCTGATTTTAGGTGTTTTACAGTGTTTTATGGATTTTACAAAGACAGGAAACATGTCATCATCTCAGGAGAAAATTCTTGAATCCACATTTAGAAGAACAGCTATTTCTCAATGTAAACATGAGCCTGAGATACATCTGTAGGGTAAGGAGTTACTCACCAAACTCTTACAGCTTCATTCAGCCTGATAGCACAGTAAAAGAAAGACAACACTATCAAACAAACTTGTTATTTGTCATGTCCAAAAACCTCCTTCATCTATAAGCAGAGGGTTAAGGAGCCTCCTTCATCTACAAGCAGAGGGCGATGGCCAATATTGACTTGAAGAATTGCAAAACTTACTATCAGCACAGGTTTGTTTTTTACTAGACAGTGAAACAGTGACTCAAGATTTCTGAGGGAAAATGATGATCAAAACAAGGCTAAGATCTGAAATGTTCAAATCAAGAGAAAGCAGAGTTTTTTTGGTCTTGTGCCCTAAGAAAGAAGATAAATTGAAATTTCCAGCATCATCATCATGGCGCATCAAAAAGAGACTCCATTGATCAAAGCTATCATAACAAAATATCTCTGCAGGGGTGTTAATATGAATGGCTCAAATCAGTGCTGAGCAAGAAGACATTTCAGTAAAAAGGACCTCTGTGTGCTCTTATGTTTCTGTTGGGCTGTGGGATAAAGTCTATGGCTTCTAGATAAACATAGAGAAAGGCCGGCAAGTAGTACACAGCCCCAGACATAAGCCATCTTGATATCATTCAAAGCGCCAGCGCAAGTTCAGGTGTTACGATCTACACTCCACCACAAAGATAAATGTATCCTTCAGATGCAGTAGGGTTGGTGACTTTAGAGCTCCATTGGAAAGAAAATGACTAATAAAAGCCTTGGTACCTATGAATTATTCCAACAGTCATTCTACACCTCATATGTTTGTCTCCTCAACACAAAGGTATAAAAAGGTTATGATCTGAGTTCTAAACCTTTGGGGAGACATGTCATTATTGAAAACAATTCTATTTATAGACAGCTGCCTTTCAAATATGCTATAACAGCTGACATGGAAAATCTGGGTTTAGGTCATCAAGAGACATCACTGCTGAAATGATTGTTCATAATAGGAAAAAGAAATGCTGTGACATACTGTTAGTTTTTTGGAAAGCTTCAAACAAACATAGGTTGTCATTTTTCAAATGGACAGAGACATCATAGTAATATTTTCTGAGCAGAGAAGTGTATTGGAAAGCAACGCCCTTCTTGATCAATAGACCATGACAAAGTCTAAATAAATGCAGAAAATTTTGGACACCTACAGTTGGAAAAGATTGATGAAGCGCTTGGAGGCAGAGCTTGTCAAACCAAGTTAAAAAGATATGGGTATATAAAGTAGAAAATGTCAAATCAAGTCTTAAAGAGGTATTTCACCAAAAGTTTCAAAGTATGGGCCCTTCACCACAATTTCAGGCTCGTTCTGTTTTCATTATAGATATACAAAAGCCTTGGTTTAAAAGCGAAATTTTTCTAAACCATCTCAAAAACTAAACCAAGGGTTTTCATTTTATTTACATTCAAAAGGCAAAGTGACCGTTGGGTTTTCACCTTTCAAAGGAATGAGTCAAAATGTAAACACGTTTTCAAACTTCTCCAACCAACAATCGAGCTTCTCTCTGCAGTCTCCAGGCGTTGAACAGGGTTTCAAAATCAATTTGCAGGAATTTCTGCAAGTGTTGAACCATTTTAACCCCCGTGGCACTCCTGTAGGAGTGTGTGGTGCTCCTGGACCATTTTTTTGAACTGCGCCACAAGGGTGCGTGGCGCTCCTGTAGCCGCGTGCGGCGCCCCTGTAGCGGCGGGTCACTGGCGCCCGACCTCGACCCAACAGGCCATTCAACAGGTTTATGCGCGGCGCTCTTCTCCATAAAGGTGCCGCGCATACCTCCAGCTTCCAACACGCCTCCAACCTGCCTTCAAAGTGATTTTAACTCATGAACAAAGCTTTTCATCGAGTCTCAAGGTATTTACATGTGCCCCTTTATTTTTTCAAAAACTGTTAAGTGGTGCAAAGGTTTAAAAAAGCCACAGTTTCAAATTTTGGTGTAAGAACGAAAAAATGCTATTTTCCCATTGGCTAGAGATGAAGCATTAAAGGCTTGTAGGTTTTTATTGCATTGAAAAGCTACTGTATTTACCATCAAAACTGCATTTGAAGGAAGGAGCACAGGGTTTTAGAAAAAGGGGAGTTAAAATAGTAGGTCAGCTTGCAAAGATAGTGGTCGTTATATGAGCATTCCTTGAACCTTGAACACTCTCCTCCTTATGATGAAAGATAAAAAGCAGTGTTTGGTTTTTGGTTCCATAAAGCATAAACAGTAAATGAAGCCACCATTGCATTCAGAGGTATTTCAGTCAAACTTGCGCAAAGAACAGTGAAGTAGGAGAGCAATATTTTGTTTATATTCTGATTGAAGAAAGCATCGATTGTTTGAAAATTCCTACAGACTTCTACCAACACCTTAGAGGCATTTCAAAGATCTACCACCTCATCCTGTGGACAGTAAAATTTGACTGTGTTTTTATTTTTTAAGTTTATCTGTCAAGTTGATTTTCAGAGGATACAAAGACATTTTCTAAAGGGACAGGTTTTCCATACTAAAGGGGAGCTCTGATTGTGTGAAAGGATAAACTTCTACAGCCTTTATTTGAAACTTTGGAGCATTTTTAAAACTCTGCCACCTTGTTCCATAAACTGTGAAATTTATTTTATGCCTACACTAAAGTTTACTACATGAGATATAAGTTTTGTTGAGTATTTGGCATGCTAGAAAAGGGGAAAGTTTGTGAAGATTGGGAAGTTTATCATTGGTCAGAGATACAAACAGATTGTTGACCTCCAAACATCACAGAGCGAAGGTGATTTTTACATTATACCCAGCAATTTCACTTAACAGCCTGTCTTTATTTCACTGTATTGTTTCTTATTAAAAAGTCTGCTGGTTGAGATACATTAAAGGTGGGAAGGCCACTTTTTAAAGGAGAAAGGGTTTTATATTGAGAGGGAACATTGTGCAGTCATCCAAAGACATTGTTTACTATCAAAACAGTGAATTGACAGAGTTTAGCTTAAAGAAGGTAGTTTAAAGGCAGTGAGGCTATTTGGTTCTTCAATAGCATATTTAGCCCAAAATGCCGCCCAGGCAAGACAGCAGAAGTGGTTTACATAAGAGATATGAGCCAATCTCTATAGAGGAGGTCAATGCGCATCCATCCATCCTCTTCAACTTTCATGAGGTAGGTTTTTTAGATTTCTGCCAGAAGGTACAGGAGGTCAAAAGTTTCTCGCCCTTGACACACCTATGCGCCCTGAGGTTCCAAAACAAGAATTTCCAGGTAGCAGACCTTGATTTCAAGTTTTCCTAGAGGTCAGTTTCTAAAGCCACCAAAATTCCATATCATGGCGAGAAATGGTTCAAACAGACCCATCTAGACTTGGATGACTACAAGCCTTTCATCAAGCCCGAGCACAGAGATACTTGCACTGCTATTTTTCCTTTCTCTTATCTTCTTTCCAGCTACGCTCCCCTAATGAAGGTCATAATGAAGTACTTTACTTGTGAAGGGAGATTTACTCGAGTTTATGCTTATCATGTCCGACTATTGATGCATTTCACTAGAACTAGGCAGCTCAATCTCCCTTACTTTTTATGCAAAAGCATCGAGAAGATGGCATCCTTAGTCCAGAAGAAGACTCCATCTCTGCAAATAACTTCCCTTTTCCATCATTCTCTGATCAAAATTATCATTCTACATCAGTTGGAGAAGAAAGGGGTTTCTTGAGATGTTTTTATCAGTCACCCGGATTTCTCCACTGTTCCTCCTGTCCATATATCTCCCACCCAACCTATTCATCGCCTTGTACCTTTGTCCAGCAGGCCTACTCCTAGAAGGCTCGAGATTACCACAGAACAGTCAGGACAACATGAAGAAGAGAGACATGAACAGGTGGAAAAAGAAGAGAACAAACATGAAGGAAATGGTGAAGGACAACAACTTGATTTTGATGAACAAAGGCAGCAGCTTGAACCACAAACTGAAACAGGGGTTGAGATAGGACAAACAGCTTGATATTGGTGAACAGAAACAGCAATTTGAACAGCATGAAGAAGATGAGCAGCAGCAGTTCTCTCATAACACAGTACAACCTCCTCAAGTTGCACATCAGTTTCAAGAGGAAGGGCTTTTTCCGGAAGGTGACAAACAAAGTGACAAGGGCAAGGCCATCATGCCTTCCTCTCCCAAGAAGATTAAGCCTAGGACAGCAAAGAAGCAAATTCTCAAGGTGGTTACTCCAAAATTAACGAGAGCTATCCGGAGCAAAATAAAATCGCCCAAGAAACCTCTCACTAGCATGCCAAAAAGGAAGAGTGCAAGATTATCCTTCAAAGGCAAAGGGAAAGGCAAGATAGGAGAAAGTCAAGAACATGGAGGTGCATTGGCTATCATTCCAATCCAAAGTGATGACAGCGATAATGAAGCCCGCATTCTGGAAAACCTTCTAATCCATCGAGAGGGCCAAATTGAAGCATCGGAGAAGTACCTTCATCAGGCAAAGAACTTCAATCATTTCTTGGAGATCCAAAATAGACAGATGAGTGTTCACATGGCAGTTTATGAAACACGGGCAATTAAATACAAGAATGAGGCTGCCAAGGCACAAGAAAAAATAGAGGAGCTTGTAGGTGATTTTGATGAGGGTGAAGAAGAAGACCAGCCTAGGCGGAAGAGGCCTAGAACCATAGGGCTTAAAAGAGCCCTGGAAAAGCAAAAGGAAGAAGAACAAGCCCATCTTCAATCATTTCCCCTCACTGCACTACTTGAGAAAGAAATTGAAAGCAATAAGGAGGCATGGCTAGAAAGAGCCAATAAACATTTGGAGATGAAGCTTGAGAAGGAAAACAGAGACCTGGAGCTGCAAAGGAATATGACACAACACTATCAAAAGCTAAATCAGTTTTCCCGGCGCAAGCTAAAAGCCACCCAAGAGAAACTGAAGGAAGCAAAGGGGAAGCGCCCGGCATGGAAAGAGAAGAAAGGCACATCAGCACTCGAGATTTTGGCTTCAGCTTCAGAACATGTTGCTAAGGACCCTTGAGGGTCATGCACACCAATTTTGGGCCCATTTTGACAATTTTTGGTTTTTTGGCATTTTTGAGTTTTTGATCAAAAACTCATAAATTCGCCATTTCATTTTGAGGATTCATCAAGGGATGAGAATGGTATCATCGGATGCCATTATTTCATGAGCATGTCCTCAGCAATTTTCAGAGCATTTGGAGATCATCTGCCCCCTGAAAACGGCGAAAAAGGCTCTCTTTTTGCACACTCTGCCCGGTCTATCAGCAGACTGTAATTTTCTGGTTTTTTACACACAGGTGCAGATGTGGAGGACTTTCAGGCATCAGATTGGGGAAATTTCTACTGTGCCAGAAATTAGACACTCAGAGCTTTCCAACGAGCTATCATGAGCCTCGTTTCGACATCAGGAAGGCTGCCAAATGTTTCCGGAAATTCAGGGGACCTTTTTCTGATGTAAAATTGAAATATTTTTATAATTTTTGAACCTCTAAAATCTACTTTTTCCAAATGTGCGTTTAGCTATTTTTGCACATGAAAAATTATGCAAAGTCAATTAAATTCCCCTTTTTAGGATTTTATAGATATTTTATGAGATATTTTTGTGCCTTGGGCTTTGCAAAGCCTCAAGGACAAGTTTAGATATTTTGATTAGGCCAATGAGGATGCAAGTTAAACCATGAGGTTTTCCTCACTTGAACCTATTTATTCCACAAGCTCTCATTGTAAACAAGGCTGAACTTGAGAAGAGAAGCAATATATGGTCACATGAGATTTGGAAGAAAATACTTGTGTTATGTTTTTGGATTGCCTCTTGGATGTTCTTGGATGAATGATGAAGGATTGTTGATGGATTCCATGACTTGGTAGAATGGTATAGTGTCTCTTGCTTTGTTGTTGTCTTCTAGTTTTCATTCATGATACATGTTTCTTGCTTGCTATAGATCAGTAGAGAAAAAATTTGAGATATTCCCATGGAGGCACCTCAAAATTCCTGAATCTTCATAGCCTTCATGTTTTCTTCTTCCTTAGTTGCATTAAAGAATTCTTAACTGCTCTTTAACAACTTGAGGATATTGTTGCTAGTTTCATTCATAGTTATATGCATGTTAAGTAGGATGTATGGTGTGCCCTGCTTACCTATGACTGTCCATAGTCCCATCCATGAAAATATCTCTTTGACTGATTAAGATTATCATTTTGTTTGAACCAAGGAGGCCTAGTCCCGATCTAGCCCTTTGCCTAAAACTATGCAAATCTTGTTGTTCAAAGTGCCCAATAACTTGAAGTACTGTGTTTAGGCGTTCCGGCATAGTGTTTTGAGTTGTTAGTCCGTCTTATGTGTTTTCCCCAAAGTCTGATAGCCATTTCCCAAAGTTAGAGGGTCTTATACTTCTATGCATGGATTGAATGTTTGTTTCTATGTATTGATTAGTTTATAGTTACATTTTGCATGATTAATGGTTTTCCCTACCATGTTTATGTTATCTATTGAACCAATGATGCTTGAAACTCTTTGTTGTTCACAAACTTGATGTCCATTTACTCCATTTTGCCCAAAGATCTTTTCTACCTTGAATCAAATCGGCCCTTCAACAGCCTTGTATCATCATCTAATAGCTTTCTTGACCTTTTGACCGCATAGCACAGTTAATCTAACATCTTGTTATCTATTTTATATCTTTGATCAGTTTCATCCCTCACAACTTAAAAAACAAAAATCAAAAACTTACTTCATAACTAGCCTAAAATCAGAACACAATAAACAAACACACAGATATCCCTTACGCATATAGAGAGAGCCCTCTCTGAGTCCAGGAGGGCTAGGTCCTCGGGCTCCAAAGTTTGGTTTGATGTTACATTGTCATTTGGCTTGCCAATAAGCCAAATCACGGAACCCTAACATAATGGCGATCACGGTGGGACTTACTGAGTACATCATAGTCTAGCAAACTCTTATAGACTCTTTAGTCCTTCAACACTAAACTCAGACCATCAGCCTCTAGAATCATTTAGAGTAAACCCCTTGTTTCACCATCTTAGCAAAGTGATGAATCAGGTTTATAACACTCTTACAAACTAGGTTGCACATAAAAACTCATAAAAACCCCAAAAACTCCCTTAGATTGGTTTTTGAGAGTATTGGTGGTGGACCATACACATATACCTCAAAACAACTAAAAATCCACCTGGCGACTCCACTAGCCTCTAGTAGGCCTTACTATTTTACCAAACTCTAGATTACTATCCCATCAACCTATCCCATCGCTCACTAACATAGCGATAGATGGTGGGAGATTGAGTACATGAAAGTCCAGCAAAATCTTATAGATTCTTAGTCCTTTAGATACCATAAACAAGTAAGTAGTCCATAAGATAATTTTAGAGTAAACTCTTTTTGTTATCACCACCCTAGCAAAGTGTTGAAACAAAGTTTAGAATACTTTAAAAACATAGGCTGCATATAAAACTCAGAAAATCCAAAATATTTCCAGACTGGATTTACTTTAGTTGCTGGTGGTGGACCATAGCTAAATCTTTTCAAAAAAAAACAAGTTCCACCTGGCGACTCCACTAGCCTCCAGTAGGCCTTTTTCCCCACTTGTCCTTATAAAAACTCCTAGGAATGCAGTAAGTAAACCCAATCATCCTCATGGAGGAAGACATGGTTCAACACCTGAGGACACAAAGGAGATATGCTCCGATGAGCAGAGAACATATCCCTAGTTTCCCACACAAAATGCCCACATATGTAAATTGGTTCGAAGACCTACCTGTCTTTCGAAATGAAAATATTGACAACCCATTTTTTCACCTCATCAAATTTCATATGCATGTATGTAGCTTAAAGGTTGAATGGCATGAGGACTGCCTTATGAAAATTTTCATGGGTACATTAGAAGAAGAGGCAAGAGAATGGTATGAAAACCTAGAACCTCGTACCTTGTTTTCTTTGAAGGATTTCCACAAAACATTTTGTAAACGCTATATAGGGCATTGTCCATCTTTTTTGTTGGCTGAAGATTGTTGTGATCACTCTGAAAACCTCATACAACACATTGTAAACATTGAAGAACACTACGAAAATTGGCATCCTGAGGAGTTTTTAGAGGAGGTCCATAATTTTCTTACCCAAGCTAACAATCAAGATGACCAAGAAGAGTTGATCCTAGATGAAATCCATCAAGAAATAAGAGAGGATCCACAAGAACTCTTTGAAAAGGTTGAAACAGATAACAATCCATCTGCCCTTTCATATAAAATACAAGAGGACATTCAGCCACAAGATCAACTTCCACAAAAGATGGAAAAAAATTGTTGCCCCATCCAAAGAAAACAGAAAATACCTTCTCCCTTAACTGAACAGGAAATAGATCAAATAATAAACATGCAAACAACCTCTGAAACTTCATGTAACCAAAACTTCACTGATTTTTCCCTTTTAAACCCTACATATCATAAATCAGAAAATAGATTTGTAAATCAAGTTGATGAAAAGCAATCTGATTGTCCGATATACATGGCTGGTGAAATTACTTATGTTAATGATTCTCCAATGTTTGATCAATATGTTGATGATTATGACTTCCAAACATAAACTAACTCTGCAGAAGACTCAGTTTTTGATTGTCGAGAGGAAGCTCAGTTTCATGAACTTGAGAAAAGTAAGCAGCCATTACAGGTCATCTATGACACTGATGAAGAGAGCTTTGAAAGTTCAGAAGTAAGTGAAGAGTCTCGGACTCTTTGCTCTACTTCACTTCAGTCCATCAGAGATAACATTCATATAATTGGAAATCAGCAGTTTTTCAGCTTTGATGATGAGGTTGAGGAAGAGGGTGAAATTCTTGAGCATGTTGTAAATGAGAAGCCTTTTTCTGAAATGGTTGAAGAAATCATTTTGGACATGGAATCTTCCTTAACTCCATATTAGCAGCCACCAAGTTCCATTGACTTACAAATTGCAGATGATGAAGTAGAGGTTGAGAAACAAATGAGAGTTGTCACACTATCCTTTGAAGATAATTTACTGTCAAAGTGTATCCTTGCTCACCAAACTGATAACCTTCACATATTTTTCAGCCCTCCCTATCAAAACACATCAGCTTGGCAAGAGAACTACACTGAAATATATGATGAGTCTGATAGTTCAAGTAATCATGAGCAAGGGGGAAGAGTTGCTTTACCAAGGGGGTCCCAAATATGGTCAAGTGGGAGAAAGAGTAATCCTGAATGAAACCTATATCTCAAATCCTCTAGATCAGGTATTATTCCAAGATCCAGTTGTTGTTTTCCTTGAAAAGTCTGAAAGAGTAGTGGTTTCTATCATAAACAAGTTGCTACCAAGAATGAGAAAAAGCTTAAGTACTACTGTCCAAAAACCTGCCAAATGGGAGTGGCCTTGTCATTATTTCTGCATCATGAAAGAACTAAACTAGAGTCACCCATGCATTCATCTACTTGACTGGTTACATTGGAAAGAATAGTTCACCAAATGTGAATGTTGTGTACAGTTTAGATTAGGATAGGTAGACAACAGTAGAAAATAAGCTCAGCCCTGTGAGCATCTTTTCAGTTTTAGATTTTTTGAAGAAAAGTGAAAAAGCAGAAAATACAAAAACAGTAAACAGTAGAAAAAGAGGGAAGTTTCTAAAAACAATGGTAAGGCCTCTTATTCCAAAAAATAGTCTTTCAGAAAGTGCGCAAGTCCAAATGCCGCTACTAGCACTTCAATGTCTTGTTCAGCTATCTAGCCTAATCATAGCTGAGCATGTTTAAATTTATTTGCTGATAAGTTAGTGAGTGAAAAATATGGTCAACATTGTGTAAGATTGACTTATCACAGAGTATAGATTAGGGAGAGATTCTGGTTCCACATGCCTAAAATAGAACCAAAGAGAGAAGCGAGGGATGAAAAATACATTGTACATCTTAGCCCCGCTTTTCTAGTTTTCCTTTTAGCAGAATAATATTTGTGTGCAGTTTGTCCTGTCATGCCACAAATACATGACAAATCAGATTGTTTAATCCTGATTTGATCATTTTGAATTTCATGTTTTAGATTAGAGAACAAAATCCTGTCAAACAGTTTAATCTTGAGAGTTGATCTAGTTTAGGTAGAGTAATGAAGGAGTTCATCAATTTAATCTGAACTCCCGGCAGATATAAGAGTAGAAATAGATAGGTTCATTTTGCAAAAAAGAAAAATATACATTGTCAAAAGGCTGCTAGTTCAAATGCGCCAAAGAGAAGAAAAAATGTTAGGAAAGATAGTGGGGTAGGTAGAAATATCATTGATGTTAACCATGCTGTCATTTCTCAGAAATAGCATCAAAGAAGGGTGAAATTTTGCGCCAATGGGTAAGGCACTGGTCTTCATAAGCCAAAGATCTGAATTCTGGACACCTCCTGACGAGGAGCTGCACCCCCCAAATGGAGCCACTGTTAGTCATCAGTATTTTTCACTTGTTGGTGATGACTAAATCCATAGCTGAGTTTTCTAGAAGTTGATCTCCATATGTAAATTTGTCATCTAGAAAACCCTCATAAATTTTTTTTTTTCGCCCTCATACTTTTCAGTCCGCCCATGTCAAGGTGAAACCCCATTATCATTATCCTATCTAGCTTTAGCCCTACTAGTCTGCCCATCAGCTCTAAAAAGACAATCCAAGTTTGTTCAAAAAGCCTCCCTTACGTTAGGAAGTGGCGCTTTAAGGCATATCACCCTTGGCAAACATCTAATAGCCAAAGAACCTCCATCTGCTACAGTCCAGTCATAACAGACCTTCCACTCTGCTAATGAAATTGATCACAGCCCTAAGTCGCACCACTTACACACCCCTAAGTCTCAGCAATGCAAAGACCATAGTCTCAAGCTGATTTTAGGTGTTTTACAGTGTTTTACGGATTTTACAAAGACAAGAAACATGTCATCATCTCAGGAGAAAATTCTTGAATCCACATTTAGAAGAAAAGCTGCTTCTCAATGTAAACATGAGCCTGAGATACATCTGCAGGGTAATGGGTTACTCAGCAAACTCTTACAACTTCATTCAGCCTGATAGCACAGTAAAAGAAAGACAACACTGCCAAACAGACTTGTAATTTGTCATGGCCAAGAACCTCCTTCATCTATAAGAAGAGGGTTAAGGCGCCTCCTTCATCTACAAGTAGAGGGCGATGGCCAATGTTGACTTGAACAATTGCAAATTGACTGTAAGCACAGGTTTGTCTTTTACTAGACAGTGAAACAGTGACTCAAGGTTTCTAAGGGAAAATGATGATCAAAACAAGGCTAAGATCAGAGATGTGCAAAACAAAAGAAAGCAGAGTTTTTGGTCTTATGCCCTAAGAAAGAAGATAAATCGAAGTTTCAGACATCATCATCATGGCGCAACAAAAAGAGACTCCAATGATCAAAGCTATCATAACAAACGATATCTGCAGGGGTGTTAATATGAATGGCCCAAATCAGTGTTGAGAAAGAAGAAACTTCAGTAAAAAGGACCTCTATGTGCTCTTATGTTTCTGTTGGGATGTGGGATAAAGTCTATGGTTTCCAGATAAACATAGAGAAAAGGCAGGCAAGTAGTACACAGTCCCAGACATGAGACATCTTGATATCATTCAAAGCGCCAGTGCAAGTTCAGGTGTTGCGATCTACACTCCACCACAAAGACAAATGTATCCTTCAGATGCGGTAGGGTTGGTGATTTCAGAGCTCCATTGAAAAGAAAATGACTGATAAAAGCCTTGGTACCTATGAAATATTCCAGCAGTCATTCTATACCTCATATGTTTGTCCCCTCAACACAAAGGTATAAAAAGGTTATGATCTGAGTTTTAAACCCTTGGGAAGGCATGTCATTAATGAAAGTAACTCCAATCATAGACAGGTGTCTTTTTAAAACTGTTTATCACAGCTGGCAAAGGCAATCTGGGCTTTTATTTTCAAGAGACATCATCACTGAAAAGATTGTTTAAATGTGCAAAAGGGGGTCATTTGACATACTGTTAGTTTTGGGAAGCTTGAAACAAATGCAGGTCTTCATTATTCAAGGGACAGAGATATCATAGTAATATGTTCTAAGCAGAGACAGTGTATTGGAAAAAGCGCCTTTCTTAGTCAATAGAATATTGGAAAAGTCTGAATAAATGCAGCAATTTTTGACGCCTACAGTTAGGGAAAAGAGTTGATGAAGCAATTGGAGACAGAAGTTGTCAAAACAAGTTAAAGGATAAGCCTCATCATTTCAAAGGACAAAGCAGTGTCAAATACTTTTCCTCATACCTTAAATGGATTTTTAGCTTTAAAGTGATCACCAACAGTGCTGACAAATGGCAGAGGATAGCTTATATGTTATTAAAGTATGAATCCAGGATTGGAGCTCTGTGTTAAGTAATCATCAAAGGAGGCAGTGGTAGCAAAAGTCACCTTTTCAAACTATAATGCATAAGTCAAAATAGTTTTAACATTTCCAAAATAGGTTGGTTTGTTATAAAAAGGATGTCCATATGAAAACTGTTTAAAAGGCACAAAACACCACTGCCAACATCATCTCGAAACCCAAGTTTCACGATGCACCAAAGGTATTATTGAAAAGGGCAAAAAAGCTTTGAAAACCTTTGCAAAGACCAATCAAAGTTTCGATTTCATTTTAAAAAGGCAAAGTGACCGTTGGGTTTCCTCCTTTCAAAGGAATAAGTCAAATGTAAACTTGTTTTCAAACTTCTCCAACCAGCAATTACAGTCTCCAGGCGTTGAAAGGCAAGTTTCAAATCGATTTACAGAAGTTTTTGCAGAGTTTCAGGTTTTTTAGACCGCGTGGCACTCCTGTAGGAGTGCGCGACGCTCTGAGGCAGATTTTTTGAACTACGCCACAAGGGCGCGCGACGCTCCTGTAGCCGCGCGCGGCGCCCCTGTAGCGGCGGGTCACGGGCACCCGACACCGCTCGACACCACCCGACAGGCCGCCCGACAAGTCTTCTGTGCGGCGTTCTTCTCCACAAGGGTGCCGCGCATACCTCTGACCTCCAAATGCTCTCCAATCTCCCTCCGAGGCGTTCTCAACTTATGAAAAGGGTTTTGCTTGACATTTTGAGGTATTCTACAGCTCCTCCTTAAATTAACACTTGCTAGATAATGCTTGGAGGCCAGGGACTGTGTCAAAGTGAAATAGGGCATTTTGTTTCAAAACAAACTTATGGGTTCTTGAATTCTGAAAGGGCTTGGGTACAACCTGTCCTTTTTTCTACCACGGAAGTATTTCAAACTATGTCAAACTCTGCCCTTTAACCATAAGAAAACTCGAACTGTGTTTTAACCCTTTGTTTGACTGAGTTCATACATCATTTCATATTAGTGGAATGCTTGTGAGGTTTGAGTTTTCAATCAAAGGAGCTGATCCATATTAGAACTCTGTCACCATATATAAAAAACTGTGTTTTTGATGTGGAAATATCAGTTGTTTAAAACTGTGATTGAATGGTGGATATGCTAATTAAAGTCCCTACAGGGAAGGAATAGTTTTTGAGCTAAGCACTGTGTGTATTCACCTTTCATAAATCAGAGAGCAAGGGTGTGCTTATTCTTCAAAATATCAAAGAGCAAAGTTAACCCTACCAACCACAGAGGGGTAGTTGTTCACTGTGTACACTTTGTGAATGCCTTTTGTTGATTCTTCAAGATCACTGTTAAGCTGATATTCAGATAGTTGTAAAGGTATTCTTCTAAGGAGGACAGGGGTTCTACATTGAAAGAGGAACTTTGATTGTGTGAAAGGATAAACTCCTACAGCCTTTAATTGAAACTTTTGAAGCATTTTTTCAAAAACTCTGTCACCTTGTTACATAAACTGTGACATTGACTGTATGCTTACACTAAAGGTTGATTGCATAAGATATGAGTTTGTTGGGTGATTGGCATGCTAGACAAGAGGAAGTTTGTGAAGATTGGGAAGTTTATCATTTGGTCAAAAATAAAAACAGGTTGTTGAGCTCCAAACATCACAGAGCAAGGCGATTTTGACACTTTACACATCAATTTCACCTAACAGTCTGTCTTCATTTCACTGTATTGTCTCTTGTTAAGGGGTCTGCTGGCTGAGATACACATTAAAGGTGGGAAGGCCACTTTTTAAAGGAGCAGGGGTTTTTTATTGTGAGGAAATATTTTGCAAATCATCCAAATACATTGTTTCTCTATCAAAACAGTGAATTGACAGAGTTTAGCTCAAAGAAGGCAGTTTAAAGACAGTGAGGCAGTTTGGTGCTTCAAGAGAATATTTAGCCCAAAATGCCACCCAGGCAAGACAACAGAAGTGGTTTACATAAAATATATGAGCCAATCTCTACAAAGGAGGTCAATGCACATCCATCCATCCTCTTCAATTTTCATGAGGTAGGTTGTTTAGATTTCTGCCAGAAAGTACAGGAGGTGAAAAGTTTCTCGCCCTTGACACACCTATGTGCCCTGAGGTTCCAAAACAAATATTTCCAGGTAGCAGAACTTGATTTCAAGTTTTCCCCGAGGTCAGTGTCTAAAGCCACCAAAATTCCATATCATGGCGAGAAATGGTTCAAACAGGCCTATCTAGACTTGGATGACTATAAGCCTCTCATCAAGCCCGAGCACAGAGATACATGCACTCCTATTTTTCCTTTCTCTTATATTCTTGCCAGCTATGCTCCTCTAATGAAGGTCATAATGAAGTATTTTACTTGTGAAGAGATATTTACTCGAGTTTATGCCTATCATGTCCGACTGTTGATGCATTTCACTAGAACTAGGGAGCTCAATCTCCCTTACTTTTTATGCAAAAGCATCGAGAAGATGGCATCCTTAGTGCAGAAGAAGACTCCATCTCTACAAATAGCTTCCCTTTTCTATCATTCTCTGATCAAAATTATCATTCTACATCAGTTGGAGAAGAAGGGGGTTTCTTGGGATGTTTTTATCAGTCACCCGGATTTCTCCACTGTTCCTCCTGTCCATATATCTCCCACCCAGCCTATTCATCGCCCTGTACCTTTATCCAGTAGGCCTACTCCTAGAAGGCTCGAGATTACCACAGAACAATCAGGATAGCAAGAAGAGAAAGGGCAGGAGCAAGAAGAAAAAGGTGCTGAAAAGCAGCATCTCAGTGATGATGAACAACAGGGACAAGAGGAAGAGCAACAGCTTGATTTTGATGTTCAGGGGCAGCAGCTTGAACCACAAACTGAAACAAGGGTTGAGATAGGACAACAGCTTGATATTGGTGAACAGAAATAGCAGTTTGAACATCATGAAGAAGATGAGCAGCAACAGTTCTCTCATAACACAGTACAGCTTCCTCAAGTTACACAGCAGTTTCAAGAGGAAGGGCTTTTTCTGGAAGGTAACAAACAAAGTGATAAGGGCAAGGCCATCATGCCTACCTCTCCCGAGACTATTAAGCCCAGGACAGCAAAAAAACAAAAGCTCAAGGTGGTTACTCCAAAAGTAACAAAAGCTATCCAGAGCAAAAGAAAATCGCCCAAGAAACCTCTCACTAGCATGCCAAGAAGGAAGAGTGCAAGGTTAGCTTTCAAGGGCAAAGGGAAAGGCAAGATAGGAGAAAGTCAAGAACATGGAGGTGCATTGGCTATCATCCCAATCCAAAGTGATGACAGCGATAATGAAGCCCGCATTCTTGAAAACCTTCTAATCCATCGAGAGGGTCAAATTGAAGCATTGGAGAATGACCTTCATCGGGCAAAGAGATTCAATCATTTCTTGGAGATCCAAAATAGATAGATGAGTGTTCACATGGCAGTTTATGAAACACGGGCAATAAAATACAAGAATGAGGCTGCTAAAGCACAAGTAAGGATAGAGGAGCTCATCGGTGAGTTTGATGAAGATGAAGAAGAAGACCAGCCTAGGTGGAAGAGGCCTAGAACCATAGGGCTTAAAAGAGCCCTGTAAAATCAAAAGGAAGAAGAACAAGCCCATCTTCAATCCTTTCCCCTTACTGCACTACTTGAGCAAGAAATTGAAAGCAATAAGGAGGCATGGCTAGAAAGAGCCAATAAACATTTGGAGATGAAGCTTGAGAAGGAAAACAGAGACCTGGAGCTGCAAAGGAAGATGACACAACACTATCAAAAGCTAAATCAGTTTGCCCGACGCAAGCTAAAAGCCACCCAAGAGAAACTGAAGGAAGCAAAGGGGAAGCGCCTGGCATGGAAAGAGAAGAAAGGCACATCAACACTCGAGATTTTGGCTTCAGCTTCGGAACATGTTGCTAAGGACCCTTGAGGGTCATGCACATCAATTTTGGGCCCATTTTGACAACTTTTGGTTTTTTGGCATTTTTGAGTTTTTGATCAAAAACTCTTAAATTCGCCATTTCATTTTGAGGATTCATCGAGAGAGGAGAATGGTATCATCGGATGCCATTATTTCATGAGCATGTCCTCAGCGATTTTTAGAGCATTTGGAGATCATCTGCCCCCTCAAAACGGCGAAAAAGGCTCTCTTTTTGCACACTCTGCCCGGTCTATCAGCAGACTATAATTTTCTGGTTTTTTACACACAGGTGCAGATTTGGAGGACTTCCAGGCATCAGATTGGTGAAATTTCTATTCCTCCAGAACGTAGACACTTAGAGCTTTCCAACGAGCTATCATGAGCCTCATTTCAACATCAGGAAGGCTGCCAAATGTTTCCGGCAAGTCAGGGGACCTTTTTCTGATGTAAAATTGAAATATTTTTGTAATTTTTGAACCTCTAAAATCTGCTTTTTCCAAATGTGCGTTTAGCTATTTTTGCACATGAAAAATTATGCAAAGTCAATTAAATTTCCTTTTTTAGCATTTTTTAGATATTTTATGAGATATTTTTGTGCCTTGGGCTTTTCAAAGCCTCAAGGACAAGTTTAGATATTTTGATTAGGCCAATGACAATGCAAGTTGAACCATGAGGTTTTCCTCACTTGAACCTATTTATTCCACAAGCTCTCATTATAAACAAGGCTGAAATTGAGAAGAGAAGAAATATATGGTCATATGAGCTTTGGAAGAAAATACTTGTGTTATGCTTTTGGATTGCCTCTTGGATGTTCTTGGATGAATGATGAAGGATTGTTGATGGATTCCATGACTTGGTAGAATGGTATAGTGTCTCTTGCTTTGTTGTTGTCTTCTAGTTTTCATTCATGAATACATTTTTCTTGCTTGCTATAGATCAGTAGAGAACAAATCTGAGATATGCCCATGGAGGCACCTCAAATTTCCTGAATCTTCATAGCTTTTATGTTTTCTTCTTCCTTAGTTGCATTAAAGAATTCTTAACTGCTCTTTAACAACTTGAGGATATTGTTGCTAGTTTCATTCATAGTTCTATGCATGTTAAGTAGGATGTATGGTGTGCCCTGCTTACCTATGACTGTCCATAGTCCCATCCATGAAACTATCTCTTTGACTGATTAATATTATCATTTTGTTTGAACCAAGGAGGCCTAGTCCCGATCTAGCCCTTTGCCTAAAACTATGCAAATCTTGTTGTTCAAAGTGCCCAATGACTTGAAGTACTGTGTTTAGGCGTTCCGGCATAGTGTTTTGAGTTGTTAGTCCATCTTATGTGTTTTCCCCAAAGTCTGATAGCTATTTCCCAAAGTTAGAGGGTCTTATACTTCTATGTATGGCTTGAAATGTTTGTTTCTATGTGTTGATTAGTTTATGGTTACATTTTGCATGATTAAGGGTTTTCTTTACCATGTTTATGTTATCTATTGAACCAGTGATGCTTGAAACTCTTTGTTGTTCACAAACTTGATGTCCATTTACTCCATTTTTCCCAAAGATCCTTTCTACCTTGAATCAAATCGGCCCTTCAACAGCCTTGTATCATCATCTAATAGCTTTCCTGACCTTTTGACCCCATAGCCCAGTTAATCTAACATCTTGTTATCTATTTTATATCTTTGATTAGTTTCATCCCTCACAACTTAAAAAACAAAAATCAAAAAATTACTTCAGAACTAGCCTAAAATCAGAACACAATAAACAAACACACAAATATCCCTTACGCATATAGAGAGAGCCCTCTCTGAGTCCAGGAAGGCTAGGTCCTCGAGCTCCAAAGTTTGGTTTGCTGTTACACTGTCATTTGGCTTGCCAATCAGCCAAATCACGGAACCCTAACACCTCATTTCTGATACAACACCCATGCCACAAGAGCTAAATCCATTCCAACAATCCAATGTAGTGTTGCAACAGTTCATACAATCTACTAGTCTGCACGTCCTTGAACCCCAACCGCCGCAATAGAGTTAGCCAACGTCCCCACAGGGACATTCTAAAAGATCAATTTCCAGTGGGAAACTGCTCAGGGAGAGATATCCAACCCAAGAGATGTCGAGCAGTGAGAACCTGTAAATTTGGGGACCTAGCCACCTATTCAGTCTCATCCAGATGACAACACAACAATCAGAAGGTCTGCATAATGACCTCCAATAGATATTCGAGCAGGAGAAACAACAAGTAATTGCGCTTACTGATGAGCGCAATCAACTCCAAGGTGAGAAGGATAGCCCACAAAGGAAGTTGGAGCAAGTAACATAGGTCCTTAAATACCTATGGTCGACCGTCATTTCCCAGGATAGAAAACACCCGAAGATATTTCATCATGCTCAATGGTCGAAAGATCCATTCAATTCAAAATGGCATGCACGAGCCTTAACAGAGCAAACCAAGAACTAAAAGAGGTGCTTGTAGCCAAGCCAACATTTCCAGATCCCTCCACAGTTTATGCCAAGAAAGTAATAGAGAGGCAAAGACAGATGCACGACATAAAGGAAACCCTCAGAACGACGGTCAAGGAAGCATACAACCTGTTGGAGCAGCTACATGAATGCTCAAATTCACTGACAATGAAAGCACAATCAGTTTTAGAGCAACTTCAGAGTATTTTCCTTGAAATCAGAGGAGCCAAAGATCTGGTCAGCAGAACTCAATTTTATGTCCAAGCAGATATGCTTGAAACCAAAATTCAGGCCACTAAAGAACACTCAGCATCAACAAAGAAAATTCTCAGGGATATAAGGCAACCTATGAAGCAAAAGGCTGAGGAAATTCAACAATTGGCGGCTTAAGCCAAACCGAAGGAAGTGTTCAGCAAGCTGACGTAGGTGGTGGATGCGACTGAGGCCAACAGGGTCGTCAATGAAACAGAAACTATGCTTAAAGTGTGGCAACAAGAAATAGATGAATTTACATAACTCAAAACATCAACATTGAGCAAGTTTACCGAGTTGGGGCCTTTTTTGGAACAAGGCAAACCGAAATAAGAAATGACAGAGACAGAAGCAACAGGAGAAACTAGTACAACACTGGAAGCCGACGGACCACCAGAGTCTGCAACAGTAGGGAAATATTGACTCGGGATGAGTCAATAGTGTGTGGTCGGGGCCTGTTGGAGCCTTTGTTTTGGACATAATAGGTTTGGAGTTGCAGAGAGCCGGAAGACAGGTGGTGGAACACAATCTAGGTAGGCAGGGAGTTGTCATGGTTGCGGAAAGACAGAAGACAGGTGTTGGGGCATAGACAGAGAATGACACAAAAGACAGGGATGGGAGACAAGAAAAAAACAATAGAACTCCCAGTGATAAAGAAGAAACAGAAGGCAGTAGAGCGCAAGGGAGCAGATGAGCACAAAAAAGGCAAGGACTGACAGTGTAAGTCGGCAGGAACAAATAGTCAGTTTGTTAGTTAGCTAGTCAATGAGGGTGAGAGGCAAATAGGAGGTAGAGCCTCAGGAGAGCTCCGTGTGAAGCCTTTTGTACTGAACTGAATTGTAATAGACTCTACGGAGTATTTTTAAGCTGTTTTAATCCGATTTAATGGAATCAGTTTGTTGCTGTGTTGTATATCATGAATTGGTTGATGCTTACTTGATTATGGTGAATGTATGCCTAGTTTAAATTTTAAATTTAGTACTCTGAACATGTCACGATGAATGATAGCTACTTCTTGGAGTTGAGATATGTATATGTGGCTTCTATATGCTCATATTTATTATCTATGTTAGTAATCTTTCCTCAACATAAATGATCTAGCCTATAATCTTAGTAAGGTCACGGAACGCCTCGAGTGAGACTCCCTGCTCCCTTGAGCAGGGTGAAAATGTCGGCGTTGTCCTAGACTACTGCGAAAACCTTGTTGGCCTCAAGCCTGAACTTGGTTCTTCCCAACAACCTCCTTTTTCATCAAGAAGGTCGCAGTAAAAATGCAGGAGTCTTTCCAGGCTCAGACAACGCAACAAGCAGCGATGTCACATCGTGTAGAGTTAGAGAATTTGATTGAGTGTCTATGTGGTAACCTACTTGAGGTTGTTATCCCTGCCTCTGCTACACCCCAGGTCAAGATCTAAAGTTTATTGGCTTCCCTAAAGGCCTCCTGTTCCAAAGTACAGACATTCAAAGAAGATTTCAAGCAGCAGATCACAGATTTGCAAGCAAAGCTTCAACCAGAAACTTCGCCAGAAGTATGAGCGTAGTACGCTGCGTTAGTTAAGGAAGCTTCAAAAAGAATTGCAACAACAGTCACCATGGGTGCTCAACTCTTGGATGCAATGATGGACTTGTGTAATTAGGTACAGACCGACCCACTTGTGAAGAAAATCTTGCAGGAACTACGCGCCAAAGAGCAGGCGTTCGATGAGGAGGCGCTACCCACATTTGTGCATGCTCAGATAATGGAACGATTAAAGATGAGCCAGGTGCTACGTGATGAGGTTGAAAACCTGTGGAGGAAGAAACACATCTTGACCACCCACATGAAGCCATGGGAAAACGAAGTAATGAAGCTATCACATGATTTAGATGTTGTTGTCAAGAACTTGAGTAAGACTTACCAGAGTATCAGTCTCGCAATAGAGGGGCTTACCTCTCAAAATTTGGTAGACACAGCTCAAATTGCTACTGATCAGAGCGTGGGAATCCTTATGCCCTTCACTACAACCATCGAGGAGCTGAAGATGAAGATGAAGACCCCAGTAACTTACTGACTCGAGGCGAGTCACAAGATTGTGTTGGGGGACTGTTGGAGCAGGGTACCTTAGGACCTCATTTTTGGAGTAATTAATAGTAATTTTTGTAGTTTTGAGTCATGTGCGCTAAGAAATGCACAGTCAATGGGCTTTTGGGCAGGCCAAAATCCCTTCATGAGTTGTAATGTGCTAAACGGTAAATCTAGGGGTCTCAAATCATAGTTTGTGGACCTTAGTATGAGTGTAGGGCTAACCTGTGATAATTAACCTAGGGTTTTTGGTTAGGGTTTATGGTGAAAAATTCAGTCTGTGTATTAAAGTAGATCTGAAGGTGCCCACTTCATTTAATTCTCTCTCAAGGTGTGGAAACCTGGTTCCAAAACCCCCCCATACTACTAAGGGTGAGACTTTTTCATGTGTAAGTAGGTCATTTCCGAAAGGGCCAGTAGTAAGAGGGTTTTGTTGGTTACGTGCTAACTATGAACCTGGGTCAGGACCCCCTCAAGCTAACATCCACCCTCCTTAACTCCAAAAGGTAGCAAAGGGATCCTCAATATTCCCTCCAATAGCTTGAAATCAAAGGTATCCAAGCAAACGCAAGACCAAGTGCACTCAATCCATACTTCACTTGGAGTCAAGTGGACTCATCACCTATTTTCTAGGGAGCCACTGGTAGCTATAGGTTAAATAGAGATCAAAAATAGCTCATTAGGATTCAAATTTTGGAGAAATCCATTAGGATCTTTGCTGTTGTAATCGTTTTTTCAAGACTTTTATATTTATGTAATGATACTATATTTTGAAATGAAATGAGTATTCAAACTTCACCTTACTAATCTAGTTCCAGAAATCCAAGCTTGCGGGTTAGGGCCCAATCCATGTGCCTCAACCTCTCTTGTGTAATCATTATTTACTTTCATGTCATTTAAATAGTTTTTCTTATGAATAGTTAGCTAGTTTTTTGGTATTTTCATTCACCGTTTTAGTTTACTTCCAATTTTCTTTTACTGTAGATTTAGTCTGCTTACATGAGTGGTAGAATAGTTGTTAACTCCATAAAGCTATGAGTCAAGCCTCCCCCTCTCATCTTTGTCAATAGAGCTTGAGGAGGGTAGACCTTCCCCACACACCAAAAATGCTTTTTAGTTTATGATTTCTTGGAATAGATGAGATTAGTTGTTGTAATTCCATGAACATGTTTAGTATGATGTGGTAGATCTTTGTTTCTATATTAGGATAGATTTTCTTTAAAAATTCAAGCCATAGTTTCCACTATCTTTATCATGAGTTTGTCCATATTTATTGCCTGAATAGGTAGTTTTATTGCAGGTACAGTTAGCACAGCCAAGGAGAAGTTCACCAGTACTTCCAACTTCATTTCTCATCTCCCTTTAGCCCTCTGTTCATCAAAATCTCCATGAACCCTATTTTCATATTTTCCATCCCTACACCATGAGAAAACCCTAGGGGTGCAAGACATGCCTCCCAAGAGGCCCTGAGCTTGGGAAACGGGTGGGCAACTTCCAAATAATCCTCATCCACCTTTACACCACCTTTCCCGCCCTTTTTCCACCTCTTTTTAGCCTCGGATTTCCCTCAACCTGTTTCCTGTAGCAATTCAGGACTTGCATGTAGTACTATGGGAAACATGTAGTAGCACTTGGAACAACACTTTTGGGCCCCTGATTAAGCCTAGAAACCACCGTGGCCACCTTCTAAACCTACAACAACCACTCATACACCTCTAGCCTTGTCCCCATGTGTTCAAGCCTTCCATCAACCACCTTAGCACTCTCTTCTCTTAGCTGCAAAACAACACATTTTCAAGCATAGTTAGGTCATGAATAGTTGCATGAATAAAACCATGATAGATAGAGCATAGGGTAAGTAAAGTGTGTTTAGACATTTTCCCCAGCTAAGTGTGATTAGATTAGTTTACTTTATGCCATTTCAATTTAGAAATTACTTCATGCAAGGTACCTAGGTTGCTTTAAAATTATAATCACAGTCTAATAAGTAGATTTGTTTCATTGCAGAAGAGTTAGATGTACTTGGTAACTATGGTATAATTTTGTACTTACTGATAGTGCCATGGATTTGAATCATTTGTAGCCCTAGGCCTAATTCCAGAAGTGTGACAAACTTCACCTAGAAACCTTATAAGTAGCACCCTTTCGTAGAGCTCAGAAGAGGATGACATGAGTAGAATGCATATGTTGTGTATATAGAAGTGTCACCTCAAAGTTTGAGGGATGAACCCCAGGTTGATAAAGTAAATTAGGGAAGCCTCTGGGAGTTGCATCATTCTTGGTGCAATACCATCGCTCACTAGCCACCGCCTAAAAATTCTTACATGCTAGTTATTTCTAGCCCACCCTATTCCACGATTGCATCCAAACAATTAAAAGTTGTGAGTGATGCCAACTCTACACTCGAAAGGCAAGAGCCCCTCCAGCTCCCTTGCACCTTGTCATTGTAGCAGGCCCCTTTTTCAAATGGGGCATCAACTTCATGACTTGCAACCCCACGTTGTCAGGCAACCACAAGTATATCATAGTGGTCTTCGACTATGTCACCAAATGGGAAGAATCTATGCCCACATATAACATCACCACAAGAACAACAACATGGTTTTTCTTCAACCACATCATCACACAGTTCGGTGTACATAAGGAGTTAGTATCTGAACATGGAAAACATTTTTAGAATGAAATATTCCATGAGCTATCTAAGCACCTTGGTTTCACGCATGAGTTTGCATCACCATACTACCTCCAGGCCAATGGCTAGGTAGACTCTATCAACAAAGTACTCAAAATGATGTTACAACGCATGGTGAACAACCACAAAACCAACTGGCACCATATGGTGTTTTTAGCCTTATGGGCATACCACACAGCGATTAAATCCTCAACAAGATTCACACCCTTCCAATTAGTATACGGGGTAGAGGCCATGCTTCCTATAGAACGTGAAATCCCCACCTTTCATGCGGCCATAGAACTCCTCACTGATACTCAGCCTTTAGAGCAACAGTGGGTGCATCCAAAAATTTTCGAAAAAATCTGGCGAGAGTCTCTCCAACAAAACGAAGCCCACAAGAAAAGGGTGAAAGCATAATTTGACCGCAACATCACCCCTCACTCATTTATCGAGGGGGAGCTAGTCCTCTGCTATGATATTGCAAAAGAAGCCTTAAGACCTGGGAAATTCGAAACATTATGGGAGGGTCCTTACATTATCAAACACTGTCTCATCAAAGGAGCATAGATCCTGTCATAGCCCGATGGTACATACCCAAAAAACCCCGTCAATGGGCTCTACGTAAAAAAATTTCACCCATAAGGAGGACAACCGCAGTACCCTAGAATAACTATGTATGTAACATGAATTTTCTTACAATGATCTCTGTTAGTCATCAATATTTTTCACTTGTTGGTGATGACTAGATCCATAGCTGAGTTTTCTAGAAGCTGAATTCCATATGTCAATCTGTCATCTAGAAAACCCTCATAAAACTTTTTTCGCCCTCTTACTTTTCAGTCTGCCCATGTCAAAGTTAAAACCCATTATCACTATCCTATCTAGCCTCAGCCCTATTGGTCTGCCCACCAGCTTTAAAAGGCAAATCCAAGTCTGTTTCAAAAGCCTCCCCTATGTTAGGAAGTGGCACTTTAAGGTATTTTACCCTTGGCAACCATCAAAAGGCAAAAAAACCTCCATCTGATACAGAACATTCATAACAGACCTCCCACTCTGCAAATCAAGTTGATCACAGCTCTAAGTCGCGCCACTTACACACCCCTAGGTCTCAGCACTGCATAAACCACAGTCTCAAGCTGATTATTAGGTGTTTTACAGTGTTTTATGGATTTTGCACAGGCAGGAAATATAACATCATCTCAGAAGAAATTGCTTGAATCTACATTTAGAAGAACAGCTGCTTCTCAATGTAAACATGAGCCTGAGATATATCTGCAAGACAGAGAGTTACTCATCAAGACCTTGTAGCTTCCTTTCAGCATGAAAATCACAGTAAGAGAAAGACACCACTGTCACAGCAAACTGGTAATTTGTCATGGCCCAGAACCTCCTTCATTTACAAGCAGAGGGTTAGGGCGCTTCCTTCATCTACAAGAAGAGGGCGCTGGCCAGTATTGACTTTAAGGATTGCAAAAGGCCAGGTTTGCTTTTTACTAAACAATAAAATAGTGACTCTAGGTTTTCTAAGTGTAAGTGATGATCATAACAGGGCTAGAGTCTGAAGTATGCAAGTTCAAGGGAAAACAGAGTTTGGTCTTGTAAAGGAAGTCATGTGAAGTTTTCAAATCATATGAGTTGTTAAAACCTTGGAGAGACACATCATTAGTGAAAACAATTCTAATCATAAGTAGCCTGCTGTTTCAACAAGACCAAATTGAAGAAAGGTTGACAAATCATGTCATTACACAAGCAGAAGAAAGGGTGGTTGTTTTTCAAAGGGTGCTAACCTCCATACTTACAGAGATCATCTTCAAGTGATTTGGCATAAGTTGGCCAAGGAAAATGGTGACATTTCAGTTCCCCTCAGTAAAGAACAGTACAGTGAGACAGTGACACCTTGACTACGGTTTTCCTGAAGCACAGTAGTGATTGCAGGCAGAGGTAAAAGTATTAATGTTTTCAAGTTTGTTTGCTTATCATCATATCCAAGAAAAAACCTTGTCAGGCAGGCTTGTCAAACAATCTTTAGATACTTTGCCAAGTGAAGGGCCTCCTTCATTCATGAGCAGATGGCCAAGGCATTGACTGTTTTTAAAGACTGATTGGTCAAAGATACAGTGGAAAGAAACAAAGAAGGAAAGCAAAAGTCATTACACAGGTAACAGATGGTGTTTATGTTTCAAAAGGTATTGGTTTTCCTACTCATAGGGAAATGTCTTTCAAACTATACATCATAGTGGACAGGAGACAACTTGAATATGCATGCCATTGTTACAAAAAGGGGCAGTTTCCTTAGGAGAAGGGGCCAAACAACACTTCACTGTCATATTCCAAGAAGTCTAAAACAGTTCCTTTCAAGTAAATAGAGAAAGATAGTATGAATGGATGCAACTAAAATATGGCACTTATCATCAAAGAAGGAGCTTATGAATCACCTGGAAGCAGAAACTATCAACCAAGTTGGAAGAAGAAAGACCACCTCCTTTTAAAATGACAAAACATCTTTCAATGCTCTTTGACAGATCTTGAGTGGTTTTTCCTTGTTAAAAATAGCACCAAAAGGGTCAGGGAGTGGACAGATTTGAGCCTTGGTATGGTTCTATTACAACAAGAAAGATCACTGCACTAGTCAAAGGAAATGATAACTGTGTTTCAAAGGGCCCTGTTTTTCCTGCTTCATAAGTTTCTCCTTTAAGATATACATCACAAATGATGGGAGGCAATTCAAGATTAGTTCCCAAAAGACATTGCAAATAGGTATACAAGTTTATGAATAACCAAGAAAGTCATTTGACATACTGTCAAGGTTTGGGAGTTTTGAAACAAATACAACTTTCTCATTATTCAAAAAGACAGAGATATCATAAATGATATAAGAAATAAAGTATTTTGAAAAGAGGCGCTTTTCTTAAATCAAAGAGCCATGACTAAATCCAAATAATGTCAGAAAAATGTAGGCGCCTGCATTGAGAAAGAGGTTGAAAGAACAAGTTGGAGACAGAGACTGTCAAAGCAGGGTGACAATACAAACCCTACTTTTTCAAACAACAAAGCAGTCTTCATATTTTTTCAAAACAGTTTTGAAGTGGGTTTACATAATGAATATCATCAACAAGGTATTATCCAAATTTCGAATTTCGATGTTGAATTGTCACCAAAAAGGACAAAATCAACAGGAACCACCCCTCAGACCTATATGCCTAAATGGACAGAGTTCTGGCCTTTTTAAAAAACTGTGTTTGCTTTCTTTGAAAAAGAGTTGAAAACTTTATTGACATTTTTTAAGGGCATAAATATTCTGTGGCCGAAATCATTTTAAAAAGGGAGCACCTCTCAAATAAAGTCAACGTGATTTCAAGTTTCAAGAGATACACCAAGGCAGCATTACAAAGGTTAAAAAAACGGAGCTGAATGTCAAGTTTACATTTCAAAAGGTTTAAGACCGTTGGGGGTTTGACATATTAAAGAAGTGGGGTCGAAGGTTAAAGCTTTCATTTTCAATACACCAAGCAAGAAGTTGAGTTTGCCTCTGCAATCTCCAGGCATCAAAACAGTTTTTGAGCAATTTGAAAGAATTTATGTTTGTTTGTGGCCGCGCGACGCGCCTGGAACATTGCGTGACGCGCCTGGCAGAAGATTTGAACGGGTGGTCAACGTATGCGCGACGCGCCTGTACATGTGCGTGACGCGCCTGTACACGGCGCCCGCCCGACCCGACAGGGCCACCCGACACCATTTTGTGTGCGGCGCCCTGCACTGCAAACGTGCCGCGCACGTTTAAACCCTCCAACAAGCCTCCAAATTACTACTGAAGGTGGCACAAGCTTCTCCAAGGATCTTCCATCGAATTCAAAGAGGTATTTTGAAATTGCCTTTGAAATTTTCGAAATTGCCAAAGTGATAAAAGGTTAGTTTTTGCATAGGCATATCTGTTGAAGCAGCATGTTATGGTTGAGGTTCATTGAAAAAGAAGCCTTGATTGTTTGGAAATTCCCACTGACCTCTGCCAGCACCTCGAATGCCTTTCAAAAACCTGCCACCTTATCCTATGGACAGAAAACTCTGACTATGTTTTTTGCTCTTCATAAACATTTGAGAAACTGATTTTCACAAAGTATAGAGGAATTTTCCCAAGGAAGACTAGTATTCTAGATTAAAAAGAAGTTTATACTGTTGAAAGCTACAGGGCACAGTTACCCCTACTATCACAAGAAAGGAAAGTTGTTCGCTATGTTTTGTTGGACTGCCTTTGTGACTCTCCAAACTCGTTTGACAAGTTGATTTTTTAAGGGATACAAAGATATTTGCCACAGAAACGGGTTTTCCATATTGAAAAATAGCTGCTCCATATAAATACTGTTACATCACCATCTATAACAAATAGTTTTTGGCTGAGAATATCCTTGATTCAGAAAACTGTGCTGAAGTGTTAATCACTATTAAAAGTCTCTACAGGGAAAGACAGTTGCATTATGTACATTTCTAGTTACCTCTTATTCTTCAGACTCTCTGTTCAGTTGGTTTTTAATGATTGCAAAGTGATTTGATAAAACAGACAGGAACTCTATATTGAAAAAAGGAACCCTGATTATGTGAAAGGATTTCCCCCCTACAGGCTTGGTTGAAATTTGTAAAACGTTCTTCAATTTTCTGTCACCTTGTTCCATATCAGTGAGTCTGGCTGTATGCTCATACTGGGGGTTAACTCTATATATGTATGACTCTGTTTGATGAAGTGACATACAAATAAATAATAGTGAAATATAATCAGAAAAAGGGGTTTTTGACAAAGAGTTGTTTATAAGTTGAAAGACCACAGGGTAAGGTTGCTCCTGCTCCTCATGCAAAGACAGTTTTCATTGTGCAGCTGCTCAATTGACTTTATGCCTTCATGCTTGTTTGATAAGCGGATGTCAGATAGAACAAAGGATTTTTTCTACAAAGGCTAGGGTTACATTTATAAGGGCCCTTGATTGTTTTGAAAAAAGAAAACTCACATAGCTTGCTAAGAAGCTTTTGGAGTTTTTGAAACTGTTATACGCTCCCGGACGATGTGTTGTCTAATCATACTAATGGTTGATTGCACCATATGCAAGTTTGTTGAATGTTTGACACCTTAGACAGGGCAGGTTTTTAATGATTTCAAAGTCTACCATGGGAAAATATTAAGATGTATTGACTGACCTCTAAACTTCACAAGAACAAACTGATTTCTTGACACTTTGCACAGGGAATTTACCTAGCAGTCTGTCCCCTTTTTTTTTACTGTATGGTATCCTATTGAAAATTCTGTTGGCAGAGATACATTCAAGGTGGAAGGCTACTTTTTAAGAGAGCAGAGGTTGTGTATTGTAAGGAAACTTGTTGCAACCATCCAAATCACATTGTTTCTCTGTCAAAGCAGTACATTGACACAATTTGGATCCAAGAAGGCAGTTTACACACAGTGAGGCAGTTTGTTTCTTCCAAAGAATATTTGGGTCAAAATTCCTCCAAGGAAAGACAACAGGAGTGGTCCGCATAAAAGATATGAGCCAATATCTACAGAAGAGGTTAATGCTCATCCATCCATCCTTTTCAACTTCCATGAAGTAGGTTGCCTAGATTTCTACCAGAAGATACAGGAAGTCAAAAGTTTTTTGCCATTATGCCTTGTCTTACGAGATTCAAAGAAAAACATTTCCAAGTGAAAGGTCTTGATTTCAAGTTTTCTCCAAGATCAGTGTCCAAGGCCACCAAGATTCCATATCATGGCGAAAAATGGTTTAAACAGGCCCATCTTGACTTAGAAGATTACAAGCCTTTCATCAAGCCTGAGCATAGGGATTCTTTCACTGCTATTTTCCCTTTTTCATATCTTCTTGACAGCTATGCTCCTCTTATGAAAGTCATAATGAAATATTTTACTTGTGAAGGGAGATTTGATCGAGTTTATGCATACCATGTCTGCCTATTGATGCATTTCACTAGAAACAGGCAACTAAATCTCCCTTACTTTTTATTCAAGAGCATCGAGAAGATGGCATCTACAGTCCAGATGAAGGCCCCACCTCTGCAAATACCTTCCCTTTTCCATCATTCTCTAATCAAAATTATCATCCTACATCAGCTAGAGAAGAAGGAAGTTCCATGGGATGTATTCATCAGTCACCCAGATTTCTCTACTGTTCCTCCTGTCCATGTGTCTCCCACTCAGCATATCCATCGCCCGGTACCTTTGTCCAGCAGGCCTACTCCTAGAAGGCTCAGAAGGACTACAGGACAGCTAGGACAACAGGAAGAAAGAGAGGGGAGTAGACAGCAAGAGGAAAAGGAACAACAACAAGAGGAAAGGGATGAACAGCAGCAGGACAGTGGTGAAGGTCAGCAGCGAACAGAAGGTAATGAAAAGCAGGTACAAGATGAAGAACAACAGCTTGATATGGAAGGACAGGAACAGCAGCTTGGACAGGAAATTGAGCCACATCTTGAGCCATAAAATGAGCAGGAAATCCAAGCACAGCAGCAGCTTGATTTTGTTGAAAAAGGGCAGCAAGCTGAAACACAAATTGAACAAGGCATTGAAGCAGAACAACAAATTGATGTTGGCGAACAGGGGCAGCAAAGTGAACAACAAGAAGAAAACATCCAGCAGCCTCAAGGAGAGCAGCAGTCTCAAGAAGATGTCAAGGGTAAATCAGTTGTGTCTCCTCCTCCCAAAAGAACAAAGCTCAACACAACAAGGAAGAAAGGGTCTAAGGCTGCCACTCCAACAGTGACAAAGTTTGTTCTTAGCAAAAGGAAATCGCCCAAAAGGACACCTACTAGCATGACAAAAAGGAAAAGTGCAAGATTGGCCTTCAAAGGGAAAAGCAAAGTTGGATAATGTACAAAACATGGGGGTGCATTGGCTGTCATCCCAATCCCAAGCGATGACAGTGATAATGAGGCCTGCCTTCTTGAAAACCTCCTAATTCATAAAGAGGGGAAAATTGAGGCATTAGAGGAGGATCTTCAAAGGGCAAGGAACTTCAACTACTTCTTGGAAATCCAAAACAAACAGATGAATGTTCACACGGTTGTTCATGAAGCACAGACGATCAAATATAAGAATGAGGCAGCTAAGGCGCAAGCAAGGATAGAAGAAATCATTGGTGAGTTTGATGAGGAAGAAGAGGGAGACCAGCCTAGGCGGAAGAGGCCTAGGACCATAGGGCTTAAAAGAGCCTTGGAAAAGTAGAAAGAAGAAGAACAAGCCCATCTCCAAGCCTTTCCTCTCACTGCACTCCTTGAGCAGGAAATTGAAGAAAACAAAGAGGCATGGCTTGAAAGAGAAAACAAACACTTGGATATGAAGCTTGAAAGAGAAAACAGAGATCTGGAGCTACAAAGGAAGAGGACACATCACTTTCAAAAGTTGAATCAGTTTTCCCGGCGCAAACTAAAGGCAGCCCAAGAGAAACTGAAGAAGGCAAAGGGGAAGCGCCCAGTACGGAAAGAGGAGAAAGGCATATCAGCACTTGACATTTTGGCCTCAGCTACGGAGCATGTCGCTAGGGACCCTGGAGGGTCATGCGCACCAATTTTGGGCCCATTTTGACAAATTTTTGTTTTTTGGCATTTTTTGAGTTTTTGGTCAAAAACTCATAAATTCACCATTTCATTTTTAGGATTTGTCAAGTGAGGAGGATGATACCATTTGATGCCATAATTCTATGAGCAGGTCCTCAGCGATTTTCATAGCATTTGGAGATCATTCGCCCCCTCAAAACGGCGAAAAATGCTCACTTTTTGCACATTAAGTCATATCGACATACCTTATTTCCTGGAGTTTACCACAGTCTGAGATTTGGAAGGCCTTCTAGGCATGATTGAGGTGATTTCGATTCTGTAGGAAAGTGAACTGCAGAAGATTTCAACGAACATCATGAGCCTCATTTCGACACCGGGAAGGCTGCCAAATGTTTCCGGAAAGTCGGGGGACCTTTTCCTGATATAAATTTGAAGTATTTTTGTAATTTTTGAACCTCAAAAATCTGCTTTTTCCAAATGTGCGTTTAGCTATTTTTGCACTTGGAAAATGTTGCAAAGTCAATATAATTTCTGTTTTTAGCATTTTTTAGATATTTTATGGGATATTTTGTGCCTTGGGCTTTGCAAAGCCTCAAGGACAAGTTTAGATATTTTGATTAGGCCAATGGGATAGCTAGTTGCACCATGAGGTTTTCCTCTCTTGAGCCTATTTATTCCACAAGGCTTCATTGTAAAACAAGGCTGAACTTGAGAGAAGAATCAATATATTGGTCATATGAGCTTTGAAGAACATACTTGTGTTATGATTTTGGACTGCCTCTTGGATGCTTTTGATGAATGATGAAGGATTGTTGATGGATTCCATGACATGGTAGAATGGTATAGAGTTTCTTGCTTTGTTGTTGTCTTCTAGTTTTCATTCATGATACATGCTTCTTGCTGCTATAGATCACTAGAGATTAATTTTGAGATATGCCCATGGAGACACCTCAAAATTCCTGAATCTTCATAGCTTTATGTTTTCTTCTTCCTTAGTTGTACTAAAGAATTCTTAACTGCTCTTTGGTAACTTAAGGATACTGTTGCTAGTTTTATTCATAAGTTCTATGCATGTTGATTAGGATGTACGGTGTGCCCTACTTACCTATGATTGTCCATAGTTCTGTCCATGAAACTATCTCTTTGACTGATTAGTTTATCATCTTGTTGAACCAAGGAGGCGTAGTCTCGATCTAGCCCTTTGCCTAAAACTATGAAAGCTTGTTTTTCAGAGTGCCCAATAACTTAAAGACTGTGTTTAGGCGTTCCGGCATAGTATTTTGAGTTGTTAGTCCTTCTTATGTGTTTTCCCCAAAGTCTGATAGCCATTTCCCAAAGTTAGAGGGTCTTATACTTCTACGCATGGCTGGAATGTTTGATTTCTATGTATTAATTAGCTCATAGTTACATTTAACATGATTAATGGCTTGCTATAACATGTTTATGTCTGCTATCAACTAGTTACACTTGAAATCCCTTGTCTTTCACAAACTTGATGTTCATTTACTCCATTTTGCCCAAAGATCCCTTCTACCGTGAATCAAATCGGCCCTACAGCAGCCTTGCATCATCATCTCATAGCTTCCTTGACCTGTTTGACCCCATAGCCCAGTTGATCTAACTTCTTGTTATCCATTTTTATATCTTTGATCAGTTTTATCCCTCACAAACTTAAAAAACCAAAAATCAAAAAACTCACTTCATAACTAGCCTAATATCATAACACCATAAGCAAACACACCGATTTCTTTTACACATATAGAGAGAGCCCTCTCTGAGTCCAGGAAGGCTAGGTCCTCGGGCTCCAAATCTTGGTTTGATGTTACATCGTCATTTGGCTCACCAATCGGCCAAATCACGGGACCCTAACATAATGACGATCACGGTGGGACTTACTGAGTACATGATAGTCTAGCGAACTCTTATAGACTCTTTAGTCCTTCAATCCTAAACTCAGACCATCAGCCTGTAAAATCATTCAGAGTAAACTCTCTGTTTCACCATCTTAGCAAAGTGATGAATCAGGTTTATAACACTCTCACAGACTAGGCTGCACATAAAACTTAGAAAAACCCAAAAAAAAAAAACTCCCTTAGATTGGTTTTTGTCAGTACTGGTGGTGGACCATACACATATACCTCAAAAAAACATAGCAATCCACCTGGCGACTCCACTAACATCTAGTAAGCCTTACTATTTTATCAAACTCTAGGTTACTATCCGATAGACCTATCCCATCGCTCACTAACATAGCGGGAGATGGTAGGACACTGAGTACATGATAGTCTAGCAAACTCTTATAGACTCTTTGGTCCTTTAGATACTTAAACAAGCAAGCAGCCCATAGACCCATTTAGAGTAAACTCTTTTTGTTCTCATCACCCTAGCAAAGTGTTGAAACAAGTCTAGGATACTTTAACAAACCATAGGCTGCCATAAATTTAGAAAATCTAAAAAATATTTCCAGATTAGTTACCGGTGGTGGACCATAGCTATCTTCACAAAAATAACCCAGTTCCACCTGGCGACTCCACTAGTTCATCCCTTTTATTTTGACCATCCTTCACCTTAGTAGAACTTTAGAGAGACCACTCATCCAGAACATTCACCAATACCATTCTCTCTAAACTCTAGATCCAAAATCTGGCTTCACGAAGAATTAACACCAGATCCCATCCAGACCCAAACCCTCCTATCATAGTAGATGACCCAGAGAAGATTCTGTGGCAAGCTTCCGAAACTGATCATCTAGCTACTGGTAGATCCATCCGTAAAACAAGATCAGTACCTAAACATCTCACTATCTTACCAGATTCACCTTTTGAATTAGAGTCATCACAAACTCTTCCCAGAAGCAAATCATATAGTAAGATAAACTTTGACGATCTTGAACCCCTAAACCCACCACAGAGTCCTAGTAGAGAAGCTTCACCTACCACTCCTCCTGACTTCCAGCTTCTCTATCAGTTTGGCTCCTATCATCCTAGATCTGCTCAAAACCAGATCACTAGTCCAAGTTCATCCGCCACACCTGGTCAAACCACCACTGTTCAAACCACTTCATTTCAGCCTACTAGTCCTCATCTTGTACATCATCCATTAGCTCCAGTCATGGCAGCCTGGTACGCACCTTTGGTGTTGCCACCGCCTTTGGCTCCTCTCCCAAATAAATATCAAGACAAAATCCCACACTTTACTGGAGAAGACACCACTACACCTCAACAGCATATAAGTAGGATGACTGATGCTTATGAGTACCTAGAGGTACAAGACGAGACTGTCAGAATGAGAATATTCGCACAAAGTCTTGGTGGTGAACCCAAAACATGGTTCAAAAGCTTAACTCCAAACAGTATCCACAATATCCCAGAACTACATCAAGTCTTCAGAAATAGGTGGGAAATCCGAAGAAACCCCATTCAAATCCTGTCAGAATATAACAACCTAAAACGGGGAAATGGGGAAAGTGTCCAAGCTTACTGCACTAGATTCAACAGTGTATATAACTCCCTCCCGCCTCATTTCAAACCCCCACTTGGTTTAGCCTTGGAAAAATTCCCCGAGGGTTTCGATCCGGACATGACATATCATCTGAGAGACAAGGATCCCCCCACCTTAGAGGAAATGCAACAAATAGCCATAAAAGCAGATGCCAACTTAGCAGAAAAAAGGGCTAGGACTAGATAAAAAAGAAAGGTCACATATAAAGACGAGGTTTCCACTTCATCACCTTCCCTAGATCCTAGAATAGATGACTTAGTCAAAAACATGGCCAAAATGTGGGAAAGGATAAATTAAAAGGCTCCTGTTAGGGACAACCAGCCAAACCCTCCAAACAGAAACCGGAACCAAAACTTTCAGAGGGAACAGCCCCAAAACAGACCAAGGGAAAATGACCAACAGATTAGGCCACCATTCAATGAAAACTATGTGGAAGAGGATGACAGGGACACAGAGCCTCTTGATGAACATCATTTAAACCTCATAGGATCTGATAATGAGAGTGAGGTGTACCTCACAGAAGAAGAACAAGCATTCTTTTCTCCTAATCAGGATGAGACCAACTATGAAGATCTCGACGACCCTGCCATAGATTTTCAGAATGCCATTATAGAGGCTCACAGGAAATATGACCTTAGAAGCAAAAGAAACCAAGATAGTTCCAGGAAAGGTAACTCAGATACTGCTAAAGCCCCTGATACCATCCTCAAGAAAGCATCAAGCAGTGACAAAATCAAGGTTGAGAAAACTGACCAAAGAAAAGCTAAAGTTACCCAAACTAGTCCTCTCTCAGATACTCCTGGTACTTCTACCAAAGTCATCGAAACAACTATGGCAAACAAAATCCCAAAACAAGGTCAACAAACTCAGAACATAAAGAAGGTCGTGGCTGAAAAAACTGAAACAAACATATCTAAACTTCAGCTGCCTTTCAGTTTTGAAGGCGAAATCGCCAAGATCAAGATCACCATGCCTCTTACTGAACTCATTACTCAAAACTCTTATAAATCCCAAGTACTAAAAGTCTTAAATCTAGGGAATGATGCAAACACTGTTAATCTCGCTGATGACACTCCTGAAGTATTGTTTGGTCCAAAGGTAGAGGGAAAATTCCAAGAAGGAGCTACTCTTCCATTTTACATTAGCCTAAACATCCACGACCAAATCCTCCACAATGCGATGCTAGACTCCGACGCCTCGCATAATCTTATGCCGAAGGTAGTAATGGAAAGACTAGGCTTAGAAATCACAAGACCATACAAAGACTTGTATTCATTTGATTCTAGTAGAGTTAAATGCCTAGGTCTAATCAAAGACCTTTGTTTTAGTCTGGCCCAAATACCTGCAAAACATCTAATCATGGATATAGTAGTGGCAGACATCCCTCCCAAGTACGGGATGCTTCTATCCAGATCCTGGGGAGCCAAACTCCAAGGCAATATTCAACTAGACATGTCATACACCACCATTCCTGTGTTCGGCCAGACCAGAATACTCTACCAAGAATCACACATGAAATACATGATTAGCAGTCAAGATAGGCCAGATAACATTCCAATGTGTTCCTTGCATTCCAACCTGAACTCTTTCATTATGCATATTGATGAAAACATGGAGGAAGAGTCAGGAGAAACTGAAATAAACTTTGATCCACCACATCAGTTGTCCCTGGTGCCTTATGATGAACTAGACACTCAAAACTACCATGATCATGAACAGTTGTCTCTTGAGGAAAGTAAGTTTTCCCTTTCTGAAGTAGGATTAGAGCAAGAAGCGCAAACCCTTATGTACTATCAAGCAAATTGCTCTAGCTTTAGTCAAACACCAGCAGTAACTTGTGGAAATTTCTTCCGGGTAAAGGCTTTAGAAGACCTACACATCATAAACCTGTTTGGAACCTGGGAGCAAGGGAGTTTAATGTTTCTACCATACCTCGAAAATTTACCATCATGTAACCCTCCTACTGCAAATGAAACTTTAACTATAGCCTCAGCAGCTCAAAATTTGGAGAAAATGCCAGATAAACTTCTTATAAGTAAGAATGATGGTTGCAATCCCGGCATACCTGAGCTACTAAAATTGGCTCATCTTCTGTCTTTTCATGAAGAACTCAGAAAAGCTAAAATAAGAAATCTCATGCAGAATACCAATCTCTACAGGAAAAACAAGGGAAAATACTGTGTCACTACCTTTCCCTCAAAGAATAACTTTGACAAGAGAAAACACAACAATCTGAAACAAACTGAAATAATCAGGGACAAAACAGATGGTCATAGAGTCTGCTTTGATTTTAGAAGTAATATTGCATATCTCTATAACAGAAATTATGTTTTTTCTACCCAAGACCATGATTCACCAATTAAAAGTGCTTTAAATCATGTATTTTCACAAGATGATGTGTCAGGTCATGGTCATAAAATTCCTTTGCAAAGTAGACATCTTAAAGATTTTTTCCAGTTTGCGGGAGGTAGATCTGATTTCAAGTTCAAAATTGCAAAACCACCCAATATCAGAAATCTGTTCATGAAGGCCATGTTCCCAGTTTTAAATTTCTGCATTTTTGCATACCTTGATGAAGTCATTATCTATTTCAAGAATGACCAAGAATACATACATTACTTGAGGAAGATGTACAGTAAGGAAAGGAGTGGAAATCAGATATTCAAAGAGGTACAGCGGGAAGATACCGGGTTGTTCAGAGATTCTTGCATGAATTCCTGTGTCATGTTAGAGAGAGAAAACTTCCCAAATTTTTCTTTTCAGGAGTTGAGTGGGCCAAGGGTGAGAGGAGATCCTTACGAGGATAAGATGCTTAAATTCTGTCATTTCCAAGATTTTTGAGTTTAGAACATTTTCATTCATTGTACATACCATTGTTTGAAATATTGGAAAGATAGAAAAGCCAAAAACAATAAAAGATAGAAAAGTAAAAAACAGTAAAAAACAGAAAAGAGGGCGAGTGAAGATAGAAACAAAGGCCCCATGTTCCAAAAAAATAGTCTTTCAGAAAGCGAGCAAGTCTAAATGCCGCTACTAGTGCTTCAAAGTCTTGTTCAGCTATCTAGCCTAATCATAGCTGAGCATGTTTAAATTTATTTGCTGATAAGTTAGTGAGTGCAAAGATAGTCAACATTGTGTAAGATTGACTTATCACAAAGCTTATATTAGGGAGAGATTCTGGTTCCACATGCCTAAAACAGAACCAAAGAGAGAAGTGAGGGATGAAAAGCACATTGTACATCTTAACCCCGCTTGTCTAGTTTCCCTTTGTTGCAAAATAACATTTGTGTGCAGCTTGTCTTTTATGCCGCAAATGCATGACAAATCAGACTGCCTAATCCTGATTTGATCATTTTAAATTTCATGTTTTAGATTAGAGAATAAAATCCTGTCAAACTACTTAATCTTGACAGTCGATCTAGCATTAGGTAGAGTAATGAAGGAGTTCATCAGTTTAATCTGAATTCCCGGCAGATATAAGAGTAGAAATAGATAGGTTCATTTTGCAAAAAAGAAAAATATACATTGTCAAAAGGCTGCTAGTTCAAATGCGCCAAAGAGAAGAAAAAATGTTAGGAAAGATAGTGGGGTAGGTAGAAGTATCATTGATGTTAACCATGCTGTCACTTTTCAGAAATAACATCAAAGAAGGGTAAATTTTTGCGCCAATGGATAAGGCACTAGTCTTCATAAGCCAAAAATCTGAATTCTAGACACCTCCTGACAAGGAGCTACCCTCCCCAAAGGGAGCCACTGTTAGTCATCAGTATTTTTCACTTGTTGGTGATGACTAGATCCATAGCTGAGTTTTCTAGAAGCTGAATTCCATATGTCAATCTGTCATCTAGAAAACCCTCATAAAACTTTTTTCGCCCTCCTACTTTTCAGTCCACCCATGTTAAAGTCAAAACTCATTATCACTATCCTATCCAGCTTCAGCCCTAGTGGTCTGCCCATCAGCTTTAAAAGGAAAGTCCAAGTCTATTTCAAAAGCCTCCCCTATGTTAGGAAGTGGCGCTTTAAGGCATTTTACCCTTGGCAACCATCAAAAGGCCAAAAAAACTCCATCTGATACAGACCATTCATAACAGACCTCCCACTCTGCAAATCAAGTTGATCACAGCTCTAAGTCACGCCACTTACACACCCCTAGGTCTCAGCACTGCATAAACCACAGTATCAAGCTGATTATTAGGTGTTTCACAGTGTTTTATGGATTCTACAAAGGCAGGAAATATAACCTCATCTCAGAAGAAATTGCTTGAATCTACATTTAGAAGAACAGCTGCTTCTAAATGTAACATGAGCCTGAGATATATCTGCAAGACAAAGAGTTACTCATCAAGACCTTGTAGCTTCCTTTCAGCATGAAAATCACAGTAAGAGAAAGACACCACTGTCACAACAAACTGGTAATTTGTCATGGCCCAGAACCTCCTTCATTTACAAGCAGAGGGTTAGGGCGCCTCCTTCATCTACAAGCAGAGGGCGCTAGCCAGTATTGACTTTAAGGATTGCAAAAGCCCAGGTTTGCTTTTTACTGAACAATAAAATAGTGACTCTAGGTTTTCTTAGTGTAAGTGATGATCATAACAGGGCTAGAGTCTGAAGTATGCAAGTTCAAGGGAAAACAGAGTTTGGTCTTGTAAAGGAAGTCATGTGAAGTTTTCAAATCATATGAATTGTTAAAACCTTGGAGAGACACATCATTAGTGAAAACAATTCTAATCATAAGTAGCCTGTTGTTTCAATAAGACCAAATTGAAGAAAGGTTGACAAATCATGTCATTACACAGGCAGAAGAAAGGGTGGTTGTTTTTCAAAGGGTGCTAACCTCCATACTTACATAGATCATCTTCAAGTGACTTGGCATAAGTTGGCCAAGGCAAATGGTGACATTTCAGTTCCCCTCAGTAAAGAACAGTACAGTGAGACAGTGACACCTTGACTAGGGTTTTCCTGAAGCACAGTAGTGATTGCAGGCAGAGGTAAAAGTATTAATGTTTTCAAGTTTGTTTGCTTATCATCATATCCAAGAAAAACCCTTGTCAGGCAGGCTTGTCAAACAATCTTCAGATACTTTTCCAAGTGAAGGGCCTCCTTCATTCATGAGCAGATGGCCAAGGCATTGACTGTTTTTAAAGACTGATTGGTCAAAGATACAGTGGAAAGAAACAAAGAAGGAGAGAAAAAGTCATTACACAGGTAACAAATGGTGTTTATGTTTCAAAAGGTATTGGTTTTCCTACTCATAGGGAAATGTCTTTCAAACTATACATCATAGTGGACAGGAGACAACTTGAATATGCATGCCATTGTTACAAAAAGGGGCAGTTTCCTTAGGAGAAGGGGCCAAACAACACTTCACTATCATATTCCAAGAAGTCTAAAACAGTTCCTTTCAAGTAAATAGAGAAAGATAGTATGAATGGATGCAACTAAAATATGGCACTTATCTTCAAAGAAGGAGCTTATGAATCACCTGGAAGCAGAAACTATCAACCAAGTTGGAAGAAGAAATACCACCTCCTTTTAAAATGACAAAATAGCTTTCAATGCTCTTTGATAGATCTTGAGTGGTTTTTCCTTGTTAAAAATAGCACCAAAAGGGTCAGGCAGTGGACAGATTTGAGCCTTGGTATGGTTCTATTACAACAAGAAAGATCACTGCACTAGTCAAAGGAAATGATAACTGTGTTTCAAAGGGCCCTGTTTTTCCTGCTTCATAAGTTTCTCCTTTAAGATATACATCACAAATGATGGGAGGCAATTCAAGATTAGTTCCCAAAAGACATTGCAAATAGGTATACAAGTTTATGAATAACCAAGAAAGTCATTTGACATGCTGTCAGCGTTTGGGAGTTTTGAAACAAATACAGCTTTCTCATTATTCAAAAAGACAGAGATATCATAAATGATATAAGCAATAAAGTATTTTGAAAAGAGGCGCTTTTCTTAAATCAAAGAGCCATGACTAAATCCAAATAATGTCAGCAAAATGTAGGCACCTGCATTGAGAAAGAGGTTGAAAGAACAAGTTGGAGACAGAGACTGTCAAAGTAGGGTGACAATACAAACCCTACTTTTTCAAACAACAAAGAAGTCTTCATATTTTTTCAAAACATTTTTGAAGTGGGTTTACATAATGAATATCATCAGCAAGGTATTATCCAAAGTTCGAATTTCGATGTTGAATTGTCACCAAAAAGGACAAAATCAACAGGAACCACCCCTCAGACCTATATGCCTAAATGGACAGAGTTCTGGCCTTTTTAAAAAACTGTGTTTGCTTTCTTTAAAAAAGAGTTGAAAACTTTATTGACATTTTTTAAGGGCATAAATATTCTGTGGCCGAAATCATTTTAAAAAGGGAGCACCTCTCAAATAAAGTCAACGTGATTTCAAGTTTCAAGAGATACACCAAGGTAGCATTACAAAGGTTAAAAAAACAGAGCTGAATGTGAAGTTTACATTTCAAAAGGTTTAAGACCGTTGGGGGTTTGACATATTAAAGAAGTGGGGTCGAAGGTCAAAACTTTCATTTTCAATACACCAAGCAAGAATTTGAGTTTGCCTCTGCAATCTCCAGGCATCAAAACAGTTTTTGAGCAATTTGAAAGAATTTTTGTTTGTTTGTGGCCGCGCGACGCGCCTGGAACATTGCGCGACGCGCCTGGCAGAAGATTTGAACGGGCGGTCAACGTATGCGCGACACGCCTGTACATGTGCGCGACGCGCCTGTACACGGCGTCCGCCCGACCCGACAGGGCCACCCGACACCGTTTTGTGCGCGGCGCCCTCCACTGCAAACGTGCCGCGCACGTTTAAACCCTCCAACAAGCCTCCAAATTACTACTGAAGGTGGCACAAGCTTCTCCAAGGATCTTCCATCGAATTCAAAGAGGTATTTTGAAATTGCCTTTGAAATTTTCGAAATTGCCAAAGTGATAAAAAGTTAGTTTTTGCATAGGCATATCTGTTGAAGCAGCATGTTATGGTTGAGGTTCATTGAAAAAGAAGCCTTGATTGTTTGGAAATTCCCACTGACCTCTGCCAGCACCTCGAATTCCTTTCAAAAACCTGCCACCTTATCCTATGGAAAGAAAACTCTGACTGTGTTTTTTGCTCTTCATAAACATTTGAGAAACTAATTTTCACAAAGTATAGAGGAATTTTCCCAAGGAAGACTAGTATTCTAGATTAAAAAGAAGTTTATATTGTTGAAAGCTACAGGGCACAGTTACCCCTACTATCACAAGAAAGGAAAGTTGTTCACTATGTTCTGTTGGACTGCCTTTGTGACTCTCCAAACTCATTTGACAAGTTGATTTTTTAAGGGATACAAAGATATTTGCCACAGAAACCGGTTTTCAATATTGAAAAATAACTGCTCCATATAAAGACTGTTACATCACCATATATAACAAACAGTTTTTGGCTGAGAATATCCTTGATTCAGAAAACTGTGCTGAAGTGTTAATCACTATTAAAAGTCTCTACAGGGAAAGACATTTGCATTATGTACATTTCTAGTTACCTCTTGTTCTTCAGACTCTGTTCAATTGGTTTTTAATGATTGCAAAGTGATTTGCTAAAACAGACAGGAACTCTATATTGAAAAAAGGAACCCTGATTATGTGAAAGGATTTCCCCCCTACAGGCTTGGTTGAAATTTGTAAAACGTTCTTCAATTTTCTGTCACCTTGTTCCATATCAGTGAGTCTGGCTGTATGCTCATACTGGGGGTTAACTCTGTATATGTATGACTCTGTTTGATGAAGTGACATACAAATAAATAATAGTGAAATATAATAAGAAAAAGGGATTTGTCAAAAGAGCTGTTTATAAGTTGAAAGACCACAGGGTAAGGTTGCTCCTGCTCCTCATACAAAGACAGTTTTCACTGTGCAGTTGCTTGACAGACTTTTGGTCTTGGAGCTGGTTTGATAAGTGGATGTTCAAGTAGAGCAAAGGATTTTTTCTACAAAGGCTAGGGTTACATTTATAAGGGGCCATTGATTGTTTTGAAAAGAGAAAACTCACATAGCCTCTGCCTAAAAACTTTTGGAGTTTTTTAAACTCTGTTGTCTTTGCTCCAGGACTGTGATATTGACTGTCTAATCATACTAATGGTTGATTGCACCATATGCAAGTTTGTTGAATGTTTGACACCTTAGACAGGGCAGGTTTTTAATGATTGCAAAGTCTACCCTGGGCAAAGATTAAGATGTATTGAGTGACCTCTAAACTTCACAAAGACCAAGGTGGTTTCTTGACACTTTGCATAGGGAATTTACCTAGCAGTCTGTCTCCTTCTTACTGTATGGTATCCTATTGAAAATTCTGTTGGCAGAGATACTTTCAAGGTGGAAGGCTACTTTTTAAGAGAGCAGAGGTTTTGTATTGTAAGGAAACTTGTTGCAACCATCCAAATCACATTGTTTCTCTGTCAAAGTAGTACATTGACACAGTTTGACTCCAAAAGGGCAGTTTACACACAGTGAGGCAGTTTGTTTCTTCCAAAGCATATTTAGGTCAAAATGCCTCCAAGGCAAGACAGCAGGAGCGGTCCGCATAAAAGATATGAGCCAATCTCTATAGAAGAGGTCAATGCTCATCCATCTGTCCTTTTGAACTTCCATGAAGTAGGTTGCCTAGATTTCTGCCAGAAGATACAGGAAGTCAAAATTTTTTTGCCATTAACACACTTGTGCACCCTGAGATTCAAAGAAAAACATTTCCAAGTGGCAGGTCTTGATTTCAATATTTCTCCAAGGTATGTGTCCAAGGCCACCAAGATTCCATATCATGGCGAAAAATGGTTCAAACAGGCTCATCTTGACTTAGAAGATTACAAGCCTTTCATCAAGCCTGAGCATAGAGATGCTTTCACTGCTATTTTCCCTTTTTCATATCTCCTTGACAGCTATGCTCCTCTTATGAAAGTCATAATGAAATATTTCACTTGTGAAGGGAGGTTTGATCGAGTTTATGCCTACCATGTCCGATTATTGATGCATTTTACTAGAAACGGGCAACTAAACCTCCCTTACTTTTTATTCAAGAGCATCGAGAAGATGGCATCTACTGTCCAGAAGAAGGCCCCACCTATGCAAATACCTTCCCTTTTCCATCATTCTCTGATCAAGATTATCTTCCTACACCAGCTAGAGAAAAAAGAGGTTCCATGGGATGTATTCATCAGTCATCCAGATTTCTCTACTGTTCCTCCTGTCCATGTGTCTCCCACTCAGCCTATCCACCGCCCGGTACCTTTGTCCAGCAGGCCTACTCCTAGAAGGCTCAGAATGACTACAGGACAGCCAAGTCAACAGGAAGAAGGAGAGGGGAGTGAACAGCAGCAAGAGGAAAGGGATGAACAGCAGCAAATACAAGATGAAGGACAGCAGCAGGTACAAGATGAAGAACAGTAGCAGGTACAAGATGAAGAACAGCAGCTTGACATTGGAGGACAGGAACAGCAGCTTGGGCAGGAAGTTGAGCAACAACTTGGGCCACAAATTGAGCAGGAAATCCAAGCACAGCAGCAAAGTGATGTTGGCGAACACGGGCAGCAAAGTAAACAGCAAGAAGAAGACATCCAGCAGCCTCAAGGAGAGCAGCAGTCTCAAGAAGATGTCAAAGGTAAATCAGTTGTGTCTCCTCCTCCCAAAAGAACAAAGCTCAGCACAGCAAGGAAGAAAGGTCTAAGGATGCCACTCCAACAGTGACAAAGGTTGTTCCTAGCAAAAGGAAATCACCCAAAAGGGCACCTCCTAGCATGCCAAGGAGGAAAAGTGCAAGATTGGCCTTCAAAGGCAAAAGCAAAGTTGGAGAAAGTACAAAACATGGAGGTGAATTGGATGTCATCCCAATCCAAAGCGATGACAGTGATAATGAGGCCCGCCTTCTTGAAAATCTCCTAATTCATAAAGAGGGGCAAATTGAGGCATTAGAGGAGGATCTTCAAAGGGCAAGGAACTTCAACCACTTCTTGGAAATCCAAAACAAACAGATGAATGTTCACACAGCTGTTCATGAAGCAAGGGCGATCAAATATAAGAATGAGGCAGCTAAGGCGCAAGCAAGGATAGAAGAACTCATTGGTGAGTTTGATGAGGAAGAAGAGGAAGACCAGCCTAGGCGGAAGAGGCCTAGGACCATAGGGCTTAAAAGAGCCTTGGAAAAGCAGAAAGAAGAAGAACAAGCGCATCTCCAAGCCTTTCCTCTCACTGCACTCCTTGAGCAGGAAATTGAAGAAAACAAAGAGGCATGGCTTGAAAGAGCCAACAAACACTTGGAGATGAAGCTTGAAAGGGCGAACAGAGATCTAGAGCTACAAAGAAAGAGGACACAGCACTTTCGAAAGTTGAATCAGTTTGCCCGGCGCAAACTAAAGGCAGCCCAAGAGAAATTGAAGAAGGCAAAGGGGAAGCGCCCGGCACGGAAAGAGGAGAAAAGCACATCAGCTCTTGACATTTTGGCCTCAGCTTCGGAGCATGTTGCTAAGGACCCTTGAGGGTCATGCGTGCCAATTTTGGGCCCATTTCGACAACTTTTTGTTTTTTGGCATTTTTTGGGTTTTTGGTCGAAAACTCATAATTTCGCCATTTCAGTTTGAGGATTTGTCAAGGGAGAAGGATGATACCAGTTGATGCCATAATTCTATGAGCAGGTCCCCAGCGATTTTCAGAGCATTTGGAGATCATTTTCCCCCTCAAATTGGCGAAAAATTCTCACTTTTTGCACATTCTGCCCGTCATATCAGCAGTCTGCTATTTCTTGGCTTTTTACACACAGGTACAGACTTGGAGGACTTCCAGGCATCAGATTGAGGTGATTTCAGTTGCGCTGGAAAGTAGACACAGAGAGATTTCCAACGGGCCATCATGAGCCTCATTTCGACACCGGGAAGGCTGCCAAATGTTTCCGGAAAGTCAGGGGACCTTTTCCTGATATAAATTTGAAGTATTTTTGTAATTTTTGAACCTCAAAAATCTGCTTTTTCCAAATGTGCGTTTAGCTATTTTTGCACTTGGAAAATGTTGCAAAGTCAATATAATTTCCGTTTTTAACATCTTTTAGATATTTTATGGGATATTTTGTGCCTTGGGCTTTGCAAAGCCTCAAGGACAAGTTTAGATATTTTGATTAGGCCAATGGGATAGCTAGTTGCACCATGAGGTTTTCCTCACTTGAGCCTATTTATTCCACAAGGCTTCATTGTAAAACAAGGATGAACTTGAGAGAAGAATCAATATATTGGTCATATGAGCTTTGAAGAACATACTTGTGTTATGATTTTGGTCTGCCTCTTGGATGCTTTTGATGAATGATGAAGGATTGTTGATGGATTCCATGACATGGTAGAATGGTATAGTGTTTCTTGCTTTGTTGTTGTCTTCTATTTTTCATTCATGATACATGCTTCTTGCTGCTATAGATTAGTAGAGATTAAGTTTGAGATATGCCCATGGAGGCACCTCAAATTTCCTGAATCTTCATAGCTTTGTGTTTTCTTCTTCCTTAGTTATACTAAAGAATTCTTAACTTCTCTTTAGTAACTTAAGGATATTGTTGCTAGTTTTATTCATAAGTTCTATGCATGTTGAGTAGGATGTATGGTGTGCCCTGCTTACCTATGATTGTCCATAGTTCTGTCCATGAAACTATCTCTTTGACTGATTAGCTTATCATCTTGTTGAACCAAGGAGGCCTAGTCCCGATCTAGCCCTTTGCCTAAAACTATGAAAGCTTGTTTGTCAAAGTGCCCAATAACTTAAAGACTGTGTTTAGGCATTCCGGCATATTTTTATGAGTTGTTAGTCCATCTTATGTGTTTTCCCCAAAGTCTGATAGCCATTTCCCGAAGTTAGAAGGTCTTATACTTCTATGCATGGCTGGAATGTTTGATTTCTATGTATTAATTAGCTCATAGTTACATTTAGCATGATTAATGGCTTGCTATAACATGTTTATGTCCGCTATTAACTAGTTACACTTGAAATCCCTCGTCTTTCACAAACTTGATGTCCATTTACTCCATTTTGCCCAAAGATCCTTTCTACCTTGAATCAAATCGGCCCTACAGCAGCCTTGCATCATCATCTCATAGCTTCCTTGACCTGTTTGACCCCATAGCCCAGTTGATCTAACTTCTTGCTATCCATTTTTATATCTTTGATCAGTTTTATCCCTCTCAAACTTAAAAAACAAAAAATCAAAAAACTCACTTCATAACTAGCCTAATATCAGAACACCATAAGCAAACACACCGATATCTTTTACACATATAGAGAGAGCCCTCTCTGAGTCCAGGAAGGCTAGGTCCTCGGGCTCCAAAGCTTGGTTTGATGTTACATCGTCATTTGGCTCACCAATCGGCCAAATCATGGGACCCTAACAATCTCAATCATTATGGGCTTATTTTGAAATCCATGCTCTTGTGTCATAGATGGATCATCCACCCATTTACTATTTTGGATTCACTTATGGAGCCTCTCGGTGGTCACAAAATTTAGTTGCCACTGCTTGGGCCATATACTATCCTGACCGATGACCATACCTCACCAACAGAGTGTGTATCGGGTCAGCCAAAAACAATCAAGCATAATATGGCGTAGTAATCAGACTGTTAAGTGATTCCTCCATCCAAGGCATCAGCCATTTAAATGTCTTTCTTGATTCTTATTTAGTGGTATTGTAGTTAGAACAGACATTTCAAGTTCGAGATGCATGCCTCTTTAGAAGTACCCGCATACACAAAGATTGGTCTGCAGTTTGATCACATTACTTTTACATATATACCAAGAGATCAAAATCACATATCCAATCGCATAGATAACAATGCCCTAGACTGGAATTCATCTCACATATACCATCAACCATGAGTAAAATACCATCATAAAAAAAGAGCTCATCATAAATATAACTTCTATGATAAACATATAAAAACATCATAAAAATAACCATAGAAACATCATAATAGCCATCAAAATACATCTTGCATATACACATCAAAAATATGTATCCCAGTATACAATGAATAAGTCCACTAGCTCTCAGTTAAGAAAAAAAATACTTGTAATAAAAAAGTAGGGAAGCATCCTCATAAGGGGTGCTTTCCCCTAGGTCATACATCAAAATATCTAGGGTTGTTCCCCTCCATCTAAGTCCAGTGGACCAACATCTGCACCTGGAGCGATAATCAGAGTAGCAGCAGCTGCTGGAAGTGCTGCCCAACGCAATTTCGGGCGAAGAGCCCACTCACAGGCTATCGTTGTCTCTAGCCAGATATCTACCAGGTCGTCAAATCCCTTGGTGGGAAGACCACGAGTAAGTCCCTCTTCCCTGCTCCAATAATCCTCAAAATCACACAACTGAGCATCAAATGCCTTAGCACTCACCTCAACATCTCCAGCTCGAGCCTCTGCAACCACTCATTGAGCCTCAACATTCACAGCTTGAGCCTCAACAATCAATTCTCATGCCTCAACATCCGCTTGTTGATATAGGCTTTGAGTCTCCCATATCATGCAATCAACCTCCTAAAATATACTTTGGGCCTAACGGCCAAATCCTTCCACCTGGTTTAATTTCGATTGAAGACATACCACAAGATGAAAAACCTTTAACTCCAATTCATTTTGGGGAAGAGATTTACCTGTACGAGTCTTTTCCTCAATCACCTGCCTCTAATTTTATTGATCCTGTGTCTATTAGAGTTCCCGTAGATCCAATAGGGTATAAATTTGGTCAAATAACCATGCCCGAGCCAACATCTTTGGTTGGACCATCTATTCCAATTGCGACAACACCTTCTTTCGCTACCTTGTCGATGTTCACGACTTCACCAGAGTCACATTTATATGGTGGCCCTTCCGTCCCACCTGGTTACCAATATTTATCTGGAACCTTCTCTGGTGCATCCTCAAACCCATGGACTTCACCAATGTCATCATCTGGTATTCTAACTGGTAAATCTATAGTGAGTACTGAACGACTTGATCCTTTATACACATCATCAGGGAAATATCAAGTTGGTCCATCTAGGTATATTCCATCCAGTACAATTTCAACTGGACTCCCTGCATTTGGAGAACAATATTTTCCATCTTATTACACTCCTCATGCTGGGGGGAAACATATGGTCTCCCATATTGACAGTACTCCATCGTTATTTGGTCATCCTAATGTCGGAATGAATGTTTGTTAATGGCAGCCCACTCTGCCTATCCAACCACAAATGGTTGTACACTCGTATCAACCAGCTAAACCTATTGCACCCACATTAATTCCACTTGTTAATACATCTCTACCCCTATTACAGACTCAAACTGTCGTACCTGAAATATCTCAGGCGGGTCCTTCAACCCGATACCCTCAAGTATTGGGCCCTAAGACTCCAACTCCTTCAGCTAGCTTACAATAACCACCTTTATCCAGAATCATTTATTCAAAAGCTGGATTACGATATTATGGGATGTCACAGCCACAACCAGCTTATACCTATTGTTGGACTATATAAATCATTTTTAAATGACTAAACAACACACATTAATTATCAATATAGGGACGTCTGTTTATTCTAATGACAATTGCATTGTCTATGCCGATACACCAACCAGAAGAAATTTCAAAGAAAAGAAATTGTTGCTGACGTAAATGCTGGAAGTAAATCACTCATGAAGAATCAAAATTATCTACAAGACTAGAATCACACTTCAATTAATATGTTATAGCACGTCAGAGAACAAGTAACTAACTAGTGTCTCTAATATCATATGTGTAACAACATACAAAGTATTGAAATTGAAGCGGATATATTCACAACTGAACAACAACAACAACACTCTATTGATACATAAAACGAAATACAATTACATACACACATCTACTTTAATCAATGCAATCCCTGCTAAGAAGGAGGGCCCTTCCTCCCTAGCAGGGCATAGGTAGAGGAAGAACTTAACAGAAACTAAATTGAATAACGCATGTAACAACAATAATAGAAAAATCTATATTAATCTGAACACAATTACAAAGCCAAAATAACGATGTTCTCCACTAACCTTTCGACCTCTAGGGCCGAGAAATATATAATGGTTACATCAGAAAATCAAGGGATAGATCAGTCATGAGAATCTTATGATTCTCATGCTGATCTAAGTAAAACACATATAGTTATAACCACTTCCTAATAATTTTATGTCTAGAAAATTATAGATTACAATCAAAACTGCCCTTAGGCTGTTATCCCAAAAATACAATGCTAAACAACTTCTACAACTATCGTAATTGAATCACATCTGTAGTGTGCAACTAGAGGACAGATCAACAACAAGTGTTGACGAGATCAGTCAACGGTAAAACTGTATCAGCAGTTTGCCAGCGGGTCTGTAACAGCAGAGTGCAACAGCAGTTCGTTGGTGGGTTTGTAACAACAAGGTGTAACAACTTCGCTTTGCTGTAACAACACCCTCTTAAATTCTCCTATGAACTTTGTGCTCGGGATCGTTGGTGCTATAAATGACATCTAAAAAGACAACACAAAGACCATCGATATTCTCCAAAAATTCACCATCAATTAGTCATAAAAAGGTACGATATATCATAATAATTGGTGAATTGGAAAAGTAATAAAAACAAGGTGAAACAACACAAGTTAGGGTAGAAAGGTAAGAGAAAGAGGCGAAGATACTCACATTGGTTATAGTTAAGAGGAAAAATAGGGAAAACAAAGGTAGGAAAAGTGTACAAAACTGGTACCAACCATCTCCCCCCAACTGAAATAATTGCATGTCCTCATGCAAACTCATCTCATGGGAATATCTCTGGTGCAGGTCGGTGAGATCACAAGCACCAGATGTATCTTCATTTGTAGACCTGTATCCCTGATTGGCCATCAACTGCCATACCTAGGATTCTGACTCATACTTACTCAATTCATAATTGATCTGGCGCTAATCCTCAATTGGCAGCCAGATCAAAGGAAACTTGAATCTCAATCCCAGCCACAAAGCACCAAGGGATTGTATAATCTGTGCATAACTTGGTACATGTGTAACAACAACCACGAAATTCTGGAATGAGAATGTATCCCCCTTCAATAGCTCAACACTGCTGGCTTCCGTGAATTTCAAGCACCCTATCAAAGCTCGAATCTTCATCATTGAGAACTGATTGAGGCAGAAGTTCACAATTCTTCTTCTATAAGTGGCAGTTGATTCTTTAATCCCAGGGGTACTCATCATTATCCTAAATTCTCGTCTCAAATTAGCAGTCGATCCTGGTTTTTCCCGAACCCACAATGCCATCTTCTCCTCATTAGTCTCCACAAATTTAATGGCCAGATGCCATTCAATCTTATTCTTCATGAAGGACACAAAAGATCTCAATTGAAGATCTCCCATATAGGAGAATACTGTCACAACCATCTACAAACTCATATGTTCACAAATAATATTGTGTAAGAATAACTCAGAGAGCAAGATTTTCTCATCAAAATCGGAGGCATAAAAAACATCTAGAAATGTATGACTAGAAGAACATAAATAAGGTCTATCCTCCATAATGGTTTTCATCTGAAACAAGAAGTAATGTTCCCACAGAAAAATAGGATAAGACGGAGAAGGCCGCCTACAACCCAAAAAATTGAGGGCGAGGTCATGAAGTTTTTTCTTGTCTATGGTGAGGTCCTGGACGTGCTGCTGTAATAACAACATCTGTTCCTCTTGTTTCTTCAGATCTTCCTTCTTCTTATAATTCTCCCATCATTTCTTCAACTCTTCTTTCATCCACCTTTCATGTAGGGTGTCTATTTCTCTCTGATGTTCCTTTAGTGAAATCGTTCCCTCACGAAGGGAGATTGCTTCCTGTTTCCACTTTTCTAATTCATAAATTAACAATATTTTCTTAGAACTCCATCTCGAGATGGGACTCGACGTTCTTCTGCATTCAATATCCACATCAAAAATAGGTGTACCAGCCTCTACTACGTGGGCTTGTTCCACCTTTGCTGTTGGTTCTTGTGTAACAACAGCTTCCTCGGTGGGTTCTTGTGTGTCAGCCCCTTTGTTTCCAGCTAGAGTAGCCATTGTGTTAATTGTTGTTTCTTCTACAATAGGAGTGGCCTCCACAGGTTCTTGTGGGTAGGCTTCTAGGTCAATTATTATAGGAGGCTTTGCTTTAACTATTGGTTCTTGTGTGACAGCAGTATCATCAGCAGGTTCTTGTGTAACGACCTCCTGTTTTTTTGTTTCTGTTTCCATTGGGCTAATATTTTCTCTACAGACCTTATATCCTGCTGCTATTATGTCTTGAAAACATGTCATGCATACAGACACTAGGATTTCCTTCCCCTCAGATAATTTTCACTTTAATTCTCCATTTTCCTTTCTTATATTTTTTATTTCTAAAAACAGGACATTGGTTTCATCCTTACCCGATGAGGAGGATTGCCTTTCTTCTTCTAAAACTTCTGCTTCTGTATGCTTTCTAGCCATAGGCAAAGGTTCTGCAGGTATGCTGAATTTCACTCTTTGTTTTGGCCTTCTATCCCCAATTGGTTCATCAATAGGCTCTTTCCCAATCCTAACTCTAGTAGGCCGAGTCTAAAACTCCACTTTTGTCTGACTTCCTCCTAAAATCGTGGTTTGTTTCCCTCGGCTTGTCCTTAGCCTCTTTCGCTTGAATTCTTCATAAGTTTTTCCTTGCTGGCCTAGGGCATCTAGCACGGTTAGCTTGATGAGTTTGTGATTAGTCACACATGCCTCCGGGTGTGCTGTTTTTTTTACTGTTGCCACCATATGCTTGATGTTCCCTAGCAAATAGAATGGAAGATTAATTCTTTGCTAGTGTTGAAGGTGATTAAACAAAGGAAGGTGATAGTTGAACACTATCGTGGATCTTCCCTCACAAGTGATATATTTAATTAAACAGAGGGCAACATCTTCCCAAGGATGAGGAAGTGACAATCTGTCAATTCCTCTCCCTTTCTTCTCCAGTTTTTCTTCCCCTACTAGGAAGTCTTCTTTCAAGGAGGGGTCATCGACTTTTCTGTTGAACCACCTTCACCCCTCTACTAGTAATGAAGTTACCCGGGCAATTACCTCTTCAGTCACCTCCAATTGCATGCCCCTTACTCAGGTTTTATTATTGTTCAAGTGCTGAGAAAATTCAATTGCCACTGCCTCGTTTGAGCCTTCAAGCTTCTAGAAATACTCAATCCACCCGACATCTTTCAATATATGGTAGGCTTCTGGACAATTCTGCAAGGCATTAGAATCCGGCTCGTGCCTAACTGCTGCTCCACCCATCTCTATTGTTTGTTTCTAAATTTTCTTCTTGTTGTTCAGCCCCACTGTACTATCAATGTGTTTCTGAATTCACTTCTTTGCTATTTGGCCCCACTGTAACATCGCTGTGTTTTTTAATTCACTGCTTCTCGGTGTCTCTGCTTATCCCAATCGACAAGTTTACAATGAGGATGCAAGGTTTCAGTCGAGGAGGTTGAGGGAGGTGACGGATTTTACGGATTTACTAAATCGTACCTCACACTAATATTCATAAATGGCTCATTATGGAAAGTAATGGGATTTAGTACACACACTCTTTTCCAACCGGATTCGATCATCATTGGCAATTCTGTTATTAATTAGGTGCATGAAAATTTGATAGATGTTTATGATTACATATTTTTTCAATGATTTCAAGACATATCTCCTCCCCCAACTTAATGGTGATGACCACCCACGGTCGTCACAGGAATATCATTACTTCTGCCAATTAATCACTGAATCATGAATGACAACATTTACCTTTTTAATGACATACCTGAGGTGACGTTGAGGAATATTTCAACTTGGTAGCGTCCTCCTTGCAGTGCTCATGTTTTTGCGTTTGGCCAACACAATTATTTCTGTTTATGGAATGAATCATAAAAAATAGTATTCGTGGTTGTCAGTTGTTACATGTGTAACAGCCAAGAAAACCCTTAGATTATTCTCAAAAAACATAATAATGAGGATAAATCGGTACAGAAAAGGAAATTACATGAATATAATCATACTATAAAATAGATCAGAAAGGGAATATGATGTTTCAGGAAGAAAAACATGGGTGTAACAGCCTCCACAAGAGTGGTTTTCAGTTGTTACTGACTGTCTGACTGCGCCTTGGAAAGGGGTTTTCATAGGGGATATATTATTTATTTATTTTTAAACAGGTGTAACAGTTGCCACAAAGGTAGTTTTCAACTGCTGCACTTATTGGAATTTCTATTTTTAAGGCTGCACAGGAGAATGTTCCCCTGTTGTTGTAACATGAAGATCAGAATCCGCGACAATGTCGAAAAATGATTCCTTCGAAGCAGGTTGATGATATAACCTTAGACGGTTCCCATTAACCAGTAACTATGTCTTAGCACTGTTAATGGTGACCAATTGTATAGTCCCATTGTCAAATACCGTATCCACTTCGGAAGGACCTAGCCATCTGGTGTAGAGCTTGCCTTTGAAATATTTGAACCTTGAATCGTACAAAAGAGTCCAATCTCCTTACAGGAAATTTTTCTTCTTAATAAACCCATCATGCCATATGACTCTTTGCTGCTGAATGATCTGTGTCTGTTGAATGGCAGCCAATCATTTCTCTTCCAACTCATTGAGCTGGTTCAGTCTTTGAGTCTGTGCTATACTCAAATCCAGGTCGACCTGCAATGCTTTTCTTGATGTCTTTATTTCAAATTCTATGGGGAATAAGGGATTCTTACCATACACCAATTCATATGGTGAGAAGCATGTATTATTCCTCCATGTTGTCCTATAAGACCACAGTACCTCTGGAAGTTTCTCAACCAAGTTTCTTTGGCGGTTGGCTATTGTCTTTGTTAAGATTGCCTCAATGACTTTATTGGTGCTTTCTACTTTACCATTTTCTTGTGGGTGATATGGTGTAGTGATTCTGTGATGAATTCCATACTTTTCAACAAAAATATTGATCAAATGAGATGTGAAATGAGGCCCCCCCATCTGTCACTATCTCTCTGGGTATCCCAAAGCGAAAAAAAATATCTTGAAACAGGAAGTCTGAAACAGCCTGCTCTGTTGCTCTAGTTAGTGCCTATGCTTCGACCCATTTTGTGACATAATCGGTGCAGATCAATATTTATGATTTTTGCTGTGATGAAGGATTAATTGGCCCCACAAAGTCTAGGGCCCATTTATCAAATGGTTCTATCACTATCTGAGGCTGTAATGACATCTCATCTGATTTTAGAGGCTGGCCCGTCCTTTGACAGCTATCACATCCATTCACCAACTTCTTGGCATCCTGGAATATAGTTGGCTAGTAGTACCCTGTTGAGAGTAATTTATGGCATGTCCTCTTGTCAGCGGAGTTTCCTCCACAAGGTTCCTCATGACAAGCCTTCAAGATCTCAAATACCTCATCTTCTCTAACACATCGTCTAATATGAAAATCTGGCCCGGTGTGATAGAGATTTCCTTCTATCCATGAGTAGGTAGCACTCTATTGTATAATATTCCTTCTTTCCTTGGAAGACAATTGGTGTGGGAATTTTCCTGTAGCAAGGTAATTGGCTATATTTGAATACCATGGTTAGTGAGTAGAAATGGCAAGAAGATATTCATTTGGAAAATAATCCTCAGTGGCAGTGTAGACATCACTTATAGTTAATCGAGAAAGGAAATCAACAATAAATTATCTTTCTCGGGTTTATCTAAAATAGTAATATCAAATTATTGTAACAAAAATAACCATCATGTAAATCTACCATTAGTAACAGGCTTTTTCATTAAAAATTGAATTGTAGCATGGTCAGTGTGTACAAATACTTGGTACCTGGTGATGTAGTGCCAAAATTTGTTGATAGCATGCACTACTGCTAGGAATTCCTTCTCTGTAACAGTGTAGTTGAGTTGTGTTGGAGTTAAGTTCTTATTGATGTAATAAATGGAATAAGGCTTCTTCTCCTCTAGCTTCCCCAAAACAACACCCACAGCCATGTCAGATGCGTCTGTAGCAATATGAAACGATAATTCCCAGCCTTGTCCTCGTAAAATAGGTGCTACTGTTACACAATTCTTAAAATTTAAAAAGGCCTACTCACACTTCCCTATCCACACAAATTCTACAACTTTCATGAGTAATGAAAATAGAGGAGATGCAATCTTTGAAAAATTCTCTGTAAATATTCTATAGTATCCTGCATGTCCCAAAAAATTACGTACCTATTTCAGAGTCTTAGGGGTCGGGATTTTTGAGATTACCTCAATTTTTGTAGGATCTACCTTGATTCCATCTGTTGAAATGAAATGTCCCAGCACAATTCCCTCGGTCATCATCATGTGGCATTTTTCCATGCTCATAGCAACATTAGTTTGTTCACAACGTTCCAACACTTTTCCAAGTTAGCTAATGTTGTCTTAAAGGCATCCCCATAGGGTGTAAAATAATCCATAAATATTTCAAGAGAATCATTCAAAAGATTAGAAAAAATACCCAATATTTCCCTTTGAAAGGTTTCTGGTGCATTATAGAGGCCAAAGGGAAGGAATTTGTACGCAAAAAGTACCCCATGGGAAGTAAAGGTTGTCTTGTCTTGGTCTTCTGGGGAAATCTGTATTTGATTATAGCCACTAAACCCATCTAGAAATGAAAAGAATTTTTTTCCAAAAAGAGTTTCCAAGACCTGATCAATGAATGGTAAAGGAAAATGGTCCTTTTGAGTGGCCTTGTTAAGTTCTCTATAGTCAACACAGAATCTCCATTTTCCATTCTTCTTCGGAACTATGAAAAGCGGAGACACCCACTGACTGTTAGAAATGGGGTAGATGAAATTAGCATTAAGGAGTTTTTTCAATTCTTCTTTCACTATCTCCTTAAGTGCGGGTTTCACTCGGCGTTGAGGTTGTCTAACTAGCTTCCAATCCTATTTAAGGTAAATGTGGTGAGTGTATAGGCCATGATGGATTCCTTTCAGATCCGTATAGTCCCATGCAAATTGCTTTTTGTATTTCTATAACAATTGTATCAACAATCTGTTTTGTTTAGCAGTCAGGTTAGGATTGATGTTTAAACATTTTGCAGGTTCGATTTCAATGGGATTGCTGATAGTAAGTGGAGTTGTTTTCAAATTTTCAATAATTGCATCATATTCCTCATCTTATTCCCCCAAATCTCTAATGGAGGAAACAGGGAGTGAATTAATAATAAAACCATTAATGATATTGTCCTATGTTTCATCCTTAAAGTATTGTGCATTTCCAAGCGTGAGAAGAGGTAGGGAAAGATCAGATTTAGGAGCAAATTCATCCCACCAGGGACTACTCGAATCAATATGAGGTTTTTTTGGGGGATAAAGGTTCAGGTTCTGAGGGGCCTTTCCATCTAATATCACCATAGATTCGGACCTACACCTGATATATGTGTCTACAGTGGCTAGCCACGGTCTTCCCAATATTAAAGGATGACCCCCTAGGTTTGATTTGGTTTGTAAAATGAGAAATTCAGTCGGATAATTCCAGGAAGCCACAGTGATAACCACATCTTCAATCATTACCTTGGGCTTGACACGGGACCTATCTACTAATTCAAGCACTGTGGGCATAGGATTGAGTCCATGAAGTCCTAGAGAGATGAAGAGGTATTTAGTCATAACATTAATAGTTGCCCCTAGATCAATCAAGGTATTGGTTATGGGATTATTTTCAATATGGACAGTCACTGTAGGGTTCCCTGGGTCATTATATTTAGTCAACAAAGGCCGATCAATCATAATATTAGACAATTTCCCCATGACATGGATAGTAGCGGGGTCTTTAGGTTTCCTTCTAGGTCTTTTGAGGCATAGATTCCTCACTGTTTTAGCATAGATATGCACTTCTTTAAGAGCTTGTAACAACGGAATCCACACATAAAAAATTTGTATTTCCTTGAGGAATTCGGATTTAGGTTGTGAGACCAACCCATTTTTAGTTAATCATTGAGGGTATGGGGGGTTCTGAATACTAATAGCCGATTCAACTATCTCATATGTACCAGCCTTACTCGGATTGGCTGCTTTAGGAACAATAGACCTTCCCGAGCTTACTACTACAGATGTAATAGCAGTGTTGTATCAACTGTTACATGTGTAACAGTTGCCTCACAATCGTCTATATCCTTCCTGGGTGATTCACTTTCTTAGGTAATAATGGGGGTATGTTCAGATTTGATTACTTTCCCTGATCGAAGACAAAACTCATTAAGTCTGATAGGAGTAATAAGATAAGTCTGGAGGGTAATCGGAGCATCCATGCTCTGGGCTGCCTTATTATTTGGATTGGGATTAGGTTGCACAAGTAATTGGGGTCAGACAGAAGGTGTAGTATTTTGAATAGAAGGCAGTTGTAAATGTTTTTGTTGCATTGGTATTGGAGGGGGTACTAGATCTTGGCCATTTCCTCTCTAGTTCTGACCCTAAGGATTGGGTTGTGATGGGTTGTGATGGAGGATATTGCATTGGTTGAAGAGATGGGCACTGGTTCCATAGTGAAGGAAACTGTGTTGAGGAAGGAGTATGATTCTGCCATGGGTATTGCTGACTATTATAAAAATTATTCCAAGGATAAAAAGAGGAAAAATCTAAAGGCATACCTATAGGTCACGGCTGTCATGGTCTCTTTGATCCGATGAAATAAGAAGATTGAACATCCTCGCTTGATTCTTGAAGTATCGCCTTCAGTCTAGGAAACTTAGGACACTGATTCGTAGAGTGCGCCAACTCACAGATGTTGCACAGGCTGACACTATTCAGTCCACATTCTCTTTCCAAATGTTTCTTTTTGCATTAGGGACGGAATACTGCTAAGGTTGCGTCATCTTCTGCTTGTTCTTTCTTGACTTGTACCGTAGTGATCTGGGCAGAGAGAGTGCTAAGGAGGTCGGTTTTAAAATCTTCAAATAAGTTCCTGATCTCAGCTCTGGTTTCTCCTCCACTTGTGGACTTCTGTATCCGAAGTGAAGGGTCTCAAACTGAAACTCTCCCCTTGACTGATCCTCTTGAGCTACGCAGGCAAAGCTTCATTATCTCATCAAATGTTTCTTGCGATATGTCTTCTTTTCCTATTATGTTTAGATGCTCCAGAAAATCATCTCTTAAACCTTTAAAGAATATTGGCTTTATAATTTTTGGATCTAAGTTACTGAATTTAGACCTCTATAAATTGTAGTGAAATCGCTCCAGATAGTCTTCCAGGCTTTCCTCCTCCTTTTGTAAAATTATGAAAATCTCGTCCTTCAAATCCCTGGTTCAACAGTAGTCCTAATACTTAAAGAGGAAGGCCTCTCTCATGTCATTCTAGGTTCAAATCATGCCAGCACCCAATCTCATGAACCATCTTAATGCTTCTCCTTTCAGAGTAGGAGGGAATAATTTCAGCTTCTAAGCATCTGAAGTGTAGTCATAACCTCTACACAGCACATCCAATTCAAACATCAAGGTATCAAGATATTCAACAACCATCCTTTGAAAGGATGGTAGGGATGATAAAGGAATATTCTTCATAGGAGCCTCATCATGTGTTACTACTATTGGGAATTCAAAATTAACAGAGCTATCTGTCTTGAAATTCTCGTCCCTTATGGCTGATTCTTCCTGATGGGATGAACTGACCTCGGAGTGTAATGGAGATAGACAAATAGAAGGATTGAGCTGCTCCAGGACCAACTGTTTAACAACACTACCAACATCCAATTTATGATCAACTAAATGTTGTTCCTTAAGTCCTTGATGCTCCCCACTTGTCTCTCTGTGTCCTTCAATTCTCAGATCCTGATCAATGATTTTCCATTGTTGTTTTGAACCTGGAGTTTTGATATCGGGAGTGGATATGTTGTTCGAAGGATGGCTAGGTCTAGAAACGGAAGACATTGATGGTCCAGGACTTGATATGGTAGCTTCTTTTGGTGGTCCTGTCTTCCTATTATCTCTGTATAACGTAGATTGTTCCTTTTCTGCCTTTGAAATCAGATCTCCAAAGAATGTATTTCTTCCCAAATCTGCACTCTTATTTTCCTTCTTACGCCCATATTTCCTGTATTTAGTAGAGTGGGGGGTGTTTGTAGATGTTGATGTTGTCCTACCGGCAAACATGGGCCCTATGTGTATCAATTCATCCTATACGTGCTTCAGTTTCTACAACAGTGTGCCTGCCCAAGTTTGTTAGAGTGATGCGTAGGTTCTTACCTCTTGTCTTACCGCCCAATGATTGTATAGCTGAAGGCACCCTAAAAAAAAAACCCTAAATTCAACTCCTAAGTTTCCCAGTAAGATATTGGTAAGACCACTCAAGTTTGTTAAAGTGATGCACAGGTTCTTACCTCTCGTCTTACTGTCCGGAAATTGTGTCACTGGAGACACTCTAAGAAAAAAAACAAAATGCTTAGAAATTCAATCTCTCAAGTGTCCCAATAAGACATTGGTGAGCCCACTCAAGTTTTTTAGAGTGCTGCGCAGGTTATTACCTCTCGTCTTACTGCTTGGAAATTGTGTCACTGGAGACACTCTAACAAAACACACGAAAATTGCACTTCTAGGAAACAACTCTGATTGATTGGATCATCACTTCCATCCCTGACAACGACGCCAAAATTTTGGACTATATAAATAACTGTTAAGTGAATAAACATCGCACATTAATTATCAATCTAGGGACGTCTGTTTATTCAAATGACAGTTGCACTATCTGTGCCGATACACCAACCAGAAGAAATTTAAAAGAAAAGAAATCGTTGCTGAAGTAAATGCTGGAAGTAATTCACTCATGCAGAATTAAAAGGATCTACAAGACTGGAATCACACTTCAATTAATCTGTTCTAGTGCGCCACACAACGAGTAACCAACTGGTGTCTCTAATATCATATGTGTAACAGCATACAAAGTATTGAAATTGAAGCGGATATATTCACAGCTGAACAACAACAACAACACTCTATTGATACATAAAATGAAATACAATTACATACACACAACTACTTTAATCACTTCAATCCCTGCTAAGAAAGAGGGCCCTTCATCCCTAGAAAGGCGTAGGTAGAGCAATAACTTAACAAAAACTAAATTTAATAACGCATGTAACAACAATAACAAGATAATCTGTATTAATTTGAACACAATTACAGAGCCAAAATAATGTTGTTCTCTGCTAACCTTTCGACCTCTAGGGTCGAGAATTATATAGTGGTTTCATCATATAATCAAGGGATAAATCAGTCATGATAATCTTATGATTCTCATGCTGATCGAAATAGAACACATATAGTTATAACCACTTCCTAATAAATTTCAGACTAGAAAATTATAGATTACAATCAAACGAAGCAATGAAGCTATCACATGATTTAGATGTTGTTGTCAAGAACTTGAGCAAGACTTACCAGAGTATCAATCTCGCAATAGAGGGGCTTACCTCTCAAAATTTGGTAGACACAGCTCAAAGTGCTACTGATCAGAGCGTGGGAATCCTTATGCCCTTCACTACAACCATTGAGGAGCTGAAGATGAAGATGAAGACCCCAGTACCTTAGTGACTCGAGGCGAGTCACAAGATTGTGTTGGGGGACTATTGGAGCAGGGTACCTTAGGACCTCATTTTTTGAGTAATTAATAGTAATTTTTGTAGTTTTGAGTCATGTGCGCTAAGAAACGCACAGTCAATGGGCTTTGGGGCAGGCCAAAATCCCTTCATGAGTTGTAATGTGCTAAAGGGTAAATCTAGGAGTCTCAAATCATAGTTTGTGGACCTTAGTATGAGTGTAGGGCTAACCTGTGATAATTAACCTAGGGTTTTTGGTTAGGGTTTATGGTGCAAAATTCAGTCTGTGTATTAAAGTAGATCTGAAGGTGCCCACTTCATTTAATTCTCTCTCAAGGTGTGGAAACCTGGTTCCAACACCCCCCCATACTACTAAGGGTGAGACTTTTTCCTGTGTAAGTAGGTCATTTCCGAAAGGGCCAGTAGTAAGAGGGTTTTGTTGGTTACACGCTAACTATGAACCTGGGTCAGGACCCCCTCAAGCTAACATCCACCCTCCTTAACTCCCAAAGGTAGCCAAGGGATCCTCAATATTCCCTCCAATAGCTTGAAATCAAAGGTAGCCAAGCAAACGCAAGACCAAGTGCACTCAATCCATACTTCACTTGGAGTCAAGTGGACTCATCACCTATTTTCTAGGGAGCCACTGGTAGCTATAGGTTAAATAGAGTTGAAAAATAGCTCATTAGGATTCGAATTTTGGAGAAATCCATTAGGATCTTTTCTCTTGTAATCGTTTTTTCAAGAATTTTATATTTATGTAATGATACTATCTTTTGAAATGAAATGAGTATTCAAACTTCACCTTACTAATCTAGTTCCAGAAATCCAGGCTTGTGGGTTAGGGCCCAATCCATGTGCCTCAACCTCTCTTGTGTAATCATTATTTACTTTCATGTCATTTAAATAGTTTTTCTTATGAATAGTTAGCTAGTTTTTTGGTATTTTCATTCACCGTTTTAGTTTACTTCCAATTTTCTTTTACTGTAGATTTAGTCTGCTTACATGAGTGGTAGAATAGTTGTTAACTCCATAAAGCTATGAGTCAAGCCTCCCCCTCTCATCTTTGTCAATAGAGCTTGAGGAGGGTAGACCTTCCCCACACACCAAAAATGCTTTTTAGTTTATGATTTCTTGGAATAGATGAGATTAGTTGTTGTAATTCCATGAACATGTTCAGTATGATGTGGTAGATCTTTGTTTTTATATTAGGATATATTTTCTTTAAAAATTCAAGCCATAGTTTCCACTATCTTTATCATGAGTTTGTCCATATTTATTTCCTGAATAGGTAGTTTTATTGCAGGTACAGTTAGCACAGCCAAGGAGAAGTTCACCAGTACCTCCAACTTCATCTCTCATCTCCCTTTAGCCCTCTGTTCATCAAAATCGCCATGAACCCTGTTTTCATATTTTCTATCCCTACACCGTGAGCAAACCCTAGGGGTTTAAGACAGACCTCCCAAGAGGCCTTGAGCTTGGGCAAGGGGTGGGAAAATTCCAAATAATCCTCATCCACCTTCACACCACCTTTCCCGCCCTTTTTCCACCTCTTTTTAGCCTCAGATTTCCCTCAGTCTGTTTCCTGTAGCAATTCAGGACTTGCGTGTAGTACTATGGGAAACATGTAGCAGCACTTGGAACAACACCTGTGGGCCCCTCCTTAAGCCTAGAAACCACCGTGGCCACCTTCTAAACCTACAACAACCACTCATAAACCTCTAGCCTTGTCCCCATGTGTTCAAGCCTTCCATCAACCACCTTAGCACTCTCTTCTCTTAGCTGCAAAAAAAACACATTTTCAAGCATAGTTAGGTCATGAATAGTTGCATGAATAAAACCATGATAGATAGAGCATAGGGTAAGTAGAGTGTGTTTAGACATTTTTCCCAGCTAAGTGTGATTAGATTAGTTTACTTTATTCCATTTCAATTCAGCAATTACTTCATGCATGGTACCTAGGTTGCTTTAAAATTCTAATCATAGTCTAATAAGTAGATTTGTTTCATTGCAGAAGAGTTAGATGTACTTGGTAACTATGGTATAATTTTGTACTTACTGATAGTGCCATGGATTTGAATCATTTGTAGCCCTAGGCCTAATTCCAGAAGTGTGACAGACTTCACCTAGAAACCTTAGAAGTAGCACCCTTTCGTAGAGCTCAGAAGAGGATGAAATGAGTAGAATGCATCTGTTGTGTATATAGAAGTGTCACCTCAAAGTTTGTATGAACCCCAGGTTGATAGAGTAAAGTAGAGAAGCCTCTGGGAGTTGCATCATTCTTGGTGCAATACCACGGCTCACTAGCCACCGCCTAAAAATTCTTACATGCTAGTTATTTCTAGCCCACCCTATTCCACGATTGCATCCAAACAATTAAAAGCTGTGAGCGATGCCAACTCTACACTCGAAAGGCGAGAGCCCCTCCATCTCCCTTGCACCTTGTCATTGTAGCAGGCCCCTTTTTCAAATGGGGCATCGACTTCATGACTTGCAACCCCACGTTGTCAGGCAACCACAAGTATATCATAGTGGTCTTCGACTATGTCACCAAATGGGAAGAATCTATGCCCACATATAACATCACCACAAGAACAACAACATGGTTTTTCTTCAACCACATCATCACACAGTTCGGTGTACATAAGGAGTTAGTATCTGAACATCGAAAACATTTTGAGAATGAAATATTCCATGAGCTATCCTAGCACCTTGGTTTCACGCATGAGTTTGCATCACCATACTACCTCCAGGGCAATGGCCAGGTAGACTCTATCAACAAAGTACTCAAAATGATGTTACAACGCATGGTGAACAACCACAAAACCAACTGGCACCATATGGTGTTTTTAGCCTTATGGGCATACCACACAACGATTAAATCCTCAACAAGATTCACACCCTTCCAATTAGTATACGAGGTAGAGGCCATGCTTCCTATAGAACGTGAAATCCCCACCTTGCATGCGGCCATAAAACTCCTCACTGATACTCAGCCTTTAGAGAAATGGTGGGTGCAACTAAAAATTTTCGAAAAAATTTGGCGAGAGTCTCTCCAAGACAACAAAGCCGACAAGAAAAGGGTGAAAGCATAATTTGACCGCAACATCACCCCTCGCTCATTTATCGAGGGGGAGCTAGTCCTCTGCTATGATATTGCAAAAGAAGCCTTAAGACCTGGGAAATTCGAAACATTATGGGAGGGTCCTTACATTATCAAACACTGTCTCATCAAAGGAGCATAGATCCAGTCATAGCTCGATGGTACATGCCCAAAAAACCCCGTCAATGGGCTCTACCTAAAAAAATTTCACCCATAAGGAGGACAACTGCAGTACCATAGAATAACTATGTATGTAACACGAATTTTCTTACAATGATCTCAATCATTATGGGCTTATTTTGAAATCCATGCTCTTATGTCATAGATGGATCATCCGCCCATTTACTATTTTGGATTCACTTATGGAGCCTCTCGGTGGTCACAAAATTTAGTTGCCACTGCTTGGGCCATATACTATCCTGACCGATCACCATACCTCACCAACGGAGTGTGTATCGGGTCAGCCAAAAACAATCAAGCATAATATGACGTAGTAATCAGACTTTTAAGTGATTCCTCCATCCAAGGCATCAGCCATTTAAATGTCTTTCTTGATTCCTAGTTACTGGTATTGTAGTTAGAACAAACATTTCAAGTTCGAGATGGATGCCTCTTTAGAAGTACCCGCATGCACGAAGATTGGTCTGCAGTTTGATCACATTACTTTTACATATATACCAAGAGATCAAAATCACATATCCAATCGCATAGATAACAATGCCCTAGACTGGAATTCATCTCATATATACCATCAACCATGAGTAAAATACCATCATAAAAAAAGAGCTCATCATAAATATAACATCCATCATAAACATATAAAAACATCATAAAAATAACCATAGAAACATCATAATAGCCGTCAAAATACATCTTGCATATACACATCAAAAATATGTATCCCAGTATACAATGAATAAGTCCACTAGCTCTCAGTTAAGAAAAAAAATACTTGTAATCAAAAAGTAGGGAAGCACCCTCATAAGGGGTGCTTTCCGCTAGGTCATACATCAAAATATCTAGGGTTGTTCCCCTCCATCTAAGTCCAGTGGACCAACATCTGCACCTGGAGCGATAATCAGAGCAGCAGTAGCTGTTGCAAGTGCTGCCCAACACAATTTCGGGCGATGAGCCCACTCACAGGCTATTGCTGTCTCTAGCCAGATATCTTCCAGGTCATCAAATCCCTTGGTGGGAAGACCACGAGTAAGGCCCTCTTCCCTGCTCCAATAATCCTCAAAATCGCGCAACTGAGCATCAACTGCCTCAGCACTCACCTCAAAATCTCCAGCTCGAGCCTCTGCAACCACTAATTGAGCCTCAACATTCATAGCTTGAGCCTCAACAATCAATTCTCAGGCCTCAGCTACCTCAATGCGCGCTAACAGCGATGCATCGCCCCCAACAGCAGCAACGCTGCTGCCCTCCCATGAGGGTCCACTTGTATCGATCTGCACTCTATGTTGAGCTCGATGCGCCCTCGACGCACCCATCCTCCAAGGATCATGGCCAACCAGGAATGCTAAGGGATGCCCTATCCACTCCATATCTGCAAAATAAAATAAGCATGATATCAGCATCACCACAAAAATAGGAGCATAAATACATGAAAAGAATACTCAAAATGCAGAAAAACTAAAGATACTACATGCTGGCCCCCAAGCATATTCGGGAGGAAGACCCATATCCAGATCACCGAGGAAGTCCACACCAACATACGTGAACTCTAGAAACAATTGAGGGTTCAAGTCAAACCACTCCTCTACAGTATCGTCCAGCCTCATCCCCGCCATGATGGGGCATAACAGGGGCCCATCGACACATCTGACGGTCCCTCAAAGGCCCCTCTAGAACTACAACAACTGGATCCGAGGGAGATAGGTACATACCTGGAAGAGAGGGTTGCTCTGTCTATGATTGTCCGCCTGGTGGGGTCATCTTCACTCCATAGGCTAATAGCGGCATATAGTGGTATTGCGACAACTCCAGGCAGGGCACTTCTTTGACTAGGCTAGATTGGTATACCATGGTATGGTCAGTTAGTTGGGCAAGGTGCAACGAGGTGCATCTACGGCTTTTTGTTATGCCAGTATCCTGTGGTGTATCATGTATGAGCGGGTCATTATTATTCAATAACACATACGTGAGTCTGAGGGATCCTAGGTTGGATTGTGAGTCTTTGAACTTGTTATTTTATCCCTTGATATGAAACCATTCAACCTTGCAACCTAGAAGATCCACTAGAGCATGAAATCCACTAATGATGGCTTCTACCCTTAAGTCCTTTGTTTCAGTTTCCTTAAGAATATGCCTTATTATAACTTGAGAGTCACCAAAAACTAGAAGATGACGAGGATGATAAGATCAGGTTGTAGAGATACATTGGAGAAGAGTGTAAGCTTCTGCTAGGTTATTAGAAAGTGTGCTTAATTTCCAATGCAAATTTTGCTTCAATTGTTCCTCTGAGATGAAAGACAATCACCGCTTCTTTGGACGTATCATTGTTAAATTATGACAATACTATGGTAAAAACAGTTCTACAAGCACCTTAATATACTATGATTTCAATAATTATATATTACTCTTACGTTTAGAGCAAAGTAGATAGCATGTCAAATTTAATTCATTGTTTTTATAACCAAATTCATAAGACAACTGTACTATTGAAATATTTTCATTGAAATTTAGATGGTAACAATGTAGTGATCATGTGATCATTGAAAAGCTACGATTTGCAATTGTAGTGTATATTAAAACATTTATTGATATTGCAATTGTAGTGTATATTAAAACATTTATTGATATTGTCGTGAGGTTGGGTACATTGCCATTAAACTTATCAAGATGGTGTACATATTTCCATTGACTTTATAAATATTATGTACACAACACCATTGGGCTCGTATCATTGAGTAAAGATTATGTACACAACACGATTGGGCTCATATCATTGAGTTTTAAGTGTGACGTTTTTACACCTCATTTTTACTTTGTGTAGACCCAATAACTATGAATCTTATGCCTTTGTCTCTAATACCACTACCGCAATTTGTTATCATAGCAACACTAAATAGCTTTCTTCAAAAAAACGTAAAAGCTTTTCAACTTTGTTTAAATGTCATTCAAATAACATTTTGCAAATCAATGCAAATACTCCAAAGAGACATTTCCATTTGCATGTCAATCAAATAACTTTGCACAAATCAAAACAATACAAATACTTCTCGTCGAAACAATGCCACCGCAATGATTATGGTTCATCCAAAATGTGTCCACACTTTACTATGTTGCCTTTTAAAGACACCCACGAGAACACACAATATTTTCATCTGATTACACCAAACAGATGAAAATGGAAACGTATCTCTGACTTAAAAAAGAAAACGACGATCCACAAATTACTTCAAAATCAAAGTGAAAGATAACGTTGGAGAGGGAGGATTGAACCTTACAGAAGAGGGACACCATCCTGGCTTTTAATGAATACTATCTGAGAAATGGATACTATCTGATGCTAACTGATCTTGTGCTTCCATTTTTCTCATAACAAAAAACAGAAAGGGGAATGGGACCCTCAATATTGAGGACCGTCTGTGTCTCCCATTGTTTCCAACATTTAGTAACCATCTTAAAGACAAGTGTGGCGAATTCAATTCATCAGACGGACTTTCCATGATCTTCTGTCCTTTCTACCTTGATTTGATTGGACAAATAGGGAGTAGAATTCAATTATTTACCAGAAAATTTGTCCCTCTAAAGTTTCTGACAACTTTGTGTGATGGATAAGATTAATAACAGAGAGTTTGCATACGTGCATATGTCCAGTAGATCTGACACTACCAGATAACCTGCACTACTTTTAGACGTAATGTGATACTAACTTTACAGAGGAGACGTAATGTGATACTAACTTATCAGGGTGAGAGAGTTGAGGTTAGGGGCCTTTTATTTAAATGGTATTTTAACTGGACTCCATGTGTAAATGGTAGATTGAGCAAGGGATATGTAACAATGTTTTTAGTTTCAATTTCAACACTTACAAATAAAAGACACGGTTCTTACACTGATTTGCATACCTACTTTTTTGTGTGGGTATGAGGTTTATAGACCATACCTTCAAGGAGTTGATGAAACATGATAAAGAAAGTGTTCGCAATCATGTTATTTAACTAGCATTTGTACTTAGAGGTGCAAAGTAATGTTGGGGGTGGGGAATGTGAAAAATAATAATTAAGTGAAATATATGGAAATTTTAATTTCTATATGTTTTTAAAGAATGTCATAAGAGGTTAAATTTAAAAAGAATGTTACACTAACATAAAGTAACACTAACACAATTGTCCCGTAATAATGGCATAGTAATGATGGTATCCTTCCTCTTCTTGCTCCCTTCTCATCCTATGCTTTACTATATGACATTTGAGAAGTGGAGAAAGTACCAAGGTGGGATAAGAATCAACAAATTACAAATATGAAGAGAAAAAATGAAGGAAAGGAAACCCTTTGCACTCAAGAAGCATACAAAATGGATTCATCAACTCCCTCATACATTGGATCAAATAAAAAAATCATGGAGCTCCTTGCCAATAATGAGAAATAAAATAAATTTAGAAAAAAATAAAAAACTTGAGAAAGAGATTATCATTTGAATATAACACTAGGCTTAGAAGCATCTCTTGCCAAATTTGGCTACTCTGTGTGAAATTCCATTGAAATTAATGTATCTTTTTTCATTGTGTAAAGACAATTTATCAAGCAATGGTTAACACCTCTATTTATCAAACAAGTTTCTGCTAATTAACACCTCTATTTCTCCAGCAAGTTGGTTGTGCTGCAAAGAGGGCTTTGGCAGGAGAATGAGGAAGAGTAGTGACTCTCCTGAGTGTTGGATGAATCGTTTGGGTGGGTTCCACTGGGGCATAGAAAAGAGGGACCCCGAGTTTTGGTTTATTAATTTTTTAAACCCTATTTCTGACCGCTCTGGAGAGGATTTCAGAATATAGACTGAAACCCTAATTAAAGAGTTGAACCAGCTACATCATATGATCCGCTTCTGCAACCTAATATGGTATTTATATCATTGCATTAAAATAGTTTTGTTCAAGAGTCTTTTTTTCATCCATTAGTATAAGAAAGGTCATTCGCAACCATCTTTTCTAGGTTCGTCATCAGCTATTATATTAAAAAGGCTGATCAACGGATCTGCAAAACAATCGAACCTCCCATCCAGTTGGAGCAAGGCGATCCATCTAAGCTGCACATCCGCTTATTGAGATAAAATGTTAATTGTTGGATTTAAACACTATCAGTGCGCTCGTGTCATTCCATAAGGAGTAGACATGGTAGATAAATGTTAGCGAGGGCGAGAATGAAATCAAAGGGAAGATAACGAATCAATAAATTCAAATTCTTTTAGATGTAGACTAGTGTAATGAGAAAATTCACTTCATATTCACCCAAAAACCTCACTTGATTCTCAAAGTACATGCAACATTTGGTTCCATGATTGTGTGACAGCCAATACATTAACTTGGTTTCCTACTAAGTATATCATTGGATAGACGAAAACCAAAAAATCATGGTAATGTAGCGTTGAGGTAAAAGAAAATAGAAAAATGAATGGGTATATATTTTCTTTTCTCAGCTTTGCGGCTTGAGCACCATTGCGGATTTCCAGTGTGCCTTGATGATTTTGGAGTTTTGGTTTCAGTCAGCTTCGACTTCCCGATCACCATTTTTTGTTTCCTTCTACGTTAAAACCGTGATGGACGAGAGTAATAACGCTCCTCGGCACCACCACCACAGCGGAGGAGGCGCAACTGAAGTCATTGCTAGTGGAAACACTGGTACTAACGGTTGTGCATCAAACAGACTGAGTCTTTCTTTGTCGCTGCCTCTGCTTGGTTCCTCCTCTGTCAAGCGTATTACATCACCACCACCTCCTCCTCCCCCTCTGCCTCAGCCCACTGGAGAGCCCGCGGGGGGAGATCGTGTGGCTGCAGGCGGGGCATGGACGAAAGAAAGAAAGAAAGAAAGTATTTTTAACGTCCACGAGGCTAAAAATAGCATATGGGATAGTGAATAACAAACTATTAAAAGAATCAAAAAGATATTTATATACAACAGTTAAGTTGAGAATGGAGATACATATTCCATGCGAGATTATTTTTCTTTTGTAAACACCTTTATTAGTTAATGTAATCAAATATTCTCGTTGCCTTCTAGCTTTCCCTAATTTATGATGAATGATGACCAAAAATCTACTGCAATTTGCTTGCACTTCGCCCAAATTTTCGTTGTCTTTCCTTTTATTTTCTTAACAAATCTGTTGCATCCTCCAATGCATTCTGCCTTTTCAATTCAGCATCACATGCACAAACAATAATTTCTACTACAAATAGATAGATGGATTTTGCTGCTTTGGTCCTGGGGTCAATTTTGGAATCGGTTATATGTATCACACTTCCAATTATACAAGAGGCAACATCCTTGATTGTTTCCTCTAATGCTTGCTCCTCTGTTCCAAATTTCTCAGCTACAATCAATACTGCATAATAAATATCATGGATAATTGACTCTTTGTCATAGTGATCCTTTGGCATTCTTGATTTTGCCAGAAATTCCTACATGCTATGATATAAGCTTCCCTTCTCAAAATCTCCATATTGTGAGCATTCATTACATACTGAGTTTCCCAGGATCATGACTGCATCCAAATGCACACTACTTTTTGCATGGTTTTCTAAGCGTTTTCCAACTATTTGAGCTGCAACGACTAACTCATGCTTGTATCTAGCCATGTACAAAATGTAGAAATGCTGGAATATGACATCTGGAGCCAAACCGCTAACCTGACTTTGATCGATGCTTGGGGTGAGCATTATCTAGAGTTGAACTGCAAGAATATTAAGCAGAAGCACTGGAAGGAAGGGACAAAGGTCGTCAATAGCCGCCTAGGCAATAACAAGCAACCTAAGACAGACATCCAGTGCAAAAATTGCCAGGACGGTGGAGAAATCGAGGACGACCAGTATGACTTAAACTCACCCAATATTTTGTTTGCACATGTCAACATTTAATTGGCTATAAGGGCGATAAGGAAGCTTTCTGATTGAGCGGGGTGAATAGTGTTTACCCACCCAATCTCATAAAGAAAATGCCTCCAACGTCATTAATACTGTCTATTGGCATCATTAATTATTTGTGAAATTGATATGTTTATATTAAGCTCTCTAGATTAAGTGTCACAGAGGTAAATTCTTATTCGCGGAAGAAATTATCAACAACCAACGAAAATTTCTAGAACTGATCGGTGATGTTGGCGCCCCTACTGATTGTTTTCAATATTCTCCTCATCGTAACATAAATTTGTACGATTTGTCAAACAAACACAGATTTATTCATGCAATATCTGTTTCCACATTATTGCAGAATTTTCTTATTCTTATTCTAGTTGTGTACTATATACCATTTCGACATTAATATCTACTAATAACTCGCAATGCCGTCATCAGAAATCTTCTCCACATTTGAAAAATTAACTTCCGGTAAGACCAGATATTCCTTCCCATTATAAATTTCGATAAAATTTCCCTCACCGTGTCTGTTAGGAGTGGAAAGCCATGCTATTCTTGATTTTCATACTTACTATGTAGTCACTTCTAATCCTTTACAGTTACATCAAGTTTACAAAAGATTGGATTCGCATAGTCTCTAAGATGAAAGAAATATTGTTAAATCAGTATGTACATAGTATAACTATTGTTTATATGCGCAGTATAAATTAAAATATCATTTTTTTCAAGGCCAAACAGGGCTACCAAATAGGTTTTCTTCAAGAAAGTTGTTTTACAAACATTGCCATTAAAGGCCTGGGATGGAAACTAGAAATTAGTGGGAAGAGTTCTTCAAATAAATAGGTACTTATTTGCAAGCATTTCTAGCATTTTCTGAACCATAGTAATCTGCGTTTGAATTGCCAGGCCAGGACGGTGGAGAAATCGAGGACAACCAGGATGAATTTTAACTCACCTAACCAATAATTTGTCTACACATGTCAACATATAATTGGCTAGAAGGGCAAGAAGGAAGCTTTTTGATTGGGTGGGATGAACAATGTTTGCCACCCAATCTCATAAATAAAATGCCTCCGACGTAAACATCTTCATGTCAATAGATTGAACCTCATATTATCTTTCTTGCATAAATTGGCACCACCCCAATGATTGCCTTAGTGATTTCTCATGTGGTGATGATGAAACACAGGTTCAAATAGATGTAAACTCATTGCGTATCATTTTTAGACATCTATAGCTTTCTCTCAAGTCCTTTGTTAATTAGGCTAAACATGGTATGAATTTATGTTAGGATGAAAGAAGGCTCGTCATTGCGTCACTTCATGCACCTTGATATTGGTAAACCACCCTTATGTAGTTTTTAATGGATCCTCATAATCTCTATAAGGGAAAGATAAGCATGTGTATTCGTGCATAGATTTATAGAGACTCCATTTTATCCACATGGTTTAAGTATGATTAGTTTCTTTGTGCCAAATTTTAGCACTACTTAGACTTATATCTCCATCACAGTGACAAGTTCATTTAGCACTCGAGCTACACAAAATTTTAGTTATATTTCATTTTGAGGATCCCTCTTGTTAGGTTAGAGTTTACTCCCACTAGCTCTACATTGGGACAAATGACTTCCCATGAGATTTGGATCTACTTCATGAAGACCTAGGATGAGGCCTTTAGTAGGATCTAGGAGTTCATGGCTCAAATAGAAAACTTGATAGGGAAGAAGATGAAGGTTTTGAAGTTAGATAACAGAGAAGAGTATACTTCTAAGGACTTCAATGATTCTCTACAAGGAGGAAAGGATCAAGAGGGAGTTGACATTTCCTACAACTCTTTCTAGTTTCTTCCTTAATCAAGGGATAGATACTTCCAATCTTTTCTTTTACCCCTTTATTATTATCATTATTATTGTTTTTTGGTTAGCCTCTTGTCCTTGTATTTTTATCTTGGTTATAGTTTTTCTTCTATGGCCTCTTGAATGGAGTTTACAGAAAGGAAAAATAGATCCACTACGGAGACTGCCAAAGGCAATGATTCATGCAGTAGATGGCAGCATCAAGAAGTACCAAGCGAAGTTTGTTGTAATAGGGTTTGCCTAGATTGAGGGAGTGGAATATGAGGAATTTTTTCTCTAGTCACTAGATTTTTAGGTTCTTGTATGGCCTAAGAGCTCAAGCATAAACTCAACATGAGTGATTAATGTTTGAGAGGGAAGAATTTACAAATTGTTAGGAAATCGAGGACCATACCAGATGACTAAAAGATCTTCTAGTTCCGAGGACGTAGAAAATCAAGTAGAATGAAAGAAGCAACCTTCTGAGAGGATGTCATGGGTTGAGATTGCTAGACTAGATTCTCAGAGCTGGGAGTTATCTAAGAGAAGTATGTCTTCTATGAGAGCACCATGCCAGAAAATAGGATATGCTTTAGTGATAGAGAGAGCAACAGTGGCAAAGGGGGTAACTAGAATTTTCGCAGGAGAATCCACATTAATGTTAGAGGGGAGAAGCCAATCAGGGTGATCGGAAAGAAAGTGTGGTGATGGATCCAGTGAAGGAAGCTAGCTAGTTTATGGTTGAGCCAAGGCATGAAGCGAAGCATGTGTTGAGTTACTTGAATGGTATAATTGGATATGGTTTGAGATATGTCTCAAGTGGTGAAGTTATGATGCGAGAATATACAAATTCATATTGGATTAGGATTGCACATGACAGAAAGAGCACCTCAAGGTTTTGCTTCAATTTGGATTTGACTATGATTTCATGGTTTAGTAGGAAGTATACTTTTGTTGCACGCAATATAGTAGAGATGGAGTATATCACAACCAATGTCACAAGTCATGAAGTAGTATGGATTCAAAATCTTCTTATAAAACTGTTTGATTAGTTCACTTCATCCAAGACTGATGCAGAAGGGAGCATTGAAGCTTCAATGCATATTCATAGATGAGTAGGTTACATACATTCTCACCAAGCCTTTGTCTAGAGCGAAGTTTGTATACTTCAAAGACAAGCTTGGCATGATGAAGAATGTCTCCCTTGTTGAGAGAGAGTGTTGATGTCTTTGCAGTATTGAGCAGACCATCTCCTGAGAAGCAAGATGGAATTATCTGGGTCATTTGACTAAGGGAGATGGATACATTCACCTGATTAGTCATGAAGGATTTTGTCTAGTTCATGCTGATTTAACCAAGGGTGAATGGCCCAAAGCAATTGTAGGATTGGATAAATATTCTCCTAAGAATCCAAAAGGATTTGGTTGGGTCATGTTGATTCGACTAAAGGAGATACATGAAATCACCTTAGAAGCCAAAAGGACTTGTCAGGGCCATGCTTATTTGGATAGGGGTTAATGGTCCAGGGGCAGATCCTCTCCTGAGAAGCCACGAAGGACTTTGGATGGGTCATGTTGATCTAATCATAAAATATTGATACATTTACCTTACAAGCCATAAAGGACTTTGGTTGGGCCATGCTGATTTGCCCAACGGTAAATGGCCAAGGATACTCACATTGCCTGCTCTATGATGGAGTAATCTATACACATGCATGTGAGGGGTCACATTACCTACTTTAGGATGCAATGCTTTAGAGACATGCATGTGAAAAGAAACTACTTCAACACAACAAACTCTTGAAATTTTCTTGTGGAGGATAAATTTTAGCTAAGGATAAATCTATTTGTAGCCAAGGAAAATACCTCCATCACTAAGAGGGAGTGTTGATTTTTATGTAGCATTGGGAGGTATTCTTGCATTTCAAAGAGGTCTCCAAGTCATCCAAGGAAATTAAAATTAAAATTTTATTTTTAGGCCATCAAGTCAGCCTAGCTCATGAAAGGGTGTGTCCCTTAGGTAATTTTACCCCCATTCAACTAGTATATATATTTCATGTGACATATCATTTTCTCTACCCAGAAAGAAACTTTCTTATTCATATTTCTAAGGTCTCTTGGATAAATTTATGTGTGGATAAAGGAGGGTATGAATTGATTGATTTGATTAAGCAAGAGATAGGGCCATAGGGACCACTAGCTTGTTTGACCATAACATTGACTAGCATTGATTTATGATCTATTTGTATGGTTTGACTAACATTTGATCAACATTGACTAGCTAACGTTTGACCAGGTTTGACTGGTAATTTGGATTTGTACTAGGCACATATTTCTAGACAATTTTTTTATTTGTAAACCTTGTTGAAGAATAATTTATCCTAAGGAAATTTGTTGGGTTTTCTACCAAGGTTGGGTTTCCTAGGATAAAAATATTGTCTCTATTATGCATGGTTGTATTTCTATGATCTTTACTATTTGTGTTGAATTTATTGTTGATATGTTCTGTGTATAATTTATTAATGATATCAATGGCACGAGATAAAATGATTGAAGATCATTAGGTAGTAATTATCAGATCAAAAAATCATTTTTCTACAACTCACCTTGTAGAAAATTCAACAAAGTTTTGAAACCCTAGGCGACTAATGCCTTATTATCTCAATCAAAAAAGTGGATCGTTGAATTTAATTAATGCCTAAATTAAATTTTAGACCATAGCATTAGTCATAAATATCTATAAATTAAATAATAAAAGCATAAAAATATTTTCACAGATACATAGGTAATCACTCCTTCAAATTAGCTTTTCATTTTGTCAATATACTTACAAGGAAACCTCCACAAAATGCCCAAAAAACAGCATTTCACAACTACCAAAAAAACATTTGAAACTTGAGCAATGTGAATGTCGTGTAAAACGACCTACTATACAAGCACTTGTACAATATGTCCATATAGTTGTATGGGTCATGTATGTTTTGTCCATATGACTGTACAAGAGCACATGTTTCCTGAAAATGCATGTTTCCTAGCTGCATGCACTCTCTCACTCTCCATGGAACTTATTCTATTGAATTACACATGTATGTTCAAAGCCTCTACTTTGCCTTGTCTTTATACTTTTAGAAAATAATATTTGTTTTAAGAGTATTGATAATCTAATTCATGCATGAGATACACTTTTGGGCTCAAGTGCTAAATATAAGACTTTCACTTCTTTTACCAAAGTGAATTATAACATATAAAGAATTCTTTAAAACATTTCAAAGTACTTCTTACATGTCCATAATGAACATGTGAAAAAGTCCTTGTTTGAGCTACAATTCTTAACAAAAGGTTGAGGAATGAGAAATGAAGTGTCATGGATATTGGTATTCCCTTTACTCCTAGCTCTCCCTATTTCTCTCATGAATTTCACTCTCGAGTCTTTGGGTCAAGAGAGGAAGAGGCATATAGAGACATGAAAGAAATGTTACTAAAGATTGTTAGAATGAAGAATTGACCCCGCATATTAAGTCGGTTTTCCCATTTGGATTTCTAGAGTAAAATCTATATGTTTATGGTGTGTTTTCTTCACTATCTTATGATTGATTTTGGTGATGATCAAGTCCACCATTTTGTGGTATTGTTTCCAATTAAATAAAAGTAATACATAATTATTGTTTTGTTGATTTCGATCACAATATGTAAATAATTCGTATAAGTTTTTATTATAATAATTAACTTCTATAAAAAAATATGATGTTTCATAAAACTTTGTTTGATTTGAGTTTTGTGGTGGGCATACCAACAACAAGGAATGGTTTGAAAACTTGCACTATGTATTGAATTATCATCACCATATATTGTTTGAGATAATGATTTCACATGTATATCATTGTTATCTATCTTTGGAGTTTCTTCATGCAAATTATTTGTAGTAGTGAAATCCAATATGAAAGAGTGTTAGATCATCGATACTTATGCCTAAGGTTAATGCCTATAATACATATTTAATTGCAAGTCCTAGGTAAAATTATATTTAAACCATTAAATTTAGCAATTTTCCTTCCTTTAATACCATTGGACATTCATATAGACAATATTTATTCCTTGCTAGTTGACTTCATATTTTCCTAGGTGATTCCTTAATTATATGGTTGATTCTTCATATAACTATGTCAATTTCTTACCTCACTAGGTGTACATTGTTGCCGACTGGTTGATTTTCCATTTTCTTGTAGAATAGAGGTTGTACTATGGTTGTATGGGCCACACACAATAGTAGGACGCCATTTAGCATCAAGGAAATCCTAGTTGAATTGTATATTGAATTCGTCTTGGCCAGCCATTGATTACTAACAGATATTGTATGCACTTATATTTGCTCCAACATACTTGAATGTCAATTATTTGCAAGTACAACATATCCAATTGAGCTTTGAGTCACCATATAATTCAATCGATATAACTTAATAACTAGCTAGTTCTTACAACATTACTCTTCACATGAATACCTACGCTACAATCATTTATTGTTCTACTTTTTAATAAATGAAATTATGTATAAATGCTTGGGGCAACCTGGATAAATAGCTACCGGGTTGACATATGTAATGTTTGATTATTGCCATTAGCAAGTAAGAATTTGTAGTTTTGTTAATTCACACTCTTTTGCTTGTAGAATTGTGAAGATCAAATTTGTATTTGTTCCATGAATTCCACTTAAGGCATCATAGCTTGTAAGAACATGGAAAACTCACTTTTTTATTGTAGAGTTAGAAACAAAATCAAAGTAATTTAAAGGACTAAGAGAAGTGACTCTAATCGAATGAAAGGAGTTGGAAGATGCAAACTTATCTTCATATGCAATAATTTATAATATTTATTGTTACCTACACACATAGCCAGATTAAGTGTCAAGCATGCTTGGGTAGCTCCATATGAAGATAATGACTTTTAGAATGTAATGACCATTTTGGCATTAAGGGAGGTAGTGGTTATTCAATAGATAGAGGCCTAGTAGCATTCTTAAAGAAAAAACATCATAACTGGACCTAAACAAAGTATTTGTAGACGATTTTTTGTTATTGACTTGATTGCTATCGTCTTTTTAGCTAGTTGTTCTATCCACATTACACTAGGCAACAATGGACCTTTGATTGGCATATTGCAAGCCTTACAAACATAAAAAAGTTAGAGCACTTTGTATAAGATAGAGACAAGAAATAGAATTCCATAAAGGAGTCATGTTGGTTAAGTGACTGGCTATAAGTCCCACATTTACAGATCATCCCATGAGATCATAAGACAATTATTTTATCTCCTTTTCCGTTTTCTTTTGAGTTTCATCTTCCAAATACATCACATATATATTGTTTTTTGCCAAAGTTTTTGTTTTCTTTCTTAAGAAGGTCACTTGGTTCTCTCCAAACACTTATAATTTTTTATCATTGTAGATAATTAGACCTCTTCCTTCAAGAGATGTTCGTTAATGGCTTATTAGAGGAAAATTCCATTACCAACATGCACTTGGTTGATTATCTCTTACTTATAATCCTATAGGTTAATTATCTCTTACTTCTAATCCTATACCAGTAATAGGAAAAGGCCCCACGTTCAACTTCCAACCTTCACAATGGACCTATAAGACATCGTAAACTCAATGAATCTCATTTCTCACACTCATCACACATTTCTTTGTAGCTTTCAAAATAAAAAATATTTTTTTAAAGCAACAAGTTTGGGCTATATAAACGTCCTCTTCTTGAGCTAATTCAATATGGAACAACGAATCCAAAGTTAAATTAGATTTTTAGGTATTGATAACTATCCATATCATTACTAACTTTTTGTAATGTTGACATTTTAGTCGACCGGTCTTCAACTTATAATATTTCAAATCACTTTGTTGGTCTTCGCTAAGTGTGTGTTAGTTCAAAACTCTAACTTACTCCACTAAATGCATGAATCTTGGTGGCAATTCTAATTGAGACTTAAAAGTATTATAATAATGATGACAAAAACTAAACTTTTAATATAATAATACTAAAATATACACTCAGCAATTATATATATATATGATTATTATTTTTTTCTAAAATTTGATAATTCATTTAAAGGAAATGCGAAGTTTACTTCATCTTCGCCCATCCCTATGTAAATACAATATAAATATTAAGGTAAAGTCCTCTAATATTATATAGAATTAAAAATGATGATTTTATAATAAGTATTTAAGTTTGAATGACATTGTTTTGAAGATTATTATGAACGGATTTTCTCTTGATCAAAATGGATGTGATATATTTGAACATAGTGATAGTGACGATTTTTTTAATAATTAATAATTTTATTTATTTTAATTTTAAAATATAATTAATTTAAAATTTTATTTATTTTTATTATAAAATATATTTAATTTAAAAAAAGGAAAGAAATTTAAAATTTAATAAAGATTTCTTTAAAGTAATTTTTTGGGGGCAGTGGTTTAAGGGGTCTTGGATAGATGGTGATCGAGTGCTATGTTAAGACACTCTTTGATGTTAAGTTATAGGTTCAATTCCCCACTCCTATTGGGGTGATGTATTGGACATGATGATGATGTAGTCTCACCCAAATTTACAAACAAAAAGTTTTTGGGAGCAGTTCAATTAATGATGGTTGTGAAAATGAAGTCTTATGTGTGAGGAGGTTCAATTTCAAATCCCTCGATTCTCCTATGCATGAGAAAGAGGCATACCTAAGCGCTTAAAAGTGATAGTGGTAGTGGTTGGAATCAATCCTATATCACGCAAGTATAAGACTAGCCCACTTATTTATATATATATATATATATATATATATATATATATATATATATATATATATATATAAACAAAACATTAAAAATAAATTAAAAATATTATTTCTAAAATAAAAATTAATAATATAAAGATATTTAAACATTTGATATTTTTTTACTTATTTAAAATAATTTAATAAAAAAAAAAAAAAAAAAGTTTAAAAAAAATAATAAAAAATGATAATTAAAATAATGTGCGCTCTTCTCAATACATTATAAGTTTATATCTCATTTTATTCCTATACTCTTTTTAACATATGGTTTTTATTTTATAATAAAATAAAAATTAATTTAATAAATATTTAAATTTTAATAATTTATATTTAATTATATTTTAATTATATTTTTGGTTATTTCCTATTAGGTGACAAACACAGGTAATGCAACATTGGATTTGGGCATTAATATCCCTTGAACGGGACAATCATGATACACATGTGTGTTGGGAATTCAGAGCTAGGAGGTCTGCAAGAGAACATTCTCGAAGTAATTAAGGTTATAACACCAATGGTAATGGCACTTGCATGCATTTTCTAGAATTTGGAGATGAGAGCTTGGTCTGTAGAGTGAATTGTCTGCTCAAGAATTATGGGTGGCCTCTTTGAAGAACCCATCTTATTCCCAAATTAGTAGGGATGCTCACTGTTATATGTCAATTTGGGCATCATCCCCCATGACCCGGTCAAACTGGACATTATCCCCGGGACCAATGAAATAGGGTCTATCATCCCCTATCATTTCAGTTGCTATATGCCCTAAGAGAAGAACAAATCATGCATGGCTTCTATTGTGATATTTCCAAGGTTTGAAGTATATGTTATATCACTTATGAGCTCACCAACACTGCCTCTCAAGGGAATAACTGCATTGCATATGCAGCTCCCTCCATTCAAGGGTGCACTGCAATGCACTTCCCGACATTCAAGGGTTCGTTAGTCAAATGGTAGCAAAATTCTCATTGTTCTAGAATATCCACATGGCCAGTGCCTTCTAGAAGAGTCCATATGTGTCAAACTTTGAATCCATGTGTCCATATAACACCTATGAACTTGGAAACATGTCTTTTAGAAAGTCATTGATTGAGAAAATACCTTCAGTTGCCATATAAATTGAGCACAGATCCTAGTGCTAGGGAGCGAAGAATTTTGGTAAAGAGATGTTGTTGGATTGTCAATTGAGAGAGTGAAAGAAGTGATATGCTATTGGTGAGATGTTGATTGTGATGAGGCTGGGATGAAGCTGCAGCTGGTGACATCAAATCGATCATTGGTTGTAACCTCCCCCTTCTACCTTTAATAAAGATTCTTGTTCATTTTCCCATATATGTATCTATTTATGTTTCTATTCTCATGCAATGGAATCTTAAATGATATATATGTTTCATGTTTAATCGATTTAACCGATTAAGATAAATAGGAATCTATATATTTAAATCTCTTTGTTGTTCTTTGTTTATATTTGCAGGAATCAATCTGGTGATTTAAGTTGGATTGGAGGCTACAGCAAAAGCAACAGAAGGAGAATAAGAAGTGCTTGGATTAAAAGTAGGCTCTTCTATCTTTCTGTGTGTCTATTTTCTCTTAGAGAAAGTGATAACTGTAGAAATTATATAACTTATGTGTTACATGTCCAAGATTCTCCTGATCTCACACTATTTTAACTTCATGAAAAATACAGAATCTATTCCACCACTGATCATTTGCGGAAATTAAATCAAGATTGCAATGCACACATATAACAATAAAACTTCACACACATTAACATAGTTGTTTAATGGGAAAGCCTGAAGCTAAAAACCCCAACTATCTGTATATAATATATGTCATAGATATTATGTAACAATCCTCATACAAATCTGATCATATCAAGCTCTCAGTACAATACAGTCGCTACACACTAATCAAGCCCGATCTTGCAAATCCACGCACCGATCTTTGCCACCTGCTAGCCTGCCTCTACTGTGCAATCCCTGCTGAAGAATGGCTCTAAATGAACTCGAAATTGTTCCAGCCTTGCTCACGCAATCCTCATTGGCATCTCCACTGAGTGTTGGATGCAATCAATGCATTACTATAGTCACAACTGGTAGTCACACTTCCTCTTTCACCTATCGCTTCACTGGTCTCCACTGAAACTACCATGCACTGTAGTTAACGATGTATTCTTCAGTTGATTAATGAGTTATTATTTAGTGAATTAATTAACTAATTAATTCACACCACTCTCACTAGTGTACCAATCAGTTAGACTAGATACAACTAGCTCAACTGAGTCTAACTGAGTTAAACTAAATACAACTCCACTAACTACTTCTCCAACTCCACCAAACTCTGTCACATGAGTTCTAACTGAAGTCCTCCATGCAATAGCTCCAGTAAACCCTCAGGAATAATATAATTCCTTCTGTCAGCTGTTGTGCCACATCTGTGCACTTAACTAAAGTAGTCCAAGAGAATAAGATAATGTTTAGAGTCCAAATATTATTAAGAGCTAATAATATTCGACATATCTATTTTTAGACTGGAAATATAAAAATAGACTCTACCCAATATGTCTAAAAATATAAGTCCATCTATTTTTCCAACTTGACCAACCATCCACAAATAGTATCCTGCAACTCATAGAATGTGATCGACGTGTCTAAAATTAGACATAGTCTAAAAATAGACTTTGCGCCAAAAATAGCCTGCGGGCCCACTTAGTGAAGGCGAATCTTTTCACTAAGCTCATCATCTTGTTGAATCTAAACACTCCCTCTCAACAAGATAGGGATTATCTGCCACCCCGATCCTGTCTCTAAGGTATTCGAATTTTCTCCTGGTGAGCGCCTTTGTCAGAATATCTGCATCCTGATCTTTCGTAGGAATGTAAGAAAGAAACGTGATCTTCCGCTGCACACAATATTTGATATGATGGTACCAGATGTCAATATGTTTAGATCTATCATGAAATAATGGATTAACCGAGAGTTTAATGCAACTCTAATTATCACAATATATCACTGTGGGATCTAAATGAGAACCAAACAAACCAACCAGGATCTTCCTCATCCATATAGCCTCTCATGTAGCCAAACTTGCTGCCATGTACTCAGCCTCCGCTGAACTGAGTTCCACGGATCTTTGTTTCCTGCTGTACCAAGAAACTGCTATAGATCCGATACTGAAAATCCCTCCAGATGTGCTCTTTCTGTCCGTTGGGCTTCCTGCCCAATCTGCATCTGTGAAGCCATGCAGCTTCACCTCATCCGACTGTCTGTACCACAATCCATACCCAAATGTGCCCCTGAGATACCTCAATACATGCTTGCCTGCCTTCCAAAAGAGCTTGGTAGGCTTAATCATCACTTGTGAAAGCTGGTTCACAGCATAGCATATGTCTGGTCGTGTATTGACTAAATACATGAGCGAACCAACCAACTGTCAATAAACAGTGGCATCCACTACCTCTGCCGATGTAGCATCCTCTTTCCTCCAACCACCAGGAAGAGGAGTGTCGATAGGCTTGCAGCCTTGCATGTGAAACTTCTCCAATATCTCTCAGGTGTACTTGCCTTGAGACACAAATAGTTCACCTTTCCGCTGCCAAATTTCCAATCCCAGGAAATAATGAAGGAGGCCCAAGTCTTTCATCTCGAACTCCTTTGCAAGATTTGCCTTTCATGAGTGTATCAACAGTTCATCACCCGTTAGTATTAAATCATCTACATAAAGCAGAATGATCAAAAGCTTACCCTCCACCACAATCTGGTATAGGTTAGGATCCGCCTCACTCTTAGCGAAACCCAGTCTAGTGAAATAATTGTCTATCCGTGTGTACCAAGCACGAGGTTCTTGTTTCATCCCATACAATGCTCTTTTGAGCCTGCACACATGCGACTCGCTGCTGAAGATTTCAAATCCTTCAGGCTGCTCAATGTACACCTCCTCCTCAATGATTCCATTGAGGAACACAGTCTTCACATCCATCTGATGAATGTGCCAACCCATCTGCGCTGAGAGAGCAAGGATGGTCTGTACGGAAGAATACCTTGTGACAGGTGCAAAGGTTTCTTCATAGTCTATCCCCTCGATCTGTGAGAAGCCCTGGGCAACAAATCTTTCCTTCTACTTCTCGATGCTCCCGTTAGCAGCTTGCTTCACTTTGTAGATCCATCTCGAACCTACCACTGATTTCCCTTCCAGCCTTGGGACAATCTCCCATGCACTGTTTCTGACAATTGAATCATACTCTTCCACCATGGCATCTACCCATGCGGGATCCTCCACATTTTCCTCGAAAGAGGATGGCTCCGTCACGATACACTTGCTCATCAGAGCCATGTATCCAGTAAATCGGTTAGGTGACTGTCTCTTTCTGCGCTGTGATGTAGGAGCTCCTACATTCTGCACTGCATCAATATTCAGTCGCTCATATTCTGTAGTGCGCTTTCGCCCTCTGATGTTTGGTGTTGTATGAGTGGTTTATTCCACTCTACGAACCTCCTGTTGTGGCTGATCCACATCTTGAGGCTCATCTTTAGGAACAAGTAGCTTCTCCTCTGCATGCAAGTGTAGCTTCCTCTTAAGCGAAAACTTCATGGCTTTCTCCTCATGAAATTTGATATCCCGTCGCACGACAGTCATTTGACTGTTTGGAAAATACACACGATAATTGTGGGGTGTTTTTGTGTACCCCACAAATATCCCAACCTTTGCAGTCGGCTCCAGCTTCTTCCTGGCATCCTTTGTCACATGAATGTAAAAAGGTGAGCCAAAAATATTCAAATGAGAAATATCAGGCTTCTTACCAGAAAACGCCTCTTCGGGTGTACTCATGCCAAGTACTCTATGAGGACAACGGTTTTGCACATAAACCACAGTGTTGCATGCCTCAGCCCACAAGTGTATGGGAAGGCTCTGATCATGCAACATTGCCTGTGCAGCACCCACAATCATTCTGTTCTTTCTCTCCACGACCCCATTCTGTTGTGGGTTATGAGGCGCTATGAGTTCTCTTCGAATTCCTTCTTTGCTACAAAATTCTTTGAATTCACTAGAGATGTATTCACCACCATTATCGCTCCTTAGAGATTTCACCTGCTTCCCCGACTCTTTCTCAACCAGCGCCTTGAACTCATAGAACTTTGAGTATGTCTTGCTCTTCTTCTGTATGAAGAAGATCCAGCACTTACGAGAAAATTCATCAACAAATTTCACATAATACCTATGCTTTGTTGTTGAAGCAACCGAGAAAGGTCCACACACGTCTGTGTGAATTCTCTCAAGGATCGACGTGGCGCGACTATCCTTCTCATGAAAAGTGGTCTTCACAAATTTTCCCAAAGTACATCCCTTGCACTGATCTTATTGCACAAGTGTACCTTTAGGAAGCCCGGTAGAAATCTGCTGCAAAATTTTCAAAGCGCCATGGTGAAGATGGCCCAATCTCTTGTGCCACAATTCGCCCTCATCCCAGCTCACCACTCATTCTGCTTTGCTTGCCATTGCTGCACAGCCATCTACCTGGAATTGATAAATATTCTTAACTCGAATCCCTATCTTCCTGGTTTGACCAGTTGTTTTATGTCGAAGGAAAGCCTTTCCCTCACTGAAAACAACATCATAACGCTTGTCTTCCAACATCGCCACAAAGATCAGATTCTTCTTCAATCCTGAAACATGCATGACATCCTTTAAGATGAAAGGTTTACTGGACTCCCTATCAAAGGAAATGGTCCCGATACCAGTTGCACTGTATCTACCATCATCACCCATCTTGATGTGCACTCCAAGATCCTTTTCCTCCAGATCACTAAACAAATCTTTGTCTCCGGTCATATGGAAAGACACACCAATGTCAAGAAACCACACCGATCCCATCACACTTGAAACCAAGCATGCGATCAGAGAAAATCACAGCTCAAATTGCGAGGCTAAGGCCTCTCCAGCTGTAGATCTAGCAGCCTGCTTATTCTTCTTCTTTTGTGGACAGTTAGTGGTGAAATGCCCATGCTGGTGACAGTGAAAACACTTCACCTTGGTCAAATCCTGCTTCTTACCTTTCGCACCGGATTGAGAAGGATTTTTCTTCCCCTTCCCTTTCCTTGCTTTGGCAGCCAAAGCGCAATTTTCGTCATCTTCATTCTTCATTGAAGATCCATCCCTATTACCCCACCTTATCTCCTACTGCACAAGATCTGACCAAAGTCGCTCCCATCCTGGCAATTTCTCCTGTCCATTGACAGAGTCGTCGTATCTATGCCAACTATTTGGAAGCCCAAGGAGAGCCAAGCTCAGCAAGACTTCTTCATCAACAGTAACCCCCACAATTCCCAGCTCATCCTTGCAATGGACAAAATTCATGAGGTATTTTGGTATACTGTTGCCTTTCTCCATTTTTATTTTTCTGAGCTTGTCTTTAAGCGCCAACTTCCTCTGGTCGCTTCTGCTTTGGAAAAAGTTTGTCAAATCCTTCCACATTAAGAATGGAGTAGCTTTACCATGAAGGTTGGACACAATGTGGTCCTTCACACCTTCCAACAAAATCCTTCAACACTTTGCTACCTTCTTTTGCCATGCATCAAGTGTGGCTGCATCACTAGATCTCGGCTTAGGAACATCGCTATCGATGAACTCCTTCAACCCATTATCATCTAGCACCACCTCCATCCTATCCTTCCATGCTATGTAATTCGAGATCCCATCAAGGGCATACTCCAATCACAATCCGTTGAAAGACATTTCAATGAATGCTTAACTTCAACACCAAGAAAACACTGCAGCAAATTCGAATTCCACTAGCACAAAACTCAACCGCTTCAATAATTGCAATCTCCTCCAATGATCTACTGCTCCGATACCATGTAGAAATTATATAACTTATGTGTTATATGTCCAAGATTCTCCTGATCTCACACTATTTTAACTTCATGCAAAATACATAATCTATTCCACCATTGATCATTTATGAAATTAAATCAAGACTAATGCACATATGAAATAAATAAAATTCACATATTAATATATTGTTTAACGTAAAGCTTTTAGTTGAACTCAACTATTCATATAATAATAAGACCACAGTCATCCCCAAGAAGTTTATCATACTGTTTTAAAGGAATATAATGCTATATACTATTCATAATATCTTGCAGATCCATAACCATTTTGCCAATTTTCACTGCTTTCTATCAAAAAATCCCTGCTTAATAAATGGATTAGAATGAACCAAATTTTCTCCAGAATGTCAATAGTTATCATATGAATTCTAATAAGTGTTGATGTACCTAATGGTCACTATAGTCACAAAATGATAGTCACACTTCTTTCACCTACTCACCTATCTTCCAAATGAAAGGCCATGCACTATAGTTAATTTATGGTTCTTCAAATGATTAATGAGTATTTAATGAATTAATTAACCACTAATTATCACTCTCAAAATGTAGTGTATCAATCAATTAGACTAGATACAACTAGCTCAACTGAGTCTAATTGAGTTAAACTAAATACAACTCCACTAACTACTTCTCCAACTCCACCAAACTCTGTCACATGAGTTCTAACTGAAGTCCTCCATGCAATAGCTCCAGTAAACCCTCAGGAATAACGTAATTCCTTCTGTTAGCTGTTGTGCCACATTTGTGCACTTAACTAAAGTGGTCCAAGAGAATAAGATAATGTTTAGAGTCTAAATATTATTAAGAGCTAATAATATTCGACATATCTATTTTTAGACTGGCAATCTAAAAATAGACTCTGCCCAATATGTCTAAAAATAGAAGTCCATCTATTTTTCCAATTTGACCAACCATCCACAAATAACATCCTGCAACTCATAGAATATGATCGACATGTCTAAAAATAGACTTTGTGCCAAAATAGCCTGCGGGCCCACTTAGTGAAGGCGAATCTTTTCATTAAGCTCATCATCTTGTTGAATCTCAACAATAGCAAGGTATTTAATCTGTTGTTCTAAGTGCATAGCACCACACTTAGGGAATTTTATTTATCCGTAGATCATAATTATGCATAAAAAATTGGCGACTCTGCTGGGGAGTTTCCTATCATTCCTGGTGTTTTTGCCTCTATTTATCCACCTAGTAGCATCTAATTTCATTTATTATACTTTTGAATCAAATAATTGCATTAGAAGTGTGTTATATAGCTTTAATTTTCAATCTCTGCTATGCCCAACACACTGTTGGTCAAGACACAGTGCACTGTAGTGCACTGTCTCCCACTTAGGGGTGCATTGCAATGCACTGTCTCCCCTTAGAGACTGTGTTTCCCCCTTAGCAAACCAAATTCCATTTGAATTTTTCATTGCCATCATTCTCATCCATTTGTTTGTTGTGTTTTCAATTGTCTGATACCTCTTAGAGACCAGTGAATTTTCTTCATTCTTCCTCCTTTGAAAAGTAAGTTTGTTCAATGTCTCTTTAAGTGTTTTTCTTTATCATTGTCAAAGAAAATTCAAAGTATTTTATTTCTGCATTAGATCCATTTTTTTTCGTAAAATAAATTGTTGTTAAATTCTTTGTTTCCTGTAGGAAAAATATTAGTTCCATTCTTCGTTTTTCCTAAAAGAGAAATTGTTGTTAAATTCCTCATTTGTCAAAGAAGAAAACACTTGTTTTTTGTTGATTTGATGCATATAGTTTCCTTTCTACATTCACATTAGGGGGAATGAAAATAAAAACCTGCATTTGCATATAGTGAATTGTGTGTTTTTCATAGGAACAAGTTAGGAAAGCTGCATTTTAGTTTGTGTTCTTTGTTTTTTTCTCTTAAAACCGATTTCTCTTTCCCTTAGTAGATAGGATTTTCATTGAAAAAGCTAAAATTGAAAAGTCTGCTTATAATTTTAGTTTGCATTTTAGGAATTTCCATCACATCATCGTGGTGAACCTCAAAAGGAAAATTCATAAACAAGATCAACTTAAAATTTACATCAATTTACCGAAAAAATCATTGGAACCATAACAATAACATTTTGAAGGTCTAGGCTAGAGACGTGTTCCAACGTCGTTAAAGATAGCAGTTGTCGTTAATTGTATACAATAAATTCCGAGTGTGATACCTCAATCTACATACATAAGTATATTGGAGCTCGTCCACGAACTTTCGGGTATATCGGGTGGTGTTCTAGTACGCAAATTAGAAAGGGGTGCTCTTGCTGTGCGGTTTCGCATTAGACATCGCTAATACGGACTTGGGCCTCCACCTACCTTCAGGTATATTTGGGAGGAAAAATTTAGGTTGTTATCCATCGATAGTGAACCGAGTTGGCCGCCTTGTAAATTGTGATACACTGGACACAGAATTTGGGGATATTTCCTGCCTGTACTTCTTGGTTCGCCAGGAGGTGTTCTGCAGTTCACAGTTTCTTGGTAAATCTTTTGCCGAGAATTACCATTTTTTATTTTTTATTTGGTTTGGTCATAAAATAAATCAGTCATCATGGAAGAAGAACTTCCCTTTCCCCGCCATTTCCGTAGAATAGCATTGAAACCACCTTTACCACTAGAAGCCACTTCTGGTCGGCGAAGGCGACATTGCTCTACCGAAACTAGTACTATCAGTACCTCTGGTACAACATCATCCTCACATATACCAGAGTCGGCACACGTTGTTTCTAAAAATCCTCGTTCATCTACTATTTTCGAGACGGAGTCCTCACAGCTACCCGTGGTTGCAATCCATCCAATCAGTGAGACCATACATCCCGAACCCGACATTGTTCAACTGGAAGTTGATCCAGATCCTGTCACTTTTTTTCCATAACATCTGCATCCCAAAGTCGAACGTCTAGAATTTGTTCCTGTATATGTCGCCCCATAATCTATTATAGCCATTGTGTCTCCCATATCGTGCAGTCAACCTCCTAAAATATACTTTGGGCCTGACGGCCAAATCCTTCCACCTGGTTTAATTTCGATTGAAGACATACCACAAGATGAAACACCTTTAACTCCAATTTATTTTGGGGCAGAGCTTTACCTGTATGAGTCTTTTCCTCAATCACCTGCCTCTAATTTTGTTGATCTTGTGTCTATTAGAGTTCCCGTAGATCCAATAGGGTATACATTTGGTCGAATAACCATGCCTGAGCCAACATCTTCGGTTGGACCATCTGTTCCAATTGCGACAACACCTTCTTTCGCTACCCTGTCGATGTTCACAACTTCACCATAGTCACATTTATATGGTGGCCCTTCCATCCCACCTAGTTACCAATATTTATCTGGAACCTTCTCTGGTGCATCCTCAAACCCATGGACTTCACCAATGTCATCATATGGTATTCTAACTAGTAAATCTATAGTGAGTACTGAACGACTTGATCCTTTATACACATCATCAAGGAAATATCAAGTTGGTCCATCTGGGTATATTCCATCCAGTACAATTTCAACTGGACTCTTTGCATTTGGAGAACAATATTTTCCATCTTATTACACTCCTCATGTTGGGGGGAAACATATGGTATCCCATATTGACAGTACTCCATCGTTATTTGGTCATCCTAATGTCGGAATGAATGTTTGTCAATGGCATCCCACTCCATCTATCCAACCACAAACAATTGTACACTCGTATCAACCAGCTTAACCTATTGCACCCACATCAATTCCACTTGTTAATACATCTCTACCCCTGTTACAGACTCAAACTGTTGTACCTCAACTATCTCAGGCGGGTCCTTCAACCCAATACCCTCAAGTATTGGGCCCTCAGACTCCAACTCCTTCGGCTAGCTTACAATATCCACCTGTATCCAGAATCATTTATTCAAAAGCTGGATTACGATATTATGGGATGTCGCAGCCACAACCAGCTTATACCTATTGTTGGACTATATAAATCATTGTTAAATGACTAAACAACACACATTAATTATCAATCTAGGGACGTCTATTTATTCTAATGACAGTTGCACTGTCTGTGCCGATACACCAACTAGAAGAAATTTCAAAGAAAAGAAATTGTTGCTGACGTAAATGCTGGAAGTAAATAACTCATGAATAATTAAAATGATCTACAAGACTAGAATCACACTTCAATTAATCTGTTATAGTGTGCCAGAGAAAAAGTAACTAATTAGTGTCTCTAATATCATATGTGTAACAACATACAAAGTATTGAAATTGAAGTGGATATATTCACAACTGAACAACAGCAACAACACTCTATTGATACATAAACTGAAATACAATTACATACACACATCTACTTTAATCACTGCCATCCCTGCTAAGAAGGAGGGCCCTTCCTCCCTAGCAGGGCGTAGGTAGAGGAAGAACTTAACAGAAACTAAATTGAATAACGCATGTAACAACAATAATAGAAAAATCTATATTAATCTGAACACAATTACAGATCCAAAATAGCGATGTTCTCCACTAACCTTTCGACCTCTAGGGCCGAGAAATATATAGTGGTTACATCAGAAAATCAAGGGATAGATCAGTCATGAGAATCTTATGAATCTCATTCTGATCGAAGTAGAACGCATATAGTTATAACCACTTCCTAATAAAGTTATGTCTAGAAAATTATAGATTACAATCAAAACCGCCCTTAGGCTGTTATCCCAAAAATACAATGCTAAACAACTTCTACAACTATCGTAATAGAATCACATCTGTAGTGTACAACTAGAGAACAGATCAACAACAAGTGTTGATGAGATCAGTCAACGGTAAAACTGTATCAGTAGTTTGCCAGTAGGTCTATAACAATAGAGTGTAACAGCAGTTCGTTGGCGGGTCTGTAACAACAAGGTGTAACAACATCGCGTTGCTGTAACAACACCCTCTTAACTTCTCCTATGAAATTTGTGCTCGGGATCGTTGGTGCTATAAATGACATCTGAAAAGAAAACACAAAGACCATCGATATTCTCCAAACATTCACCATCAATTAGTCATAAAAAGGTACGATATATAATAATAATTGGTGAATTGGAAAAGTAATAAAAACAAGGTGAAACAACACAAGTTAGGGTAGAAAGGTAAGAGAAAGAGGCGAAGATACTCCCATTGGTTATAGTTAAGAGGAAAAATAGGGAAAACAAAGGTAGGAAAAGTGTACAAAACTGGTACCCAACATTTCCCCCCAACTGAAATACTTGCATGTCCTCATGCAAACTCATCTCATGGGAATATCTCTGGTGCAGGTCGGTGAGATCACAAGCACCAGTTGTATCTTCATTTGCAGACCTATATCCCTGATTGGCCATCAACTGCCATACCTAGGATTCTGACTCATACTTACTCAATTCATAATTGATCTGGCACTAATCCTCAATTGGCAACCAGATCAAAGGAAACTTGAATCTCAATCCCAACCACAAAGCACCAAGGGATTGTATAATCTGTGCATAACTTGGTACATGTGTAACAACAACCACAAAATTATGGAATGAGAATGTATCCACCTTCAATAGCTAAACACTACTGGCTTTCGTGAATTTCAAGCACCCTATCAAAGCTCGACTCTTCATCATTGAGAACTGATTGAGGCAGAAGTTCACAATTGTTCTTCTATAAGTGGCAGCCGATTCTTTAATCCCAGGGGTACTCATCATTATCATAAATTCTTGTCTCAACTCAGCAGTCGATCCTGGTTTTCTCGAACCCACAATGCCATCTTCTCCTCATTGGTCTCCACAGATTTAATGGCCAGATGCCATTCAATCTTATTATTCATGAAGGACACAAAAGCTCTCAATTGAAGATCTCCCATATAGGAGAATACTGTCACAACCATCTGCATACTCACATGTTCACAAATAATATTGTGTAAGAATAACTCATAGAGCAAGCTTTTCTCATCAAAATCAGAGGCATAGAAAACATCTAGAAATGTATGTCTAGAAGAACATAAATAAGGTCTATCCTCCATAATGGTTTTCATCTGAAACAAGAAGTAACGTTCCCACAGAAAAATAGGATAAGATGGAGAAGGCCACCTACAACCCAAAAAATTGAGGGCGAGGTCATGAAGTTTTTGCTTGTCTATGGCGAGGTCCTGGACGTGCTGCTGTAATAGCAACATATGTTCCTCCTGTTTCTTCAGATCTTCCTTCTTCTTATAATTCTCCCATCATTTCTTCAACTCTTCTTTCATCCACCTTTCATGTAGGGTGTCTATTTCTCTCTGATGTTCCTTTAGTGAAATCATCCCCTCCCGAAGGGAGATTGCTTCCTGTTTCCACTTTTGTAATTCAGAAATTAACAAGATTTTCTTAGAACTCCATCTCGAGATGGGACTCGGCGTTCTTCTGCATTCAATATCCACTTCAAAAATGGGTGTACCAGCCTCTACTATGCGGGCTTGTTCCACCTTTGCTGCTGGTTCTTGTGTAACAACAGCTTCCTTGGTGGGTTCTTGTGTGTTAGCCCCTTTGTTTCCACCTAGAGTAGCCTTTGTGTCAATTTTTGTTTCTTCTACAATAGGAGTGGCCTCCACAGGTTCTTGTGGGTCAGCTTCTAGGTCAATTATTATAGGAGGCTTTGCTTTAACTGTTGGTTCTTGTGTGACAACAATATCATCAGTAGGTTCTTGTGTAACGACCTCCTGTTGTTCTATTTTTGTTTCCATTGGGCGGATATTTTCTCTACAGACCTTATATCCTGCTGCTGTTAAGTCTTGAAAACATGTCATGCGTACAAACACTAGGATTTCCTTCCCCTCAGATAATTTTCACTTTAATTCTTCATTTTCCTTTCTTATATTTTTGATTTCTAAAAACAGGACATTGGTTTCATCCTTACCTGATGAGGAGGGTTGCCTTTCTTCTTCTAAAACTTCTGCTTCTGTATGCTTTCTAGCCATAGGAAAAGGTTTTGTAGGTATGCTAACTTTCACTCTTTGTTTTGGCCTTCTATCCCCAATTGGTTCATCAATAGGCTCTTTCCCAATCCTAACTCCAGCAAGCCGAGTCTAAAACTCCACTTTTGTCTGACTTCCTCCTAAAGTCGTGGTTTGTTTCCCTTGGCTTGTCCTCGGCCTCTTTCACTTGAATTCTTCACAATTTTTTCCTTGCTGGCCTAGGGCATATAGCACGGTTAGCTTGATGAGTCTGTGATTAGTCACACATGCCTCCGGGTGTGCTGTTTTTTTACTGTTGCCACCATATGCTTGATGTTCCCTAGAAAATAGAATGGAAGATTAATTCTCTGCTAGTATTGAAGGTGATTAAACAAAGGAAAGTCATAGTTGAACACTATCGTGGATCTTTGCTCACAAGTGATATATTTAGTTAAACAGAGGGAAACATCTTCCCAAGGACGAGGAAGTGACAATCTGTCAATTCCTCTCCCTTTCTTCTCCAGTTTTTCTTCCCCTACTAGGAAGTCTTCTTTCAAGGAGGGGTCATCGACTTTTATGTTGAACCACCTTCACCCCTCTACTAGTAATTAAGTTACCCGGGCAATTACCTCTTCAGTCACCTCCAATTGCATGCCCCTTACTCAGGTTTGATTATTGTTCAAGTGCTGAGAAAATTCAATTGCCACTGCCTCGTCTGAGCCTTCAAGCTTCTAGAAATACTCAATCCACCTGGAATCTCTGAATATATGGTAGGCTTCTGGACAATTCTGCAAGGCATCCATAGAATCCGGCTCGTGCCTGACTGCTGCTCCACCCATCTCTACTGTTTGTTTCCAAATTTTCTTCATGTTGTTCAGCCCCATTGTAATATCAATGTGTTTCTAAATTCACTTCTTTTTTATTCAGCCCCACTGTAACATCGTTGTGTTTTTGAATTCACTGCTTCTCAGCATCTCTGCTTATCCCAATCGACGAGTTTACAATGAGGATGCAAGGTTTCAATCGAGGAGGTTGATGGGAGGTGACGGATTTTACGGATTTACCGAATCGTACCTCACACTAATATTCATAAATGGCTCATTATGGAAAGTAATGGGATTTAGTACACACACTCTTTTCCAACTGGATTCGATCATCATTGGCAATTCTGTTATTAATTAGGTGCATGCAAATTTGATAGATTTTTATGATTACATATTTTTTCAATGATTTCAAGACATATCCCCTCCCCCACCTTAATGGTGATGACCACCCACGGTCGTCACAGGAATATCATTGCTTCTGCCAATTAATCACCGAATCATGAATGACAACATTTACCTTTTTAATGACATACCTGAGGTGACGTTGAGGAATATTTCGACTTGGCAGCGTCCTGCTTGCAGTGCTCATGTTTTTGCATTTGGCCGACACAGTTATTGCTGTTTATGGAATGAATCATAAAAAATAGTATTCGTGGTTGTCAGTTGTTACATGTGTAACAGCCACGAAAACCCTTAGATTATTCTCAAAAAACATAATAATGAGGAGAAATTGGTACAGAAAAGGAAATTACATGAATATAATCATACTATAAAATAGATCAGAAAGGGAATATGATGTTTCAGGAAGAAAAACATGGGTGTAACAGCCTCCACAAGAGTGGTTTTCAGTTTTTACTGACTGTCTGACTGTGCCTCAGAAAGGGGTTTTCATAGGGGATATATTATTTATTTATTTTTAAAAAGGTGTAATAGTTGCCACAAAGGTAGCTTTCAACTGCTGCACTTATTGGAATTTCAGTTTTTAAGGCTGCACAGGAGAATGTTCCCCTGTTGTCGTAACATGAAGATCAAAATCCACGACAATGTTGAAAAATGATTCCTTCGAAGCGGGTTGATGATATAACCTTAGACGGTTCCCATTAACTAGTAACTATGTCTTAGCACTGTCAATGGTGACCAATTATACAGTCCCATTGTCAAATACCATATCCACTTCGAAAGGACCTAGCCATCTGGTGTAGAGCTTGCCTTTGAAATCTTTGAACCTTGAATCATACAAAAGAGTCCAATCTCCTTACTGAAAATTTTTCTTCTTAATAAACCCATCATGCCATCTGACTCTTTGCTATTGAATGATCTATGTCTATTGAATGGCAGCCAGTCATTTCTCTTCCAACTCATTGAGCTGGTTCAGTCTTTGATTTTGTGCTATACTCAAATCCAGGTCGACCTGCAATGCTTTTCTTAATGTCTTTATTTCAAATTCTATGGGGAATAAGGGATTTTTACCATACACCAATTCATATGGTGAGAAGCCTGTAGTATTCCTCCATGTTGTCCTATAAGCCCACAGTACCTCTGGAAGTTTCTCAACCAAGTTTCTTTGGTGGTTGGCTATTGTCTTTGTTAAGATTGCCTCATGACTTTATTGGTGCTTTCTACTTTACCATTTTCTTGTGGGTGATATGGTGTAGTGATTCTGTGATGAATTCCATACTTTTCAACCAAAATCTTGATCAAATGAGATGTGAACTGAGGCCCCCCCATCTGTCACTATCTCTCTGGGTATCTCGAAGAGAACAAAAATATCTTGAAACAGGAAGTCTGAAATAGCCTGCTCTGTTGCTCTAATTAGTGCCTCTGCTTCGACCCATTTTGTGACATAATTGGTGCAGATCAATATTTATGATTTTTGCTATGATGAAGGATTAATTGGCCCCACAAAGTATAGGGCCCATTTCTCAAATGGTTCTATCACTATCTGAGGCTGTAATGACATCTCATCTGATTTTAGAGGCTGGCCCGTCCTTTGACAACTATCACATCCATTCACAAACTTCTTGGCATCCTAGAATATAGTTGGCTGGTAGTACCCTGTTGAGAGCAATTTATGGCATGTCCTCTTGTCAGCGAAGTTTCCTCCACAAGGTTCCTCATGACAAGCCTTCAAGATCTCAAATACCTCATCTTCTCTAACACATCGTCTAATATGAAAATCCGGCCCGGTGTGATAGAGATTTCCTTCTATCCATGAGTAGGTAGCACTCTATTGTATAATATTCCTTCTTTCCTTGGAAGACAATTGGTGTGGGAATTTTCTTGTAGCAAGGTAATTGGCTATATCTGAATACCATGGTGAGTGAGTAGAGATGGCAAGAAGATATTCATCTGGAAAATAATCCTCAGTGGCAGTGTAGACATCACTTATAGTTAATCTAGAAAGGAAATCAACAACTAAATTATCTTTATCAGGTTTATCTAAAATAGTAATATCAAATTATTGGAACAAAAATAACCATCATGTAACTCTACCATTAGTAACAGGATTTTTCATTAAAAATCGAATTGCAGCATGGTCAGTGTGTACAAATACTTGGTACCCGGTGATGTAGTGCCAAATTTTTTTGATAGCATGCACTACTGCTAGGAATTCCTTCTCTGTAACAGTGTAGTTGAGTTATGTTGGAGTTAAGTTCTTACTGATGTAATAAATGGCATAATTCTTCTTCTCCTCTAGCTTCCCCAAAACAACACCCACAGCCATGTCAGATGCGTCTGTAGCAATATGAAACGATAATTCCCAGTTTGGTCCTCGTAAAACAGGTGCTACTGTTACACAATTCTTAAAATTTAAAAAGGCCTGCTCACACTTCCCTATCCACACAAATTCTACATCTTTCATGAGTAATGAAAATAGAGGATATGCAATCTTTGAAAAATTCTCTGTAAATCTCCTATAGTATCTTGCATGTCCCAAAAAATTACGTACCTATTTCGGAGTCTCAGGGGTCGAAATTTTTTAGATTACCTCAATTTTTGTAGGATCTACCTTGATTCCATCTGTTGAAATGAAATGTCCTAGCACAATTCCCTCAGTCATCATCATGTGGCATTTTTCCATGCTCATAGCAACATTAGTTTGTTCACAACGTTCCAACACTTTTCCAAGTTAGCTAATGTTGTCTTAAAGGCATCCCCATAGGGTGTAAAATCATCCATAAATATTTCAAGAGAATCATTCAAAAGATCAGAAAAAATACCCAATATTTCCCTTTGAAAGTTTGCTGGTGCATTACAGAGGCCAAAGGGAAGGAATTTGTACGCAAAAAGTACCCCATGGGAAGTAAAAGTTGTCTTGTCTTGGTCTTATGGGGAAATATGTATTTGATTATAGCCACTAAACCCATCTAGAAATGAAAAGAATTTTTTTCCAAAAAGAGTTTCTAAGACCTGATCAATGAATGGTAAAGGAAAATGGTCCTTTTGAGTGGCCTTGTTAAGTTCTCTATAGTCAACACAGACTCTCCATTTTCCATTCTTCTTCGGAACTATGAAAAGCGGAGACACCCACTGACTGTTAGAAATGGGGTAGATGAAATTAGCATTAAGGAGTTTTTTCAATTCTTCTTTCACTATCTCCTTAAGTGTGGGGTTCACTTGGCGTTGAGGTTGTCTAACTGGTTTCCAATCCTCTTTAAGGTAAATGTGGTGAGTGTATAGGCCATGATGGATTCCTTTCAGATCCGTATAGTCCCATGAAAATTCATTTTTGTATTTCTATAACAACTGTATCAGCAATCTGTTTTGTTCAGCAGTCAGGTTAGGATTGATGTTTAAACATTTTGCAGGTTCGATTTCAACGGGATTGATGATAGTAAGTGGAGTTTTTTTCAAATGTTCAATAATTGCATCATCTTCCTCATCTTATTCTCCCAAATCTCTAATGGAGGAAACAGGGAGTGAATTACTTATAAAACCATTAATGATATTGTCCTATGTTTCATCCTTAAAGTATTGTGCTTTTCCAAGCGTGAGAAGAGGTAGGGAAAGATTAGATTCAGGTGCAAATTCATCCCACCAGGGACTACTCGAATCCATATGAGGTTTTTTTGGGGGATAAATGTTCAGGTTCAGAGTGGCCTGTCCATCTAATACCACCATAGATTCACACCTACACCTGATATATGTGTCTACAGTGGCTAGCCACGGTCTTCCCAAGATTAAAGGATGACCCCCTAGGTTTGATTTGGTTTGTAAAATGAGAAAGTCAGCCGGATAATTCCAGGAAGCCACGGTGATAACCACATCTTCAATCATTCCCTCAGGCTTGACACGGGACCTATCTGCTAATTCAAGCACTGTGGGCATAGGATTGAGTCCATGAAGTCCTAGAGAGATGAAGAGGTATTTAGTCATAACATTAATAGTTTCCCCTAGATCAATCAAAGTATTGGTTATGGGATGATTATCAATATGGACAGTCACTGTAGGGTTCCCTGGGTCATTATATTTAGTCAACAAAGGCTGATCAATCATAATATCAGACAATTTCCCCATGACATGGATAGTAGCAGGGTCTTTAGGTTTCCTTCTAGGTCTTTTGAGGCATAGATCCCTCACTGTTTTAGCATAGATATGCACTTCTTTAAGAGCTTGTAACAACAGAATCCACACATAAAAATTTGTATCTCCTTGAGGAATTCGGATTTAGGTTGTGAGACCAGCCCATTTTCAGTTAATCATTGAGGGTATGGGGGGTTCTGAATGCTAACAACCGATTCAACTATCTCATATGTACCAGCCTTACTCGGATTGGCTGCTGTAGGAACAATAGACCTTCCCGAGTTGACTACTACAGATTTAATAGCGGTGTTGTATCAACTGTTACATGTGTAACAGTTGCCTCAGAATCGTCTATATACTTCCTGGGTGATTCACTTTCTTAGGTAATAATGGGGGCATGTTCAGATTTGATTACTTTCCTTGATCGAAGACAAAAATCATTAAGTCTGATAGGAGTAATAAGATAAGTCTAAAGGGTAACCAGAGCATCCATGCTCTGGGCTGCCTTATTATTTGGATTGGGGTTAGGTTGCACAAGTAATTGGGGTCGGACAGAAGGTGTAGGATTTTGAATAGAAGGTAGTTGTAAATGTTGTTGTTGCATTGGTATTGGAGGGGGTACTAGACCTTGGCCATTTCCTCTCTAGTTCTGACCCTAAGGATTGGGTTGTGATGCAGGATATTGCATTGGTTGAAGAGATGGGCACTGGTTTCATAGTGAAGGAAACTATGTTGAGGAAGGAGTAGGATTCTGCCATGGGTATTGTTGACTATTATAAACATTATTCCAAGGATAAAAAGAGGAAAAATCTGAAGGCATACCTCTAGTTCACGGCTGTCATGGTCTCTTTGATCCGATGAAATAAGAAGATTGAACATCCTCGCTTGATTCTTGAAGTATCTCCTTCAGTCTAGGCAACTCAGGACACTGATTCGTAGAGTGCGCCAACTCACAGATCTTGCACAGGCTAACACTAGTCAGTCCACATTCTCTTTCCAAATGTTTCTTTTTGCATTAGGGATGGAATACTGCTAAGGTTGTGCAATCTTCTTCTTGTTCTTTCTTGACTTTTACCGTAGTGATCTTGGCAGAGAGAGTGCTAAGGAGGTCGGTTTTAAAATCTTCAAATAAGTTCTTGATCTCAACTCTGGTTGCTCCTCCACTTGTGGACTTCTATATCCGAAGTGAAGGGTCTCGAACTGAAACTCTCCCCTTGACCGATCCTCTTGAGCTACGTAGGCAAAGCTTCATTATCTCATCAAACGTTTCTTGCGATATGTCTCCTTTTGCTATTATGTTCAGATGCTCCATAAAATCATCTCTTAAACCTCTAAAGAATATTGGCTTTATAATTTCTGGATCTAAGTTACTGAATTTAGACCTCTGTAAATTGTAGTGAAATCGCTCCAGATAGTCTTCCAGGCTTTCCTCCTCCTTTTGTAAAATTCTGAAAATATCGTCCTTCAAATCCCTGGTTCAGCAGTAGTCCTAATACTTAAAGAAGAAGGCCTCTCTCATGTCATTCCAGGTTCGAATCATGCCAACACCCAATCTCATGAACCATATTAATGCTACTCCTTTCAGAGTAGGAGGGAATAATTTCAGCTTCTAGGCATCTAAAGTGTAGTCATAACCTCTACAGAGCACATCCAATTCAAACATCAAGGTATCAAGATCTTCAACAACCATCCTTTGAAAGGATGGTAGGGATGATAAAGGAATATTCTTCATAGGAGCCTCATCCTGTGTTACTACTATTGGGAATTCAAAATTAACAGAGCTATCTGTCTTGACATTCTCGTCCCCTATGGATGATTCTTCCTGATGGGATGAACTGACCTCAGAGTGTAATGGAGATAGACAAATAGAAGGATTGAGCTGATCCAGGACCAAATGTTTAACAACACTACCAGCATCCAATTTATGATCAACTGAATGTTGTTCCTTAAGTCCTTGATGCTCCCCACTTGTCTCTCCGTGTCCTTCAATTCTCAGATCCTGATCAATGATTTTCCATTGTTGTTTTGAACCTCGAGTTTTGATATCGAGAGTGGATATGTTGTTCGAAGGATGGCTAGGTCCAGAAATGGAAGACATTGATGGTCCAGGACTTGATATGGTAGCTGATTTTGGTGGTCCTGTCTTCCTATTATCTCTGTATAACGTAGACTATTCCTTTTCTGCCTTTGAAATTAGATCTCCAAAGAATGTCTTTCTTCCCAAATCTGCACTCTTATTTTCCTTCTTATGCCCATATTTCCTGTATTTAGTAGAGTGGGGGGTGTTTGTAGATGTTGATGTTGCCCTACCGGCACAAATGGGCCCTATGTGTATCAATTCATCCTATAAGTGCTTCAGTTTCTACAGCAGTGAGCCTGCCCAAGTTTGTTAGAGTGATGCGTAGGTTCTTACCTCTCGTCTTACCGCCCAATGATTGTATATCTGAAGGCACCCTAAAAAAAAAACCCTGAATTCAACTCCTGAGTTTCCCAACAATATATTGGTAAGCCCACTCAAGTTTGTTAGAGCGATGCACAGGTTCTTACCTCTCGTCTTACCGTCTGGAAATTGTGTGACTGGAGACACTCCAAGAAAAACAAATGCTCAGAAATTCAATCTCTTAAGTGTCCTAGTAAGAAATTGGTGAGCCCACTCAAGTTTTTTAGTGCGCTACGCAGGTTATTACCTCTCGTCTTACTGCCTGGAAATTGTGTCACTGGAGACACTATAAGAAAACACACGAAAATTGCACTTCTAGGAAACAACTCTGATTGATTGGATCATCACTTCCATCCCTGAAAACGACGCCAAAATGTTGGACTATATAAATAACTATTAAGTGACTAAACATCACACATTAATTATCAATCTAGGGACGTCTGTTTATTCAAATGACAGTTGCACTATCTGTGCCGATACACCAACCAGAAGAAATTAAAAAAAAAAAAAATCGTTGCTGAAGTAAATGCTGGAAGTAAATCACTCATGCAGAATTAAAAGGATCTACAAGACTAGAATCACACTTCAATTAATCTGTTCTAGTGCGCCACACAACAAGTAACCAACTGGTGTCTCTAATATCATATGTGTAACAGCATACAAAGTATTGAAATTGAAGCGGATATATTCACAGCTGAACAACAACAACAACACTCTATTGATACATAAAATGAAATACAATTACATACACACAACTAATTTAATCACTTCAATCCCTGCTAAGAAAGAGGGCCCTTCATCCCTAGCAAGGCGCAGGTAGAGGAATAACTTAACGAAAACTAAATTTAATAACGCATGTAACAACAATAACAAGATAGTCTGTATTAATCTGAACACAATTACAGAGCCAAAATAACGTTGTTCTCTGCTAACCTTTCGACCTCTAGGGTCAAGAATTATATAGTGGTTTCATCATAAAATCAAGGGATAAATTAGTCATGATAATATTATGATTCTCATGCTGATCGAAATAGAACACATATAGTTATAACCACTTCCTAATAAAGTTCAGACTAGAAAATTATAGATTACAATCAAAACTGCCCTTAGGATGTTATGCCAAAAATACAATGCTAAACAACTTATACAGCTATCGTAATATAATCACAGCTATAGTGTATAGCTAGATGACAGATAAAAAAAAAGTGTTGACGAGATTAGTCAATGGTACAATTGTATCAACAGTTCGCCAGTGGGTCTGTAACAGTAGAGTGTAACAACAATTTGTCGACGGGTCTATAACAACAAGGTGTAACAGCATCACTTTGATGTAACAACACCCTCTTAACTGCTCCTATGAACTTCGTGCTTGGGATCTTTGGTGCTATAAATGACATATGAAAAGACAACACAAAGACCATCGATCTTCTCCAAACATTCACCATCAATTAGTCATAAAAAGGTAAGATATATCATAATAATTGGTGAATTGGAAAGGTAATAAAAACAAGGTGAAAAAACACAAGTTAGGGTAGAAAGGTAGGAAAAAGAGGCAAAAATACTCCCATTGGTTATAGTTAAGAGGAAAAATAGGGAAAAAAAGGTAGGAAAAGTGTACCAAACTGGCACCCAACACCTATCCGAAACTGAATCCAAGCTATTCTAGTTTGGGTCATAATATTGGTGAACAGACCCATTGGCAGCCATAAGTGCAAATGCCACAACCTTCATTTCAACAAGTAGCGTACCCATGTTTTAGTCAACTGAATCCTCAAGCATTTGCTTATCAAAACAACCCCTATCTGAGTTACCAGCAACATATTCCTTATGCTCGTGCTCAAAGGCCTGTTTCCCAAGAAATTCCATCATACCCTGGCTATGCTCAACCCGACCTTAATCGAAAGTTGCCCTTAGTTGCAACTTTAGAGTTACCAGATTTAAACCGACTCACCAATGACCCAATCAACTATTCTCCTTGGTGGCTGGTGATATATCATAAATTTCCCTTGGATATTCCTAAGTTCAATGGAAACCCTGTAGAAGACCCGTCGATTCATGTTATGACTTATCATTTCTGGTGTTAATCTAACTCCCTAAATGATGACTCTATTTGACTACATATTTTCTAGCGTACACTCACTGGTCCGACCGCAAAATGGTACATTTAATTACAAAGAGCTTATTTTGATAATTTCACTGCCCTAGCTATTGTTATTTTGAACCAATTCCAGTTACCCATACGATATGAAACTATAATGGAACTCTTGACTAATTTTAAACAGAGTAATGCTACTCACATTTCTGATCATATTCATGAGTGGCGTCGTCGTCGTCAAATGGTTAAGGCATTTGTTCCTAATCAGCTTCTTTCTGAGTGGTTCATTAAGTCCCTGTTACCATATATAATTGAGGATGTGCCGAAGGGTGGAGCCGTCACTGAAGAGCAGGTCATTGCTTGTGCCCAATATTTCAGACTTGATTTACACTCAGTCTGGCACGCTCTACGAGAAAATTCATAACGCGTCGCGATCTAATTTTATTGTTCCTCCTCCATATAAGGACTCTCATGCTGGAGACGGTATGATTGGTACTGCAAGCACACATCACTCTACTGGATCTGATCCTACGCCTTCTTTCGAAATCCATGTCGTGTCATCTGATAAGGGAAAAAGTGACAGGCAACCTGGAAGTAAAAAAAAGGGAAATCAAGGAAAAAGAAAAATTCTACCCCATAGGAAAGATCATATGATTAATCGACTGGAAATCGGAAACCTCATTACCCTTGCATAATCTATAATGATGAACACTTTTTTCAGGACTTTCCTCACCACACTGAAGTCTCAAAAATGGTTAAGACCTCACATGCGTCAGCTGTGTTGACAAACCCATTTCCAAATGCAGACACAAATTTGGTTGCTACAGATCCAACTTATAGTTCCCAAGATTTTATGTTGTCTTTCACGAAGCCATCATCTAATGTTTTGGAGTCAATGCATAATAAATATTATGGTAGTCAGGCTACTGATCAACCTACTACCTCGACCATGAATTCTTCTACGGAATCGATACCACCAATTGTTATTCCTGAATTTACAATCAAGCCACCAAAGGGAGTCATTCATAAATTGACATTTAATCCTCAATCCAAAGCTGCTCAAAATTATAATATAGTTGAATATTTGGCTTAATCCCCTTCAGTTATGCCAGTGCTTGAGGTGCAACAAAATTTTCCCTCCCAGAAGTAGACTTTGTTGTCGACAATTGTGTAATATTCCCAATTAGCCATGAGCTAGTTGGAATATTAATTTTTTATTTTGCTTCTTAATTTGCTGAATAAGAGGGTATGGAGACCCATAAATCTCCTTAATATGAATAAAATTGATGCCAATGTGAAAGGAGGACATCTTGGCAACTTACTTGAGCACCCTTAGGTGTGAAAAGGGGCTGGAACACATAGACTGGGTCAACTTTGACCAAATCAACAACATTGTCATGGAGGAGTGGCATTCATTATGGGACAACACAGTTTTAGTTGGAGACTCTTTGCATGTAAGTAGTGCCTTAAATGAGTGGGGCCTAGGGTTGGGAAGCTCATCACTTATATAAGGAAGAGGATGGTAGCCATATTCAGTTTATGTAATGTTATGTATTTGATATTTTGATATATGGTTTGTTTAGACATATAACTTTCTTCAGCTATTTAGCTAAGATTGCAGTGTTGTTTAGCACAAGGTGTTCCTGAACGGGAATCCCAGCTCTTTCCTTGAGAAGCCTCTAGGAAGAGCGTTGCATTAAATTTCCACATTGAGGCATCAGGCCAAGCTTCAGTCTTGTGGTACAATGCAGTTTCTATTGAGAGATGTGTTGAGTTGCAGGTTGCAGCAGTGGAGAATAGATCCGAGTGATTTCTGATCTTTTTTTCAGTGGAGGAAGGTTTCCTTCCATTGGGAGGCTAGTGAGGAAGGCCCTTGAGCCTTATTGCAGCATTTGGTATCAGGTCACTTGATCATTTTCCCCTACAACGCAGTTTCTATCTTGGACTACATTATTTTAGGGATGAGTTGCAGGGGTGGTTTCAGTACACCATTTTGGAGAGGAGGTTTTCTAGTGGAGGGATCAGCCTTTCATCTAGAGGATCTATTGGAGGAGGATACATTATTTGTCATATCAGACTAGCCACATCTTTCCATCTTATTTGTTGCAGTGTATCTTCAGCCCTAAGGCTTGGGTTGCCATCTTGTATATTGGTGTATTTCTGAAAACCATTTTTGGGTTCTTGTTGGAGGTTGTATAGAGCCTAGGTTTTCATTTGTTGTATCTTTTGAGGCATATAACAACCATATATATTTTTTATATTCATTTCTTGTAGTAGTGCACCTATGACTACGCTGTAGTAGTCTTGCAAAATTTTGATATAGTGGGAGCACCTCAATATTGAGGGTTTTCTTCATTGGAGGCTTATTGTATCTTGTTATATGTTTTGTGGCCCATTATTTTGTACTATTTTTCTACTGTTATGATTAATGGAAAGGCTCCATATTGGCCTCATAATTTGATGTGATTTTTTACATTTCTATTCAAGAATTTTTTTATATATTCATTTTTTTCACATTTGGGAATATTATAGTCGCATCAAAGCATAATCTTGGCTCAACCTGTGCATCTTAAGCCAATATGTTGTCAGAAGAAGTATAGTCTCTCACAGATAGAGAGAAGAGGTATCTCAGAAGAAGAAACCAGAAGTATGACTACACAGATGATAAAGAAAACAAGGGTAAAACCCCATTATCAAGAGCAATGAAATGGAAGGAGTTATCTATACTTCTTCTCCAAACTATGCAGGGCATCAAAAAAGACATCATAGAGATGAGGATGGAGAGATATAGAGATCTCCAAGAGAGCTTGTACATAAATATAGCTCTATTTTTTCACCTTGTGGGTGTGAGCATTCAGCTACACGATCAGATCTACAATGTGGTACCATGCCTACATTCTTGGCAAGAGAAGAAGGGGAAGGAGAAACACCAAAGGAGGAGACTCTTAGTGACTATCTCCAAGAATATGAATCTCAGTCGAGTAGATTCAAAGAGAATCTAAACTTCCAAGGGTTTTGTCAAATCAAAGTAGATAAAAGACCTAGTAACCACAATAGAAGAAAATGATGCATGCAACACACTTTGGGTAGATTCTTTCTACCTAGTTTTGATGGGTCATCCAAGAGCACAGCCAAGGCTTGGGTAAAGAAGCTAGACACATATTTTCAGTTGCATCAAGTTTCTGAAGAGGTGGCTATTAGAGTAGCAGCGTTGCATCTTGAAGTTAAGGCTTATGCTTGGTGGTTTTATGAATCTTCTTCATTAAATGATGCAAATATATCTACTTATGCAAAGTTCAGGAGGAGGATAGTGAAAATATTTGATCTAAAACATTTTGAAACTTCCTTGGGAGAGCTAACCAAGCCCAAGAAATCAAAACCTTTTCATGAGTTGGAAGGATCCATGAAACCAACTCCATTTCAGAACATTTTTGGGGGGGTTAAAGATCTGCAACATATTTTTCCAAGGGAAAAATCCCCACTTCAGCAACAATTTTCTTCTCAAGAAGAAGACATGAGGATTCCTCTTTGAAAAGGAGATCAAGACAAAGGATCTCTTAATGATGAGTTATTCTCCATTGGTGAGGAGAAGGAAGAGGAAGAGTTGGAAAGATCCTCTAGCACTATGACAACACGAGGAGATCTACTTATATTTGGAGATGGAGATGAAGCAATTGCTTCAACTAGAGGAGCTCTTGTATCTTTGCAAGAAGTTCCAAAGGATCTTACATATGAATATCAAGAGCAACATGTGTCTATGTTGATAGGAAATGAGACAAAACAATGGAGGAAGTGTGTTCCAAAATTGAATACAGTCTTGGGAACACACTCTATGATAGATCATTCCCTTGTGATCAAGACTTTTGACACCAATGAGATGTTGGGTGTACATGGGTTGATTACATCTGAAGAAGACACCTTAGACTGTGAGATCTTGTAGAAGGTAGGAGAAGATGAGAAGGAGGGCCAACATCCAGTGATTGGGAACATACACGCCCATCCTTTTCAGGAGGTTTATGCACAGAATTAGGAGGATGATTTTTGCAGTGAGGGCAGGAAAAAATCAGTCCACTCACATATACAGCCTGCTCTAGGCCTTGATGTTTCATTACATGGAGGCATTCCACTAGGGAGACCCCCTGATTGGAGGATGATGAAAGAGTTCTCTCAACATGTTGCACCACTCATAGATCCAGGAGGGGTGGGAGCATTGGAAGGTCATGGTACATCGCTAAGAGTCTTGGGTAGACTCAAGGAAGAGGGAGAGATTCTCCCAACATCATCATTACCCACTCTCATCTCAGATCTTACACTGAGAAAGGAGTAGTAGAGGGAGGATAACAACCTTCCAATATGTGAATTTGGTATGGGATATGTAAAAGAGGAGGACAACCATATGACAAATGTTTTATGTGATAGATCATTAGTGATGTCACTATGGAGGATAGATCCATATTGGAAATCACAGCTGTTGGTGGATTATTTCAAGGATATTTTCACTTGCATGATACTTGATGACCAACTACAATAAGAGGGATATTCAGTCAGAGATGAGGTCATCTACTATTATGGTAGGATATTCTTGTCTAGGTCTTATAAGCTCAAGGAGAAGTTACTACATGTAGCACATTAAGATTTTCTCTTCAGCCATACTTATTCCATGAGAGGATACAACGCCATCATGGAGGGTTATACTTGGGAGGGCTTTGAAGAGGAGATATATCAGCATTTGAGGAGATGCATGGACTATGTGGAGATGGAGGAGATACATAATTCTTTGATGGAGTTATCACAACCACCTATTTCCTCTTTGGGAATGAGAGGGGATCTATCTATGAGCCACTCCATTTATGTGAGTAGGGTATATGGTAAAGATCTTGTTTTTATGCATACTGATTTATATGATGAATATTTGCATTCCTTTAACATACATGTGTAGGCCATTGTTCCAAAGGGGAGCATTCTTACTTATAAAATTCATGGCCAAATTTGGGCCATAAACATTGTTTAGCATGGCCATTACCTAGGAGGATGTAGGGAGATGTTATATCATTACGGGTGCACCAAATGCACCAAACATAACTCACCTTCTCAAAGCATGTGAGAAGAATATGGCAGCAAGTGAGTGGTGGGGAAACTGCTTACCATATCATGATCTGAGGCAGTCAGGAGATATACTGCACTAGTTCCACATGTGGGACTATGATCCACCTCCATTATTGCATTTGATTGTTTATGTATCACTAGTTTTGATCCCCCATATTGATGATGTCCTCATTATTTTTATGGGAGTGATTGGAGGGAGGATGGAGGTATTGGATGTGCCCTTTGGGAGAGTGATTATCCACGGTTCTTATGTTTCATATTTCTGGGAGAGCATTAGACCATCCATGATTACTACATTGGGTCTCTTGTTTCCTTATGGGATGAGCCATTTGGGTAACTTGAGCACTTGGGAGGTGCCACTCATGAGTAGATGGGAGGAGTTTTCTATGAATTACCACTATGGAGGGTGATTCATTTTGTATGGATGATAGCTTGGAGATTGGAGCTCCATATGGGAATGAAGGTTCCCCACATTTTCAGTTCTATCCTTGCATTTGCTTAGGGACAAGCAAAATTTGGGAGGGGAGGACTGTAATATTCCCAATTAGCCAGGAGCTAGTTGGAATATTAATTTTTTCATTTGCTTCTTAATTTGTTGAATAAGAGGGTATGGAGACCCATAAATCTACTTAATATGAATAAAATAAATTCCAATGTGAAAGGAGGACATCTTAGCAGCTTAATTGAGCACCCTTAGGTGTGAAAAGGGGCTGGAACACATAGACTGGGTCAACTTTGACAAAATCAACAACGTTGTCATGGAGGAGTGGCATTCATTATGGGACAACGCAGTTTTATTTGGAGACTCTTTGCATGGAAGTAGTGTCTTAAAAGAGTGGGGCCTAGGGTTAGGAATCTCATCACTTATATAAGGAAGAGGATGGCAGCCATATTCAATTTATGTAATGTTATGTATTTGATATTTTGATATATGGTTTGTTTAGACATATAGCTTTCTTCAGCTGTTTAGCTAAGATTGCAGTGTTGTTTAGCACAGGGTGTTCCCGAGCGGGAATCCCACCTCTTTCCTTGAGAATCCTCTAGGAAGAGCTTTGCACTACATTTCCACATTCAGGCATCAAGCCAAGCTTCAATCTTGTGGTAGAACACAGTTTTTGTTGAGAGATGTGCTGAGTTGTAGGTTGCAGCAGTGGAGAATAGATCTGGGTGATTTCTGATCTGTTTTTCAGTGGAGGAAGGTTTCCTTCCATTGGGAGGTTAGCTAGGAAGTCCCTTGAGCCTTATTGCAGCATTTGGCATCAAGCCACTTGATCATTTTCCACTACAATGCAGTTTATGTATTGGACTGCATTATTTTAGGGAGGAGTTGCAGGGGTTGTTTCAGTACACCATTTGGGAGAGGAGGATTTCTAGTGGAGGGATCAGCCTTTCATCAAGAGGATCTATTGGAGGAGGCTACATTATTTGTTATATTAGATCAACCACATCTTTCCAGCTTATTTGTTGCAGTGAATCTTCAGCCCTAGGACTTGGGTTTCCATATTGTATATTGGTGTATTTTTGAAAACTCTTTTTGGGTTCTTGTTGGAGGTTGTATAGAGCCTAGATCTTAATTTGTTGTATATTTTGAGGCATATGACAGCCATATATATTTTTTATATTCATTTTCTGTAATAGTGCACCTATGACTACACTGTAGCAGTCTTCCGACATTTTGATATAGTAGAAGCCCCTCAATATTGAGGGTTTTCTTCATTGGAGGCTTACTGTATCTTATTATATGTTTTGTGGCCCATTATTTTGTACTATTTTGCTGTTGTTATAATTAATGGAAAGGATCCATATTGGAATCATATTTTGATGTGATGTTTTACACTGCTATTCAAGCATTTTGTTCTATATTCCTGATTTTCCCATTTGGGAATATTACAAATTGGTGGAATTGATCTGACATATTCCAATATTGTACAAGTGAAGTATTCGTACATAGAAAAGCTTGCCTTGGAGGCTATTCAAGTTGTCCAAAGATTTCGCCATTATATCCTATTCCGGAAGACCATTGTCATTTCAGATTGCAACCTCGTGACTTATATATTATCACGTCAATTTATGGGGGGCAAGTATTCAAAATGGATTGTCATTTTGTAGGAATTTGATTTGGAATTCATCAAATCCAAGTTAAAGAAGTATTTAGTTTTGGCTGGGCTTCTCTATGACCTTCCCTCTGATAGTATGGCTACTACATCGGAACCATCTATTCCTGATGAGTCTATGTTTCTAATTGGAACATCTGATCCTTGGTATGGGATTTTATCATTTATCTCCAGACCCATACTTTTCGGCCTAATACCTCTCGCTCTGACCAACGATGTATTTGATACCAAGCCAAAGTTTATGTGATCATTAGCAATACACTTTATCGTCGTGGTGTCAATACAATTTTAAGAAGGTGCCTCACTCATGAGGAGGACGAAAAGGTTTTAAATTATTTTCATGCTAGGGCTTGTGTTGGACACTTGTCTGGATACGCTACCATGCATAAAATACACTGCACCGGTTACTTTTGGCCTACCATATTTCGCGACTGCATCCTCGCGGTCAGAAGTTGTCATGCATGCCAAATATTTTATCGTAAAATCTGCAAACCGCCAATGCCAATACATCATGTTGTCTCTTTGGGACCATTTTCAAATTAGGGCATTGAATTCATGATCTGTAACCCTCGTTTGTCTGGGGGGCATGGTTATATTATTGTCGTAATAGACTACTATACCAAGTGGGTTGAAGCGGCCTACATTCAACAACATAGGACAAACAACTACATTATTTTTCTATAATTATGTCATTTCACGGTTTGGGGTCCCACAGGCTATAGTCACAGATCATGTTTCGCATTTCCGCAATCATATGATGAATGAATTGACTACCGAATTAGTAATTTCACATGATAGTTCTACTCCTAATTATCCACAATCAGATGGACAAGTTGAGGCTATTAAGAAGATTCTTAAAAGAATGCTTCAACGAATGATAGGAGTTCATAAACGAAATTGGAATTTAATCCTGTACTCAGCCTTGTGGGCATACTGAACCTTGGTGAGAAACGAGACCGAATTTACCCCCTTTCAATTGGTGTATGGTTTGGAAGCTATCTTTCCAATCCAATGTGAAATATTTTCGTTAAAACTCGCAATTGACTTGTTACTTGACACCTTTACTGAAGGAGCGCATATTTTTAACCTCATACATCTTGATGAAATGCCTCATGAAGCCCAGTTGGCCAACGAATTGCATAAGAGACATATAAAGGCGAAATACGACAAGCATGTCCAACCTCACATTTTCTTAGAGGGTGACGTGGTCCTTCTTTATGATCATGAAGCTGATGTAATAGGTACAGGGAAATTTGAGCCATTATGGCATGGCCCCTATATTTTCAAAAGAGTTCTTGCTAAGGGTGCCTACGAGTTGGTAGATTACGATGGAATTGCATTGGTGCAACCCCGAAATGGGTTTTATTTGAAACGTTACTAGCTCAATCATGAGCATATTAATTTTTTGTATTATATTGTATCTATATGTTGTTGATTTGCATTTACTGTCTTATTTCATTTTCTATAGTTTTCTTGAAGTTATTAATCCACTTTATATTTCATCGCAGATGTCTGGATCTTTGGAACCATTTGTTGGGTATGCTGATGGTGCTAGTCATAGTGTGTAGAATCTATCCTCAGCAGCGTGGGCCATTTTCACTTCGAACGATGAGTTAGTGAGTTTTTAAGGGATTTGTATTGGTCGATCTACAAACAATATCATTGAGTATAGTGGGTTGATCAAACTTCTCTCTTATGCCATTTCATTTGTTATTAACCGTATCATCATAAGGTTAGACTCACAACTTGCAGTATTACAACTTACTAGTGTTTATATTGTTAGAAATCCAACACTACATCGTATGTTCCTAAGAGTTTGACTTTTGGAAAGACATTTTGATTTTATCCAATATCAGCACATTTCCAGAAACTTGAGCACATTAATTGATTCTTTAGTGAATTATGTTATAAACATACATTTGCAACACATGTAAAGATACATTCACATAATTGAATAAGATTGTGCAATAAACATATGAAAACATTGAAATAAAATAGATAGATAGTTATAGGTTTTAAAAAAATTTGCGCCCAAGACACATTGGTCATATGACCTCAAAATGTATGCAACATGTCAAAATTAAACTAGTGATGCTCATGATAACATGCTTCTAATCTAGCTATCCTACGTAGTAACCGCATTTAGAAGTTAGGAACGATAATAGTATGGCGTTGAAGAAACATGGGTAACTCTTCAATCTGGAAATCCAGAATCCTGAAGGTCAACCCCTATATGTGCTACGGAAGTTTAGTAAGAGTCTTAGCCATATCTAAATCCTGAAGGACTTCCCTTCTAACAACCCTCTATGCTGGCTCATCTGCTCCATGCTCTGGCTCTCCCATTGGCTGGACTCGACCCACATCTGCATTACATTAAAAATTTAGTTTAGTATTGGGAAAAAATTAAAATACAAAAACATGTATAAACCTTAGAAAAATAAAAAAAAATATGGTCAAAACCTTCTTATCAATTTCACCCCACTGAGCACCTTCTGGTAAAGCTAATTCTAGATCTCCTCAGAAATCGACTCCTGCATATGCATAGTCATCAATGGTAATAATCTGTCACCTTAACCAGGTGAAGAATGTAGTCGAGAACACGATGGACAATTGGCCTACATGTCTAGCCATCATTTCTACCCATCTCTGCGTCCTCGGATCTCTAGGGTTAGATATACCCAACGTCACATGCTGAGGTTGCATCAGTGGAATCCGCTCTAAGGAAAAATAAATGAGGATCAAACCATATTTGAAATTTTTCTTCCTTCCTCCCTTTTCCTTGCTCAATTTTTCTTTCATTTGAAAAAGTACAACTTTAGCCCAATTGAAAACTGTTGGTCCCATGCACTCTAGCGCATACTGCATATAAGATCTATTCGCTACATGGAGTGTAGTGGCACTAGCAAGCTTTGTGATCATGAATAAGATGGTTCTCAATTGAAAATCACGAACATCACGGATGTTTATTTTCCCATCCTTGCTAGGCTTTGCCCCTGGATTGCAATGTTGCAATATATAGTCTCTCACCATCTCTCCTCCGGAGAGCAGACCTTGAGAGGGAAATGGGTAGGCCTCTCCTCGACAATCTTGTCAGAAAATAGATATCCTCCACTAAAATTGGGACCACTTTGTTCCCAATATGAAATGCCTCAATTGCAGATCCCATGCACGAACAAGTAACTCGCATAGTTCCATCTATTTCCTCATACCTGATAGAAGGAAGTACTTCAATAACACACAGTCTTCGAGGGCTCTTACAGTACCCAGATCATTAATGGCAATCATTTTTTGTTCTTCATGCTCTCTTTTCCTCCACATAATTGTCATTTTAGTCTGATGAACCCCTGAAATAAAACCATAAGACTCATTAGGACCCTTTTCATGCAAAAAACTAGGCTAAATTTTGGTACACTGCAAGAATAAAAAATGTGAATTGTGCCCAATGCATCCTTGGACAAGATACAATGCATTGCATATGCACCTAGCCTTCATTTTAGGTGCATTCCAACGCATTTTTTGACATCAAAGGGTGTGTTTCCCTATTTTGATAATATATTTACCCTAAGGGGCCCAAATCCCTAAAAAATTGCAATGGAATGAATAAAAAATAATACTAAAGGAAAGAGGAGTTTATGGCACCAACCTGGATTAAACGGAGAGGATAGCCATCCATAGAATCGATTGCAATCAACAGCTGAAGTTTAGGGGCAAAAACAGGTTCAAAGCTCCAAATGCAAATGGTAACTTTCAAATGGTAAAAATGAATAGTAAAAACTATTTTAATTAGTCATTTGATTATTTGCAAATCATATTTATTGTTGTGACTATGGTTTTATTCAATTTTTATCATGAAACAGGTATTTTTAATCCATTTGATGTTGTTCTGAATAGGTTTTCAACTGATATAAGAATATTAGTCGTGCACATTTATTTCGAGAATGATTTGACCACAAAGCATACTTTTATCCTTATTTTTCAAGCTTTGATAAAAACGAAAAAGGACTTGAAGCACACTTTTATCTCTTTTTCAGGCTTCGATAATAGCGAAAAAGGACCCCCTTGAGTCTTCTTTTATCTCTTTTCAGACTTCGATAATGTGAAAATATTACTGAGCACTTGTCTTTTCGAGCTCGTAAAAGTAAATGAATTGATATCTACTCAGTATAAATTTAACCCTTTTCTGGACTGAGATAGATTATTTATGAAAAAAGGAAAACCTTAGTTGAACATGGCTAGGAGGTTCTCTTAGATATCAATTTACACTTTTTCGGATCTGAGCGACAACTTTACGGAATTTTTTTATAGAGTTTTCTTTTTTCCTCTTTTTCAAAATCTCTAAATATGAAAAAGGACCGGGCTATCACTGTCGTTAGGCTCGTTAAAAATTAAAATAGTGATGGGCTTATCGATCATAGAAATAATTGAGTTTCATTCATCGCTAGACTCCTTAAATTATTAAATAGTGATACATTATTCTCCCTAAGGGTTGAATTATAGATCAAGCATATGTTATCCTCCTCAAGCTTATTAAAAAATAAAGAGGACTAGTCGACAAATGACAGGGGAAATTTTGGGAAAGTGAACAAATTTTTTACGGTAGTAGGTCACTCTTGAACATGACTCTTCACTCCATAAATGTGACTATTTGGGTTGGGTAATATACCTATGGTTCATCATACCTTCACTTCGGTTTTGGTTCAATGCTGGAAACTCATCTCAGTGTCGTCGATATGTTCAAGAGAAGTCATCTAGTGAATACTCATCCTTCTACAATACTCATAAACCTTCATTCTCATGACAATCACTCCTGAACATTGGTCTATCAGGTCACATTTTGTCTCCGTAATCAGTAACTCCCATTTCCTGATAAAGTGGCTTCCTGTCGACATCAAATCATCATCCAGGAAGTTTACTTAGAAACATTATCTTCCAATACCATGAGGCTTCTTACAACATCGACACGATGCTCGCTTCCTGATCCGGATTTATGCAGGAACGCAACAGAATAAACATATAACCATAAATACAAAAGATGCAGCAGAAAAATCACTTCATTTCATTAATATCAAAGAACTGAAATTTGCTTACAGACAGAATGGAAATAAATTAGCTAGGGCGTTGGTAGCTATCTATGAGAAGAGATGTGGCGGCTATAGGCCTCTGAACTGAGTTAAAATTAGGCTCGAGGGCCTATTTATTATTTAGAAACAATGAAAAACCCTAAACATCCAAAACCCTAACTCTAGGAGATGAAGCACCAAAACTATGGGCCCTGTTTGGGTAAATTGGTGTTTCAACTTCTCGGGGACATAACTTTGGCATACGATCTCCGTTTGACGTGAACCATACCTCGTTAGAAATATCTATTCGAGGAATAAAAATTTTGAGTGAGAAAAATCAATCCATGGACCCATGTTGCTCCCGATTTTCCCCAAAAATGTCGTTTAAGGCCTCAAAACGGCTCCAGAAGTTCAGGACCCGAAAAACTACTAAAAATAGTAATTTGTGTCGAAACTGAAAAAATGAAAGAGACAATGGTGGGGCCCCAAGTGGAATAGGTGGTTGACCACCAATATCCACCTAGATCATTCCTCCCCCCTTAGGAAGCAATGGTCCTCATTGCGTTAAGTTCCTCCATGAGATGAGGAAACTTCTGCTGAACTTGGTCCCTGGTGAACCACTTTACTTGGTGCAGGAGTTGGCCAGCTTTGACAACCTGATACAGTTGGATATTATTTTGGTGAGTGTTCTTGATTTGCATGTCCATGATACAATATGTGGTGGCCTATTTCATGTAGTCTGGGTTTAACTCTATTGGTGTGAGTTGTTCTGCAATGTCAGAGGTGTCCAGTAGAGGTGGGAAGTAAGGACGAAGGCGGTCCACATTGAATACTGGGTGCAGACCAAGGAATGGTGGAATATTGAGCTCGAAGGAATTATTCCCTATAGCCTTGGTGATGGTTTACGACTCATATTGGAGCAGGCGAAGCTTGCGGTGGGGTCCAGTGAGGCGCTCCTTCTGCAAATGTAGCCACTTTTTTTCACCCACTTGGAAGTTGTGTGGCACCCGATGTTGATCATGGCATTTCTTGTACTTAGCATTAGCTCTGTCCAATATGTCATGAACCTGTTGGTGGATGTGTTGAATGTGCTCAATGAAGCTATTTTCTTTGTCAACTTCCGACTGGACATGAGCCAAATCGACCTGAGTAGCCGCAAATGGCATGGCTACGTCAATGGGACATAGTGGCTAGAATCCCAAGCCCACCTGAAAGGGGCTGTGGCTGATTGAGATATGGAGAGCCTGGTTATAACTGTGTTGTACATAGGGAAGGCTCTCGTCCCATGTGAGTGGATGCTTGGAATTGTACATGCGCAGAATGTGTACAATCATTATGTTGATGACCTCTGTCTGGCCATCTGTTTGGGGATGGAACGCTGTGGAATTGGTGAGCTTGGTGTCCAGCATTGACCAGAGGCTGGACCAAAATGTGCTGAGGAACCTGCTATCCCAAAGTATACCCACACTCATTCAAATAATATTTTAGCAGTGGCTTCTACTGTGATATTCTTATTGTAGGCCGCCATAATGGCCATCTTCGAGAATCTGTCGACGACCACGAAAAAACAGTCATTTCCATGCTTAGTAGAAGGCAGGCCCGACATGTAATCCATGGAGATGGATTCCCAAGGTCGACTAAGGGTAGGTAGCGGAGTATATAGGCCTTGCTTCTTGATGGTTGGTTTGGCAATGGCACAAGCAGTGCAAGATCTGATGGGCTTCCCGACATCCTTTTGAAGGTTCGGCTAATAGAAATAATTCTGTAGTACTGCTACTGTTTTCTCGACCTTGAAATGCCCAGCGACTCGGATGTAGTGTGCTTCCCATATCATCTTTGCGTGCTCGCTTGAAGGAACATAAAGGTGCCCCACGTGACATAAAAGTGCATCCTGGAGGTGAAAATTTGGAACTTGCGTACCCCCCAAGAGTGCCTTGTATGTGTGGCCGAATTCTGGGTCACTCTCGTAGAGAAGCAGCCAATCAGAAGTCTCATGCCCACAAGAGTTGAGAACGGTGGTGAGCACCACGATCGGTGGTCGGCTGAGACAGTCTGCAACATTATTGGTGCTACCCTTCTTATACTTGATGTTCAAATGAAATTGTTGCAGATATGTGGACCACTTCTGATGGTGATCATTTTGCATCTTCCCTTGTGTTTGTATGAACTGCAGGGGCCGGTGGTCTGTGTGGATGATTGTTTCCTTCCCCAAAATGTAATGCTTCCATTGTCGACAAGCTTGCACAATGGAATAAATTTATTTGTCATAAGTGGGATACTTGCGAATAGTGTCAGTCAATGTCTCATTATGATATGCCACTGGATGTCCCTGTTGAGTAAGAAACGCCCCAATAGCATAGTTAGGGGCATCTGTCTCGATCTCAAATGGCTGTTGCAAGTCTGGTAATGTGAGCACTGGGGCAGAACAGAGGTGATTTTTAAATTCCTTAAACGCCTTCTATTGAGATTTCGACCAAAATAATTTTGCTGTCGCTCCTCCCTTGGTGACTTGACTCAAGGGCCAAGTGATATGAGAGAATCCCAACACGAACCTATGGTAGAAATTAGTAATACCCAGAAAGCTGCGAAGCTCTGTTATAGTGGTTGGGGCTGGCCAATCCCGAATGACTTGGATCTTGGTTGGATCCACATGGACCCCCCTTTCATCAATAATGTATCCCAGATATTGAACCTGGGTCATGCCAAAAGTGCACTTCTCCAAATTGGCACACAACTTGTGTTGCCGCAGTGTTTGGAGGACTTGTCGGTTGTGGTGGAGGTGCTCTTCCCAAGTCTGGCTAAAGATCAGAATGTCATCCAAGTACACCACTACAAATGAGTTGGTGAATGGCCACAAGATGTCATCCATCAACCTCATGAAGGTTGCAGGAGAATTCGTCAACCCGAAAGGCATGACCAGCGATTCGAAAAGGCCTTCCTTGGCTTTGAAGATAGTCTTCCACACATCAGAGGGTTCAATTGGTACCTAGTGATACCTAGACTTCAAGACGATCTTGCTGAAATATTTTTCCCCTTTGAGTTGTTCCATAAGGTCATCAATCTGTGGGATTGGGTGCCTATTTCGAACAGTGATCTTGTTCAGTGCCCGATAGTCAATACAAAGTCTCCATGTCTCATCCTTCTTCTATACCAACACGATCGGGCTCCCACAGGGTGATGAGACATTTCTGCAGTGGCTTTTGAATCTACCTCTTGATTTCATCGTTCTCTAGAATACAGTGCCGATAGATCGATCCATTTGGAAGCGACGCACCTGGGGTCAAACCAATCGGGTGCTTGACTTGACAGTGCAGAGGAACCCCTATTAGTGAGGTGAAAATTTCATCGTACTCCTCCACAACCTTGTCCATTTGTTGTTGTCGTGTAGAGGAGCCCTATCTGGAGGTCGTGGCGACAATATTCTTCTTTCCCTGGGGGTGAATCATCAAGAAAAATAATTTCCTGGTTTGGGAAATGAGCTTACTGCATGGTTTTGCAGTAACCAAAGAGATAGCGGCAGGAGGTGGTACCTCTGGTATCATGTACAACTTATTTCCCAAAGTAACAATAACAGCGCGAGGCCGAGACTCATACTCAACATGACGCTTCCACAAGTATGGTTGTCCTAATAATACATTAGAAACATCAATAGGAGAAACGTCACATAATACCTCATCCATGAAGGGCTTGATGCTATAGGGAAGGCGACATTGCTGGAAAACGTGGAGATATCATCCTTGGTGAAGCCACCCGATGTTGTATGGATGTGGGTGAGTTGTGGTCGGCAAGCCCAACCGCTTCACGGTGTCTGTTGAAATGAGGTTCTTTTGGCTCCCATTTTCTACAATGAACTGTACCGGGGAGCCCTTTACCCACATCTCGGAGTGGAAGAGACGTTCCTCCTCCTCTAGATCTTCCAGTTCCTCCTTCTAGATCTTCGTAGTGGAAATAGTGGCATTGGGATCAGCATCAATAATCTATTTCCATTTTTCATTCCCCTTTTCAGGTTCTGATTCAGAGTCAGAGCATGCATCCGACTTAGAAGCCCTCATCTCGGCCACTAGTGACTGCTTGGCCCGACACTCACTTGTGTTGTGAGTGGAGCTCTTATGGAACTCACACCACTTTCCTGTGTCCTTTTTTGGCTTTGCGGTGTTGTTCTTTGCTTGTAGCTACAACAGGTTGTCTTGAGTCGCCATGCCTTGGCTCTGTCCTTTTTTCTACGGTTTGGGAGCACCTTTCCCTTGCTTTTGATTCGCAGATCCAAAGTCTCGCTTCTTCTGTTTGAATTTCTACTCAGTCTTGGTAGCATACCGGTATGCCATACCAAGCGAGGAGATGTCAAGGAACTCCCTTTCCTCCTGAATGTATCTGTGCAGACAACTGTGATACTTTAGCACCAGATGTTTCTCTAAATCTTTGATACCCAACTTTGTGTGCAGGGTATGAAACAGATTCATCAGCTCGTGCACATCTTGATCCTTTTGTTGTCGCAGCGTGGTCCATTATATGTACTTTTCCTCATAGCTCCCCATGGGATAGTACTCTTCCTTGGTGGCATCTCGAAAAGAATTCCAAGTTGGTATAGCTGAGAACAGAGAGGGTTCTGTCTGGTCCTTGTTCTCACAGTAAGTTTCCCACCAGTCCTTGACATGGGGGGTAGCTTTGAGGAGTGAAAAAATAATCTTCTCTCAGTCGGAAAATTCATGAACCGAGAAATATCCTTCTAATATATTCAACCATCCATCTACGACATCTGCATCTATTTGACCCTCAAATATGGGAATGTCAAAATTTACTTGTACCTTAAAATGAGTTGCACCTCCAGAGTGGCTGCTAGATGTAGATGCGCCTTCGGTGGGCAGTCGTTGAAGGATCTGGGCAAAGTTATCCATCATCGCGTTCCTTTGTTTTTAGAGGGCCTCTTTGAGCAATATTTTGATAGGATCTCCTGCTCCCTCATATTTCTTTTCGTCCCCCATGGGCATCCGTCAGGGTTTTCAAGGCTGATCTTGCAAAGGTTCCACCAGATGGAGCCCTAATTCCTTATACCCCGACCTTGTTGGGGACATGCAAAGAAGGATCGAGAAAAAAGTAGACTGCTCTGATACCACTGATCCATATTTATGTATGAATGCAACAGAATAAACATATAAACATAAACACAAAAGATAAAGCGGAAAAATCACTTCATTTCATTAATATCAAAGAACTGAAATTTGCTTACAGACAGAATGGAAATAACTAGCTAGGGCGCTGGTAGCTATCTCTGAGAAGAGATGTGGTAGCTACAGGCCTCTGAACTGAGTTACAATGAGGCTCGAGGGCCTATTTATTATTTAGAAACAATGAAAAACCCTAAACGTCCAAAACCCTAACCCTAGGAGATGAAGTGCCAAAACTATGGGCCCCGTTCGGGTAAATTGATGTTTCAACTTCCCGGGGACGTAACTTTGGCATACGATCTCCGTTTGATGCGAACCATACCTCGTTAGAAAGATATATCCGAGGACTAAAAATTTTGAGTGAGCAATCGGTCCATGGACCCATGTTGCTTGCAGTTTTCCCAAAAAACGTCGTTTAGGGCCTCAAAATGGCTCCGAAATTTCAGGACCTGAAAAACTACTAAAAATAGTAAGTTGTGCCGAAACTGAAAAAATGAAAGAGACAATGGTGGGGCCCCAAGTGGAATAGGCGGGTGACCACCAATATCCACCTGGATCACTTCCATACCTTTGACCGAAATATTTTGTTTTGCGTTTGACATCAAATCATCTATTCACGCCTTGCAAAATGTATTGCAGTACCTTGAGATCCATTAACATCAATGGTGGTTCTCTCACGTTTGTTAACAACTCACATCATTGCCTAGTAAACAAATGATGTATTACCATGTTCGACTACAAATCATATATTTGCATGGCTAGACTTGCACCCAAACAATCGAGTGAACAAGATAAGAAGACCCTGGATATAGTTTCAGCCATCTGGGTTGTGATTTCAGGATTGTTGCACACATTATCTGTACGGTGACCTTACATACAGATCGTCATCCGAACATGGGCCTATATGTATATGCATGTTTGTATTAGGAAACATTCCAATGTAGATGACTTTCTGCACTATGTACATGTTATTAGATAGTTTATGTGCTAAGAATGGGAATGCCTCCCTCAACAACTCGTGATCAAGATGAAAATATCATGATGTAATTTATTTTAAGATTGGTGCAAGTCGCCACTCCTCTTTAGTTCCAACCCATCACGTCGTAAAGCATCTCATTAAAAAATATTGTTATTATTCTGACTTCATGCTTTAGGGGGCAGCTATTATAGGTCAATTTGGGCATCATCCCCCATGAATTGGTCAAACTGGCCATCATCCCCAAGACCAATGAAATAGGGTCTATCATCCCCTATCATTACAGTTGCTATATGCCCTAAGAGAATAACAAATCATTCATGGCTTCTATTGTGAGATTTCCAAGGTTTGAAGTATATGTTATATCACTTATGAGCTCACCAACGCTACCTCTCAAGGGACTAACTGCGTTGCATATACAGCTCCCTCCATTCAAGGGTGCATTGAAATTCACTTCCCAACATTCAGGGGTGTGTTGGTAAAATCAGAGCGAAATTCTCATTGTTACAGAATCCCCACATGGCTAGTGCCTTCTAGAAGAGTCCATAACATAAGATGTCCTGCTATGGCTTCCTTGCCCTCATTTTAAACATGTGTGAGCCTTCTTGCCTTGGGCCCCACTCATTAAGGTTTCCTTCACCAAGGAATCTTCCTCCCACTTGCATTGCGTTGTCTCTATGGATGATCTCTTCCTCTAATTCTAGCGCTATTGACTTGGTCAAACTTGACCTTGTCCACATGTAATTGTCCCTATTCACACATGAGAGTGTAAAATCCAGCTAGAATTATGATCCCTTTTCCCATTATGAGGGATTTTATTCTTATTTTTGAAGTGTATGGGTCTCCTTACCCATTTATTCTTATTCCAAGTGAAATCAGCAAAATTTAGTATTCCAATTAGTTGTATGCTAATTTTGGATTATTACATATGACACATGAAGAGGAAGAAGTGCAACATTATATATCAAAATTACGAGACAAAGTCACTACAAGGAAAAGGCCCTCTAGCGGAGGTTATAAAGGAGGTTTTTAGAGTTGTAAAATTGGCTAAAATTGTCAAAAAATAAGTTGCTACAACATCCATTTATGGTTACAGAGGTTTTGGCAGACCTTTTAACAGAAATTCAACACAACTAAAAAAAAATGAGTGGTCGAAGGTTATTACGGATGTTTTTCCCATCGGTGCACTACTCGAGCTTGAACACACCAGTGTGTACATCTAGAAGGTGGCCCGGGCCGGTTAAAGGAGAATGCACTGGGCCATCAAGGTATAAAACCACACCGGGCGCAGTGTTGGTGATACAACGCATGGGGCCGTTCAAATTGGTCTTGGGATTTGTGCATTGCCTAAGTTCGTCTCAACGCACTGGTGCTTAGACTTATAGAAACGCACCAGTGCGCAGTATCACAAAAATGCACCGAGATTTATAACTTGTATCAGTATTTTTGTGGTGCCCATAGGTCGTACAAATGCACCAGTGTGTAGATAAACATAAATGCACCGATGCGCAGTACCACATAAACGCACCGAGATTTATAATTGGTATCGGTATTTGTGCGGTGCCCAGAGGTTGTACAAATGCATCGGTGAAAAAATTCCACATAAATGCACCGTTGCATAGTACTGCACAAGTGAATCGATATTTTTAATTGGTTTTGGTATTTGTATGGTGCCCATAGGTTGTATAAACACACTGGTGCACTTCAGAATACAAACACACCAGTGTACAGTAACTGACACACACCAGTTTTTATTTTGTATTTTTTAGAAACATCGACTTGTGACAGTGCAATTATTGTAATTTTTAAAAATTTATTATTCATCAAAAGTCGACACATCTTATAACAATATTCATATTAATTAAATTTTTATAAATGCATTTGAATGTGATGTTTGGATTAATTTGTTATATCATATCATAATTATTGTGATTTTTTAAAATTCATTATTCTTCAAAAGTCGACACATATATATCTTATAACAACATTCATATGAATTAAATTTTTATTAGTGCATTTGAATGTGATGTTTGGATTAATTTGTTATATCATATCATCAAATTTCACATCTCTTCATTATAATATTTAATCATCCATAAATTTAATCAGTGGTGTTACATTTCATAGCGACAATGGAGAACACAATAGAATAAATTAAAACACACACACACACACACACACACACATATATGAATAAGATAGTCATTTTCATACAAAATGGGGCATTTATTGGTATCCCTTTTTCTTTCAATTGGGACACTATGTCCATTACATTAAACAAAATTTCTGATTTCACAGGATAATATTTCAAAAAATACAATGCCTTGCTTTGATATCCAAACATAGTGATCATCATTCTTCACTTGAGCTTATGTCATTGTGTTGACGGGAAAATCTGTCCGGCCAACAGCAGGGGATCTCCCCGGTAAAAGGTCCCAATTAGACCTTGAACCGTTTGGAATAGGGATCCCGTCCGGGGTGTGGGTCCGGCTACCACTGATTTCTCCTTTGCTTTGGGTCTCGCTTAAACTCTATAAAACAATGGATACACACCTAATCAACTGATACAATACATATGATCGATGCATTAAACACGTATATAACACTATGCGTAGTGAGAAAATTAATAAAGCATACACGTTGAAGGAGGTGTCGTTAGCAACAAATATTTGGGGTTATGCTTGTGAGGTATTCTGACCACAAAAGAAATAGTTCTTTATGGCGAGATTCCCCTTTACTTCCTAAAAGATAAAATGAAATGCTAATAAACAAAGTCATTAACATCCATTAAGAGAGCAGTGAAAAACTGAACATCATTAACACAAGCACAGATAGCCGTGATGCATAAATGATGCCATTAAGAGTGGAGCTTCATTAATCAAAGGATATTTGAAACTGTATAAGAAATACACACAGTGTACGCACAGCAAAACACATCAGGTCCAACAAAGGGGTTCCTCAAAATGCTTGTATTCATCTTTCAATGTTTAATCCTCTGGTAATACAATATATTCAACTCGAGTCCCAAACAAAAGCCCTTTTTTACAAGCTCCCGAAGGAGTATTTATAATACAAAACCTGCCCTTTGGGCTTCCTTGACCTTTCATCTTCCTAACTGTTCGGCTGCCTTGCGACCCAGTCTTTTCTGCGACCTGCGACTTGAGTTGTTGTTGCGACTTGCGACTTGAGCTGTTGTTGCGACCTGCGAACTGACTGGGTCGCGGGGTCGCAGGTTGTAAGAAAATGTCCAAGGTGCGACCCTGCGACCTTGCGATTGGGTCGCAGGGTCGCGGATCGTGAAAACAGATGCACATGCGACCTCGCGACCTTGCGACTAGGTCGCTGGGTCGCGGGGTCGCGGATCGTGGAAAAATATGAAAATGCGACCTTGCGACCTTGCGACTAGGTCGCTGGGTTGCGGGGTCGCAACTTTCGGGAAAAATCAGAAATGCGACCCTGTGACCTTGCGACTAGGTCGCTGGGTCGCGGGGTCACAACTTTCAGGAAAAAACAGAAATGCGAACCTGCGACCTGCTGGGATTTGCGACCTCGCGACCTCGGCAGACATGCGATCTGCGACCTCGCCAGATCTGCGACCTGTGACCACCTGGGATTTGTGACCTCGCGACCTAGGCAGATATGCGACCTGCGACCTCGGGTAGATCAGTGAGTTCTTTGGAGTTTCGCCAGCATCTACTTGTTTTGAAAATGTCCCCTTGTTTGCTGGGGAAAACCTTGGCTCTCATGTGTAAACAGAGTGGTTCCTCCTGCAATAAAATAACACAGGTCACATATCTTCATGATGGAATAATAATAATGCTAAGGGAATTTTAATCAATTGTAAGAATAAAAATAATAACTTAGACCCCTGTGTGGTCAACTACTGAAATAGTCGGAGAGAGTGGCTAGGGTAAGCTTTCTCTGTGCCCTTTGTCTGTCAGGATTATCATCTTCCCCACGCACAAGGTTCTCTTCAAGTCTTGGATTAAATTACTTGATAGGCACGAGCTTCTCCATTCACATTCTTAGTGTTCACTACAGGTCTTCATGCTCATTGATTTTCCCATTCACTAGAGGAGCAATACTTGTCATCTTCAAGCGGAGAGTCTCAGGTATCTTAACTGAGGGAAACTGCGACCTCACTTACGATCCTACGCCAGTCATGCTCAAAGATCTTGCACTTGCGTTGCATTTGCCTGAAGGAGGTGAAACAGCGCAGTGATTCATTTAATGGCTGGCGTGGTCTTCATGTAAGGACATGTCCCTCTGTCATATGATCTGGTCACAGTTGGAGGAAGGAGCGAATTTTGACAGATCACCGGCAGGGCCGAATGGGCATCTCCCTGAAACTCTGCCCCTACTGGTTGCAGCAATGCTATTTATTGTGGCAATAATGAACGCAGGATGTTTAATGATGTAATTGATAAGCCTCTTCGATTGTTGGTTTTCAACCCCTTGCTCTTCTAACACTGATCCATCGACGGATTAGTGATAACCATACATTTCAAAAAGGGCCGCCATCCTGTGAAAATCGTGTTCCATAGTTGCTGCTGTGCTCATTCAAATGAGCGTTTTTCTTCACTCCATAAATCAATATTCTCTAATAATGACAAAACCGACGCAGCTGACTCCATGTGCAATCCAACCTGCATTACGACAAGAGTATGAAGTCTCCAAATACCATTTTTGGGTCGTGCACTTCGATCCCACCTCCAGAAACCAGATATGTCATTGTGCAAGGCCAATTATACTCGGTTTCTGCTCCTCTGAGTCGAAAAGTCTCTACACATGCACCTATGCCTGCAGTGAAATTGTTCAGGGCCCTATGCCACTCACAGAGATTCCTGCATGAGCCTGCAATGGAAAACACACTATGGGTTGTGTGATCCGTTTTTCCAGTACCCTTTGGACAAAGTAAGTGCCTTAGGAATCATCGAAGACTAAGCTCTGTGAAGACAGCTCGACGGGGTCAGTAGTGTTACTATTGATATCGTCTTTCTAAAGGGGACTAGCGCATGTTATTTGAAGAAAGATTCTCTCCCAGAAAAATCGCCGTTAGGGCTGCAGAAATCAAATTTTATCCATTCCTCTGAAAATAGCGCAGCATGCCTTTTATGGCGCTGGCTTTTTGGTCCGTGACTTTAGTTGCAACGCATGAATTATGCGCGGTATATACAACGATTGCCATGCAGACTTGGGACAGACACGTGGAAGAAAATCACCCTGCGGTTTTGGACTATCAACACACCATATCACAACGTTGCCGCTGTAGGCTTGTTAAAATATGTCGCTCCATGCTTGAACGTAAAATTTGATCACTTTATAATTTATATATGTTCCAAGCTTTTCCATAGACTAATACTTTGGCATAAAACATTTGAGCCAATCGAATGTTCCTCGTATGCTTTGCTTGGCGGTCTTACATGGTTACATATTGTCAATTATACATGCCACTATACTCATAGCACTCCGCTCCACGCTTTAGTTGGGAAGTTTGACCGCCACGTATATGTATAAACGTTTTCGTTGGCTCCATGCAACGTAAACATTGCACATTTGGCTCCACGTAACGTGTTTATTTGTTACAAGTTCTCCGTGTACATCCCTCACTTCCATTTTGATAACTACTGGATTTGCATCCCAGTTGATTTCAATGGCTCCAAAGTTTGGTTTTCTGTATACGCATGATTTATATCGACCATGTTTCTCAAACACTCTCATAGTGCTGGGAGTCAACCTTGCTGCAAGTCTTACCAAAACTAAAAGAAACGGAAGATGGCACGGCATATTCTACTGCCTGAGTAAGCCCGCTTGAAGTTATATCATAGAGTGGATAACTAACACCACAATCATATCTTGTAATTTCACCACAATGGACATCTCCACTTATAAAAATAACTCCACTTCGATTGCTATCTGCAATAAGTTTGAAAAGGCGATCTTGTTCCTTTGGAAAGTGTGCCCAAGATTCTATGTAAAACAAAGGTTGAACTACAGCAGAAAAATTGGACATAACCTAAATGGAGGCCACAATGATGATAATTTGAGATAAGTTATTCTTTATCTCTTCTTCTAACCATGTCCATCGAGTTTCACCCAACGTCTCACCATTACTAAGTAATGAATCTCTGTGGTATCTAGTGTCCAAAAGAATTACCTTCACTTGTTTTCCAATTGGTCCAAACATACATGAAGCGTATGCGCCAGCTTGTTTACGTCTTGGACTATCTGAAATCTAGCATAAGTCTTTGGCTTACATTTTTCTCCGGTACTCTTTTCCAGCATTATTCAGTCCATAATCATGGTCATCCCATGTTCCTATGACCTGAGCTCCACTCCGTAACTGTGAATAACCGGGATTAATCTTGGAAAGATTATACCTAAACTCTATTTCTTTCTCCGAGTTGGGAGAAAACCTTTCCACGTTTTCCCAGGGACCAACTGTCCTCTCTTTTGCGAAAATTCTCAATTTCTGTTTGCTGTCTGCATAGATATTGTCTCCCATCCGCTATCGAACCTTTGCACACCGCTCCACGTTTTAAACAATAAAACCTGACCATTAGATATTCACCCAACACATAGACTTCGGCGTGGAAAAATTTGCGTCCATATATAAGTCTTTGGCTCCATGCAACGTAAACGTTGGTTTCGTTCCACCATTTTAAACGTAAAGTTAACCACCTTACATATCAACCTCAAATGCTTTAGCATAGATTGAAACGTGCCGTTGAATGTTTGACTTTATGTAACGTGTCCAAGCATGAGTGCGCCACGTTTCCAACGCACTAAATTCATCATGTTATTATGGGCTTGTTACAACAATCCGCTTCATGCTTTAAACATAACTTTGAAAACTCCATCTTAAAAATATTCATGCTCAATTGCAATGGGTTTTCATATGGTTCTAATCTGTTTTCTAATACGGCCTTAAAAACATATGTTGGCGCCTTGTATTGGATACATGGATGCGCGCCCACTTATAAAGTTTCCCCATAGTTTTGGTTCCACGATCTCTAGTGGTTTTGAAACCACATGTTTTCAAACCTGGTCTTAATTCGATCATTTGCTTTACCTCATAACATGAAGGCTTCTTGTTTTGCAAAATCGAGAGTCGAAATATGTTACTCAAGCCACATTGATGGCCCTTTTAATATTGAGCCTTTCTTCCTTGTATTTCTAGAGACTATTTGCATATGCATCAATGCGCCTGGCTACCAAAAGGTGCATGCATTAAACATAACCTTCTAGGTTCAATTTGAAATTCTCCATCTCTAATAGTTTCGTATAGACAATATTTATGGACATGTAGGAGCAAAGGAGACTAGGGTTTTAAGGCCCTTTCGTTCCTCCACATGTACTCCTTGCAACCTAAATAATGCCACAGTATGTATCTCAAGATTAATAGATGTTGCTTCTCAAAGGTGCATTGCCATATTTGAAACTCTGCTGTCAACTTACCACACCTATGTGAGATTGTCATTCTCTAGGGAGATCTTCTGAGTCGGATTTTTTCACCAGGATATAATTCAAGCTAGATTCATCGAAGTGGCGAAATATGTTCCTTTGCGTGCACCCATCGACATTTAGATGATATGGTGCAGGATCTAGACATTTCCAAATGGAGCATTTTTAAGCATCTGGTGCGCACTAGTGAAGAAAGCTCTTGCATCAGTAACACAGAAATTTCTCTCTGATCAACATGTATCACACCATCCTCCTTTTAACAGTACTGGTCACTTGCTCCTCCTCCTCCCCTGTTCCGCAACCTTGGCTTTGTTACCGAGCTCAATTTTATTGCCCTCGATGTCATGACAAGATTAAGGAGTTTTTCACTGGTGGGGTCGACCTACGTGGAATATTACAACATCATAATTACTCTTCAATAATGATGACCACATATAAAACACATGAAACTAACAAGCTTAAGAGAAGTATTCAAACAACATGCTTAATGACCTACAGCAGGAGGGCTTTTACTCGTCAATACACCAAAGGTTTCCATTCAAACGTATGCATGGTAATCTCATTACACATGGCGTGGCTGTGGTAAGAATGTTCGAGCGTACGCTAGATGATCCCTCCCACATATGGCGTGATTGCAGCGACAACATCAAGTCATGGTGATGAGACAACTCGTGAGGGGTTGGGGATAGGTCGGCGGGATGTCGTTGACTGCAGGTCAGGTGAAAGACTTTAATGCCTAGGCGGGCAGAGGGGGAACCAAAAATTTTAAATATACCCAAAATTTTGGGTGGTGTTGTAGCGGCTACAACAAATGGCGAACCACTGGTAGAATCCAGCATCTCTGTCAATATCACAACAAAAGTCTGAGCCAAGATAGTGATGCAAGGGAATATTGAACAAGTTCTGCGGGGACCCTTTGTATTACTTTGGCCCTTTACGGGTATGCCTAATCCTTGCGCCTCAGCTAGGTCTTGCTAATCAGAAACACATCAAAGAGAAAGCTCACAGACGCTCGTAGCTTGTTGATGATGTGAAGAGCAAGGCAGTGGGTTTATTATTTCTAGGATTTTTAAAGTAAGTTTCTGGTGTTGCTCCGCTGCCAGCAGGCCTGGACAGTACCCTGGTGGAGTCACTTCAAGAAATCACAAACGTTGCTCCGCTGCCAGCGAGCCTGGTCAGTACCCCGGCGGAGTCGTTGCATTACCTCTTTGCGCAGGAAGCCTTTCTCGATCCTTTACCCTTATTTGTTTCATGTGCTTGCAACACTTATTTTCATGTGCTCGTGGCACTTATTTTTCATGGGCGGATGAGGGATCCCGACTTATTTTACGAGCAAGAGAGGTTGTTTCTTGTTTTTTAGAAACTGAAAGATATCCTGATTTGGGTTTGCCCTCGTGCCAAACCTTCACATCCCATTCACCACAATAGGCGAAGCATGCAAAACAGATCATTAGGACGTCCGAGACCATGCTGGGCACAAGGGCTTAGGCTTATGGGTATGGGCCATTCAAACTCATTAGGTCTCCCTCAAGCAACCGGCTCATATCTCTCAGGCTAAATAATTTTAGACTCACAGGCGTCTTTTTGAGAATGCAACTTCGATGGCTTGTCCTGAGAGAAAGCTACCTCTTGAGATAGCCACCACAAACTCACACAAAATAATGGGGTTACTATTTCAGCAATCAGGGCAAAACAAGACTGCAAGGTGATAGGGTTGTAATGAGGGCTCATGCAGTGGCAGGCGATATGACAAAATGATGTGAGAAAGAGAGTGTATGACGCAATGTAATAGGTGAGGCTCAAGATGCAATGCAACGCCAAGTGCGAGAACGATTAACCAGTTATAGGTGGAAAAAATACAAGCAGTAATTATTTATGCAACAACAAGCAACTGAATAGGAAATGAAAGGAAAATACTTGTAACATGATGATGCCTAAAATATTAATCATAAACAAAAACAACAAACACACTTTTAAATCATGAAGAAAAAATTTAGCAAGTAAACCTAATTAAAACTTTGAACTAACAAATTTTATTAACTGGTCCTAGCTAGCCTACACCTAAACCCTAGTTTAACCAATGATGTGGTCAGGTTATGTAAAATCAACTTTCCAGTGTAGCCACCGCATTAGTTCCTGACCTGCAAGAACAATAATGATCAGGATCAGAGCTAGTATCCAAAAAAGTGCAGTAGCAACAAAACTTACCTGAGGAGTAGGTGCAACGGTAAGATGATCATAGATACTTACCAAAGAACATGCCAGAACAGATTGTGAAAGCTGAGTCCCATTCTCATCTTGATAACCAGTAATATGTTCTTGAAAACCAACATTTATAAATGACACACATTCATTCATGCACAATCCTAGGTCTGATGGGCGCTGGGTAAGCCATTGCCTATTTTCAGGCACATCAACCGGAAAGGGTTGGTCGAGTTGACCGGCAAGCTCATCATGGTGTTGAGGACCATTAGTTTTATGAAATGGAAACAATAAGCATGTGCCAGGCGAATTATAGATGCATGCGCATCCAAGCGTAGAAACCCTAGTTCGGGATTGCTCCTGGGTTTGGTCAAGGGTATAAGGATCCGAATCCGCGTTTAGTGGATCCTGAAATTCCTCACTGCCTTGAACAAACTCTAGACCTTCGAGCAAGGGGCTTTCCAACTTTGACTGCTTGGCGAGATCAACAGGCGAGTAGATGTGATCATGGATTGTGGTGGGTTGCAGAATGTCAGTGGGCTTTGTATCAATTCGGTCAAATGTGTGCGCGCTGACAGATTGATAGATCGATATATCAGCTTCTTTATATTCGCCAGGGTAGGGTGGATTTACCGCGGTTATGCTGGGAGGAGCATGGTACTTGGGGATCGTCATTTGAGAAACGGTCGGAAGAAGCTGAAGCGCTTCGATTTTTTGATAGGTACTTGAATCTTCCCAAGGTGAATCATCGAATTTTGGTGTCTCCATATGGTCAGAAAAGAGATGTGAGTGATAGTCGTCGGCGGTATGATGGAATATGTTTTCATATAGGCAGGGATCGCTGTAGCCATTGATTTGATCAAGTTGGGTACCTGGCAAGTTAGGCTCCCTGGGAGTTACCAGCTGGGATGGGTCAATAAAGAGGACATCTTGAGGTTGCCCAGACAGGCAATCACTCCTATGGTTGTCTAAATATTCTGAGTGAGGCAGATTAGATCTAAAGGATTCATCGTTTCTGGGCTGTGATTGTGAAACACCATCTGTGTGCTTATGATTGTTGCCAATACCAATATAAGGAAATTTTGAATGTCTTGAAGAAATTACTGGTGTGGCAGGATCGGGAAACCAACCGGGGAATAATTAACAAAGATATTGAGTCGCAGGGGCGTTAACCATGCGAGGCTTTTCAACACACACATTCGTGTCATTTAGAGGACACAATGATCTAGCAGGCCTTGTAAGGGAATCAACTTTATCCGGGATAGGAGTCGATTCATAATCAGTATGTGAATCAGATTTAGGTTTGCGCCCAGGGAAACATCGAGTGGGCTTGAGGTAGGTTTCATGAATCGAGAGGGATAATGAGCCACTGGGGTTTTCAAGTTTTGATTCGACATGGTGCGCGAAAGATCCAAAGGTAGTGCAGTAGGCTTTATCCTCTTGCCAGTGTCTATCCTTTCTCAAGACTTTCGAGGTCACAACTCCACTACCCGACAACTCAGGAGGAGGGGTGAGAATGTCACAAGTAGCAACACTCTCCTTGGAGGCCTGAATGTGGTCTGGACTTAAGGAGATGGACAACGAAGCGTTAGGGACAAAATCTGAACAACCGGTAACTTGCGGGTCATCATAGGGAACACTAGGATCTAACTGAAATTGTTCAAGGGAAACGAGAATCACATACTTGAACTGTTCATTTAAACATTTCCAATCGACATCCCTTTCAGGGAACTCAAAACAATAATGAACAAATCTGATAGAGAATTCGTCTAGAGATTCCGTAGGTTCCATTCTAATGTCATTTAGCTTTATCACTACACTTTGCAAATCGTACCTGTGAAAAGCTTGTCGCAATTCACTGGCGAGTTGTTCAAATGAATGGATGGAAGCTTCCGGCAATGTGCGGCACCATTTCTCAGTGCGACCTTCGAGAGTGAGGAAGAAAAGCAAACAAATCAAACCTTCATCGTCAATTTCATAGAACTCACCAAAGTGACAGAAATATAAAAAGTGTTGGGTTATGGACACCCCATTTTCACCATCAAATTTTAACTGGGACAAGTGATACATAAGTTCATCGGGGATGAAGTATCGAGGCTCATAAAACTCCGATAAACATCTTGGGAGAATGATTTGGGAACGAGCCATTACAGATATGAGATTAACTGCAGGCTCTCAGGGCTCAGCTTGTCATCTGGCCCTCCTTCTAGTGCCAATTCTATTGACGGGAAAATCTGTCCGGCCAACAGTAGGGGATATCCCCAGTAAAAGGTCCCAATTAGACCTTGAACCGTTTGGAATAGGGATCCCGTCCGGGGTGTGGGTCCAGCTACCACTGATTTCTCCTTTGCTTTGGGTCTCGCTTAAACTCTATAAAACAGTGGATACACACCTAATCAACTGATACAAGACATATGATCGATGCATTAAACACGTATATAACACTATGCGTAGCGAGAAAATTAATAAAGCATACACGCTGAAGGAGGTGTCGTTAGCAACACATATTTGGGGTTATTCTTGTGAGGTATTCTGACCACAAAAGAAATAGTTCTTTATGGCAAGATGCCCCTTTACTTCCTGAAAGATAAAACAAAATGCTAATAAAAAAAGTCATTAACATCCATTAAGAGAGCAGTGAAAAACTGAACATCATTAACACAAGCACAGATAGCCGTGATGCATAAATGATGCCATCAAGAGTGCAGCTTCATTAATTAAAGGATATTTGAAACTGTATAAGAAATACACACAGTGTACACACAACAAAACACATCAGGTCCAACAAAGGGGTTCCTCAAAATTCTTGTATTCATGTTTCAATGTGTAATCCTCTGGTAATACAATATATTCAACTCGAGTCCCAAAAAAAAGCCCTTTTTTACAAGCTCCCGAAGGAGTATTTATAATACAAAACCTGCCCTTTGGGCTTCCTTGACCTTTCATCTTCCTGACTGTTCGGCTGCCTTGCGACCCAGTCTTTTCTGCGACCTGCGACCTGAGCTGTTGTTGCGACTTGCGACCTGAGCTGTTGTTGCGACCTGCGACCTGACTGGGTCGCGAGGTGGCAGGTTGTAAGAAAATGTCCAAGGTGCGACCCTGCGACCTTGCGACTGGGTCTTAGGGTCACGGGGTCGCGGATCGTGAAAACAGATGCACATGCGAACTCGCGACCTTGCGACTAGGTCGCTGGGTCGCAGGGTCGCAGATCATGGAAAAATATGAAAATGCAACCTTGCGACCTTACGACTAGGTCGCTGGGTCGCGGGGTCGCAACTTTCGATAAAAATCAGAAATGCGACCCTATGACTTTGCGACTAGGTCGCTGGATCGCGGGGTCGCAACTTTCGGGAAAAATCATAAATGCGACCCTGCGACCTGCTGGGATTTGTGACCTCGCGACCTCGGCAAACATGCGATCTGCGACCTCGCCAGATCTGCGACCTGCGACCACTTGGGATTTGCGACCTTGCGACCTAGGCAGATATGCGACCTGCGACCTCGGGCAGATCAGTGAGTTCTTTGGAGTTTCGCTAGCATCTACTTGTTTTGAAAATGTCCCCTTGTTTGCTGGGGAAAACCTTGGCTCTCATGTGTAAACAGAGTGGTTCCTCCTCCAATAAAATAACAGAGGTCACATATCTTCATGATGGAATAATAATAATGCTAAGGGAATTTTAATCAATTTTAAGAATAAAAATAATAACTTAGACCCCTGTGTGGTCAACTACTGAAATAGTCGGAGAGAATGGCTAGGGTAAGCTTTCTCTGTGCCCTTTCTCTGTCAGGATTATCATCTTCCCCACGCACAAGGTTCTCTTCAAGTCTTGGATTAAATTACTTGATAGGCACGAGCTTCTCCATTCACGTTCTTAGTGTTCGCTGCAGGTCTTCATGCTCATTGATTTTCCCATTCACTAGAGGAGCAATACTTGTCATCTTCAAGCGGAGAATCTCAGGTATCTTAACTGAGGGAAACTGCGACCTCACTTACGATCCTACGCCAGTCATGCTCAAAGATCTTACACTTGCGTTGCATTTGCCTGAAGGAGGTGAAACAGCACAGTGATTCATTTAATGGCTGGCGTGGTCTTCATGTAAGGACATGTCCCTCTGTCATACGATCTGGTCGCAGTTGGAGGAAGGAGCGAATTTTGACAGATCACCAGCAGGGCCGAATGGGCATCTCCCTGAAACTCTGCCCCTACTGGTTGCAGCAATGCTGTTTATTGTGGCAATAATGAATGCAGGATGTTTAATGATGTAATTGATAAGCCTCTGCGATTTATGGTTTCCAACCCCTTGCTCTTCTAACGCTGATCCATCGACGGATTAGTGATAACCATACATTTCAAAAAGGGCCGCCATCCTGTGAAAATCTTGTTCCATAGTTTCTGATGTGCTCGTTCAAATGAGCGTTTTGCTTCCCTCCATAAATCAATATTCTCTGATAATGACAAAGCCGACGCAGCTGACTCCATGTGCAATCCAACCTGCATTATGACAAGAGTATGAAGTCTCCGAATACCATTTTTGGGTCGTGCACTTCGATCCCACCTCCAGAAACCGGATCTGTTGTTGTGCAAGGCCAATTATACTCGGTTTCTGCTCCTCTGAGTCGAAAAGTCTCTACACATGCACGTATGCCTGCAGCGAAATTGTTCAGGGCCCTATGCCACTCACAGAGATTCCTGCATGAGCCTGCAATGGAAAACACACTATGGGCTGTGTGATCCGTTTTTCCAGTACCCTTTGGACAGAGTAAGCGCCTTAGGAATCATCAAAGACTGAGCTCTGTGAAGACAGCTCGACGAGGTCAGTAGTGTTACTATTGATAGCGTCTTTATAAATGGGACTAGCGCAGGTTATTTGAAGAAAGATTCTCTCCCAGAAAAATCGCCATCAGGGCTGCAGAAATCAGATTTTATCCATTCCTCTGAAAATAGCGCAGCATGCCTTTTATGGCGCTGGCTTTTCAGTCCGTGCCTCTAGTTACAACGCATGAATTATGCGCGGTATATACAAATGTTTCCATGCAGACTTGGGACAGACACGTGGAAGAAAATCACCCTGCGGTTTTGGACTGTCAACACACCATATCACAACGTTGCCACTGTAGGCTTGTTAAAATATGTCGCTCCATGCTTGAACATAAAATTTGATCGCTTATAATGTATATCTATTCCAAGCTTTGCCATAGACTAATACTTTGGCATAAAACATTTGAGCCAATTGAACGTTCCTCGTATGCTTTGCTTGGCGGTCTTACGTGGTTACATATTGTCAATTATACATGCCACTATACTCATAGCACTCCGCTCCACGCTTTAGTTGGGAAGTTTGACCGCCACGTATATGTATAAACGTTTACATTGGCTCCATGCAACGTAAACATTGCACATTTGGCTCCACGTAACGTGTTTATTTGTTACAAGTTCTCCGTGTACATCCCTCACTTCCATTTTGATAACTACTGGATTTGCATCCCAGTCGATTTCAATGGCTCCAAAGTTTGGCTTTCTGTATACGCATGATTTATATCGACCATGTTTCTCAAACACTCTCATAGTGCTGGGAGTCAACCTTGCTGCAAGTCTTACCAAAACTAAAAGAAACGAAAGATGGCACAGCATATTCGACTACCTGAGTAAGCCCTCTTGAAGTTATATCATAGAGTGGATAACTGACACCACAATAATATCTTGTAATTTCACCACAATGGACATCTCCACTTATAAAAATAACTCCACTTCGATTTCTATCTGCAATAAGTTTGAAAAGGCGATCTCGTTCCTTTGGAAAGTGTGCCCAAGATTCTACGTAAAACAAAGGTTGAACTACAGCAGAAAAATTGGACATAACCTAAATGGAGGCCACGATGATGATAATTTGAGATAAGTTATTCTTTATCTCTTCTTCTAACCATGTCCATCGAGTTTCACCCAACGTCTCACCATTACTAAGTAATGAATCTCTGTGGTATCTAGTGTCCAAAAGAATTACCTTCACTTGTTTTCCAATTGGTCCAAACATACATGAAGCGTATACGCCAGCTTTTTTACGTCTTGGACTATCTGAAATCTAGCATAAGTCTTTGGCTTACATTTTGCTCCGGTACTCTTTTCCAGCATTATTCAGTCCATAATCATGGTGATCCCATGTTCCTATGACCTGAGCTCTCCTCCGTAACTGTGAATAACCAGGATTACTCTTGGCAAGATTATACCTAAACTCTATTTCTTTCTCCGAGTTGGGAGAAAACCTTTCCACGTTTTCCCAGGGACCAACTGTCCTCTCTTTTGCGAAAATTCTCAATTTTTGTTTGCTGTCTGCATAGATATTGTCTCCCATCCGCTATCGAACCTTTGCACACCACTCCACGTTTTAAACAATAAAACCTGACCATTAGATATTCACCCAACACATAGACTTCGGCGTGGAAAAATTTTCATCCATATATAAGTCTTTGGCTCCATGCAACGTAAACGTTGGTTTCGTTCCACCATTTTAAACGTAAAGTTGACCACCTTACATATCAACCTCAAATGCTTTAGCATAGATTGAAACGTGCCATTGAATGTTTGAATTTATGTAACTATTCCAAGCATGAGTGTGCCACGTTTCCAACGCACTAAAGTCATCATGTTATTATGGGCTTGTTACAACAATCCGCTTCATGCTTTAAACATAACTTTGAAAACTCCATCTTAAAAATATTCGTGCTCAATTGCAATGGGTTTTCATATGGTTCTAATCTATTTTCTAATACGGCCTTAAAAACATATGTTGGCACCTTGTATTGGATACATGGATGCGTGCCCACTTATAAAGTTTCCCCATAGTTTTGGTTCCACGATCTCTGGTGGTTTTGAAACCACATGTTTTCGAACCTGGTCTTAATTCGATCATTTGCTTTACCTCATAACATGAAGGCTTCCTGTTTTGCAAAATCGAGAGTCGAAATATGTTACTCAAGCCACATTGATGGCCATTTTAATATTAAGCCTTTCTGCCTTGTAGTTCTAGAAACTATTTGCATATGCATCAATGTGCCTGGCTACCAAAAGGTGCATGCATTAAACATAACCTTCTAGGTTCAATTTGAAATTCTCCATCTCTAATAGTTTCGTATAGACAATCTTTATGCACATGTAGGAGCAAAGGAGACTAGGGTTTTAAGGCCCTTTCGTTCCTCCACATGTACTCCTTGCAACCTAAATAATGCCACAGTATGTATCTCAAGATTAACAGATGTTGCTTCTCAAAGGTGCGTTGCCATATTTGAAACTCTGCCGTCGACTTACCACACCTATGTGAGATTGTAATTATCTAGGGAGATCTTCTAAGTCGGCTTTGTTCACCGGGATATACTTCAGGCTAGATTCATCAAAGTGGCGAAATATGTTCCTTTGCGTGCACCCATCGACATTTAGATGATATGGTGCAGGATCTAGACATTTCCAAATGGAGTGTTTTTAAGCATCTGGTGCGCACTAGTGAACAAAGCTCTTTCATCAGTAACATAGAAGGTTCTCTCTGATCAACATGTATCACACCATCCTCCTTTTAACAGTACTGGTCGCTTGCTCCTCCTCCCCTGTTCCGCAACCTTGGCTTTGTTACCGAGGTCAATTTTATTGCCCTCGATGTCATGACAAGATTGAGGAGTTTGTCACCGGTGGGGTCGACTTGTGTGGAATATTACAACATCATAATTAATCTTCAATAATGATGACCACAGATAAAACACATGAAACTAACAAGCTTAAGAGAAGTATTCAAACAACATGCTTAATGACCTACAGCAGGAGGGCTTTTACTCGTCAATACACCAAAGGTTTCCATTCAAGCGTATACATGGCAATCTCATTACACATGGCATGACTACGGTAAGAACGTTCGAGCGTACGCTAGATGATCCCTCCCACATATGGCATGATTGCAGCGACATCATCAAGTCATGGTGATGAGACAACTCGTGAGGGGTTGGGGATAGGTTGGCGGGATGTCGTTGACTGCAGGTCAGGTGAAAGACTTTAACGCCTAGGCGAGCAGAGGGGGAACCCGAAATTTTAAATATACCCAAAATTTTGGGTGGTGTTGTAGTGGCTACAACACATTGCTAGAGCTACTTCCATGACTTGGGTTATTTTTAGGAATGTTTTGTTCACGGTGTTAATTGTTTTCTTCTTCTTCACCTTCCATCTACAAACATAAAAATAAATTGTAATGGGTGTATATACATTGGTGAGAATAATGAAAATTGAAATACAAATAATATACACCAATGTAAATTGAAAAGAAATGACATATCATTGCAACAATTGACTCATAAACTATACACATTCTTTCAACATGCCATCTTTCAATATTTCATCTGTTGGTGTAATTCCATACTTTATTTCGTGCAAGTTTTATACCCCATAACAAATCATATATTTAATATAAAATATTTTTTTGTTCTATTAATTATAGATGGATCTTATTAAAACAAGATCGATAGATGCTTACAAATTCAACAATTAATTTATGATATGCCAACATATACTCACAACCCATATTTAACCCAATTTCAATCAATTCCTTTGATGGTTCTTCTTTGTATGTTAGCACCTGTTTAAAGACATTCATTGATGATTTTTGTAAAACAACTTCAAAAATACAAAAATGAAATCTAGTTAAGTTGTTATAAGGAAGTAACAATTACTCACAAACTTAGGTATCAACCATTTTCTTCCTTGTCATCCTGTTTTATGTGCCGAATGGGTTCCATTTTCTTTTCTTTTCTGCTAGAAAATACTTGAAAATTAATATTTAATGTTAAATTGTTTATTTATTGTACCTAACGATCGAAAAATTCAATGATTACATATTACATTTGAAGCACATTGTTGTTGAGATGGCTCCTCCTACGATGCAAATTTTATCCATTTCTTTGACCATCTCCTTGTACACCTTTTTGGACATTCCTACCGGCATATTTATGATATCATCTCGTTCATCTTTTGAAATTTTCATAATCTTCCTGAAAATGTAACATGAAAATAAACTATTTAATTTTTATATTGATATATGAAAAATAAATATAACAAAAGTGATATTCATAAATAATTATAGACAAACATTTAAAGGAATATTAGTTTTTCATTCCTTTTTTTTTTGTACATTTTTGTAATAAAAAGTCTAACATGTCTCATTGACCAATTCTTTGGAAACTCTTCCTGTAGTTTAGATAAAATTTGGTTCTTGGAATCATTGGATTGGTTTTTGTATTGTAAGTGGAGAGAACGTCTATACATTTGTTCCACTAGATCCCCCAAACTTTTGTAAAAGTTTTTCCCCCTTTCGCTAACCTCCAACACCACTCCAGATGAGCTAAGGAGCAATTCATTTTCATTTGCATGTTTTATTTTTGTTCTTTTCTTAGAACAACATTCATTTTCTGAGTTGTTGGTCTCTGTAGAACATTAAACAGATGTTAATTAATAGATTGTTTGACATATGTTATCTAATAATTTTAAATATATTATTAATGAAAATAAAAAAAAGAAACTCATATTGGATCGATAGTATTTTTTCATTCACTTGATTTATCCTTTTGCAATTTTTCCATCAAGCTTTTACGCTCTTCTAGTCCTAGATCAGAAATAATCTTATCGAGCTTCGTCATTTTGTGGCTCTACATGATACACAGTAAACAATACATATTAGTTAAACTTACATATAGTTCAAGAATGATATTTTTTGTAAATAATTTACAAAGAACTTTCGTTTTTTTCTTTTCTTGATGTGTTATCAGTATTTTTGTTACTTGACCTCTTGTAAGTCATTTTTTTATCAATCTGAAACCTGTACCATATCATTCATTAATATATTTATAAATAAATTGTCAACTTTTCAGGTAAAACAAAAGTCTCAAGAAACCGGTGCGCCATTCATTCTGTACGCACTGACGTCGGTGTGTGGAGGTATTATAAACGCACCGCGCAAAAAATATAATAGACTGTATGGTGCTCTATGTCGACAAGGAGCATCGGTGCGTTACATGTTAACCACCACATCGATTAACACAGAAAAAATAATAAAAATCATCGAGTGTCAGTTTTTGTAGCATAAATCGGTGCCATATTTTATGTATGGCACACTGATAAAAAATAAATTGTTTTCTACTTTTTTATCACAGTAATTTCGCAGTGCTCTTGTACAATATAGCGCACAGGTGCGCTAGGTTACGTCAGGCGCACTGATGAAAAAAAAGCTGTTTTTTTTTTAAATTCACGCAAGGGCCGACATGGATTGGGATCCGACTATGCAAGTCGTCCCATGGGTCAGATGTCTTAGGTCTATATTTAGCAGTACAAAGCCTATAAATATAAAATGAAAAGCCATAATTCTGAAATCACAGAAAGAGGGAGAAGAAAGGGCAGAAACAAAAAGAATGTAGGGTTTGTTTCTAAAATGGATTTTTTTTTTGTGTGAAATAACACGTTCGCGGTGCACCATAATGGAATAGTGCATCGATGGCATATTTTACATATGGCGCACTAAGAAAAAAATATTTTGTTTTTAATTTTTTATCACAGTACTTTCATGGTGCGCTGGGATAATACAGCGCACTGGTGCGCTAGGTTATGTCGGGCGCACCGATGAAAAAAATATATATTTTTTTAAATTCACGCAAGGGCCAACATGGATTGGGATCCGACTATGTAAGTCGTCATGTGGGTTGGATGTCTTAGGCCTATATTTAGCAATACAAACCCTATAAATCTAAATTGAAAAGCCCTAATTCTAAAATCACAGAAAGAGGGAGAAGAAAGGGTAGAAACAAAAAGAATGTAGGGTTTGTTTCTAAAATGGGTTTTTTTTTTTTTTTTGCAAAACAGCACGTTCGTGGTACGCCATAATGAAATAGTGTACCGGTGCCATATCTTGCATATGGCACACTGATAGATTTTTATTTTTATTTATTTTTTATCACAGTACTTTCGCAATGCACTGGGATAATGCAGTGCATCGATACGCTAGGTTATGTTGGGCGCACTGATGAAAACAAAATCTGTTTTTTTTTTTAAATTCACACAAGGGTCGACATGGATTGGGATCTGACTATGCATGTCATCCCGTTGGTTGGATGTATTACGCCTATATTTAGCAATACAAACCCTATAAATCTAAATTGAAAAGCCCTAATTCTGAAATCACAGAAAGAAGGAGAAGAAAGGGCACAAACAAAAAGAATCTAGGGTTTGTTTCTAAAAATGGATTTTTATTTATTTATTTTGTTTATGAAAACTGCAGAAAAAGTAAAAAAACAATAAACATTGATATTTTTCTTTTACTGCATAAAAAAAAACTGTAGAAAAAGTAAAAAAAATAATAAACTTTAATCACGAGATTGTTTGAAATTCTATGCTACAGGGTTTGAATCACCAGAGGTTAGGAATTCTGATTGCCTGAATACTTCTGTTCAATTGTATTTCCCTACTCCACAATGCTCTCATGCTCTATTTACTCCAGGTATGTCTCCTGCAAATCTCTGGCTGAATTTTTTTGTAGAAATAGCGAAATAATGAAAAGTGTTTAGTATTTAAGGAAATGTTTTATGAAATTAGATTTTTGAAAATATTTTACTGCCCATTTTTCAATTTATAGCTTTTTTTTCATTTAAATAAAATAGAGTTGTGCTTTTTTTATTTGTGGTTATTTTTCATTGGTGTGTCACGTAATAGAACCACACCGGTGAATCTTTTTATAAAACGACACTGGTGCGCAGTACCAAAAATGCATTGGCGCGGTGATCTGTACATTAGCACCGATAACAAGAAGTCCATATTTAAGGCACTGAAATTACTTTTAGTTGTGTGCACCAAAATTTATTGTTGATTTTGCTCAAATGTAGGGAGAAAATATCATAATTATATCGAATGGACAATTCTTCAAAATCCATCTCATTCCATAATATTTCTCAAAGTTCATCGCGGAGTTCTCCCTATCCATCTCAAGACGTAATATTTACTTCAGATTTTATTTATATTTTCGTTATCTAATTGAATTTATGTTTTTTGTCCATGTCATTCATGCACAACTTAATTAAATTTATAATGTATACAAATTTGCAGGTTCATGCATATTCAACATTGAGTTCAGATGCAAAAAATATTCAAACAGCTCCAAAACGTTGGAAGTTCTTATCGGGAGCTGCATACCACAAGGCGCTTTTGGTAGATGAAAATGGACAGTCGCTTCACCCTGCCATTTGTAACAATATTGCATCTTCTAGCCACAATCCCGGGACAATGATGGTAATAATTATAATTGTTTGGTATATTTATTAATGTAATTATTTCAATGTCAAACCAATTTATAATCATGCAACATTGTCAACGTGGTTACTACTTGATATCATATATTTTGTACTAATCATGTTCAAATATATATTTTTTAAATGATTAGGATTCTAGTGATGATGAGCGACCTACCTACCATCTTCTGTTGCACCCCACAACAATGTCAAATCTAGAAGACTAAATTAAGAGAAAAAAATGGAGAGGAACGATACCAAGAATGGTTGAATCAACCACCAATTCAATTCCTGCTATGTCCAAATTCACCAATTAGGAATGACTACAGCAATAGTAGTTCTTCACAAGTTGGAAATGGAGGCATTCAAATAGAGGTTGGTATGGATGATTACTTAAGGGATACGACTGCCATGGAGACAATGTTTTTAGATTCATTCCAAAATGATGATCAGCTAGGGGATAATGCTCATATTGCTGACACCTTTTTCGAAAGCCTTAAATTTGCTTCCACCATCCCTCTCTTTGGACCTGGCGGTTAGTCAAAGTCTACCCAGTTGGGGACAATGATGTTACTGTACAACTTGAAAGTAAAGTTTGGCTTGTTGAATGCATGTTTCTTAGAAATTTTGAGGTAGGTTACCATAAAGTACTCCCTTATCTAAATTTTAAATATAATCACTACACTGCATTGAACATTACAAATGGTAAATTTTATGAATGTTAATAATTATATCGACATTAATGTACATTTATTAATATATTTTTCCATGATCACTGACTACATTTTATTCAAATATAAGGTTCTTCCGAGTGATAATGTCTTGCCTGGTAGCTGTGAAGAGGCAAATAAATTGTTGAAAATGTTGGGTGTTGAGTACATATCATATCATGCATTTCCAAATGGTTTTATTCTATATAAAGGAGAATATGCAGACAAAGAGATGTGTCTGAAATGTGGGCATGGAAAGTATGATAAATAAAAAATGAAGGGTAAATCACGCACTGGTCCTCCTTTTAATATATTGAGGCACATGCCTATAATACCAAGGATTCAAATGCTCTTTCGTTGCAAAGAATTAGCTATGTTGCAGGGTTGGCATGCCTCACACAGAAGTGAGTTTGGAGTTATGAAAATCCCAACTGATTCAATAGCCATGAAGCATATAGAGGATACATGGCCTGAAAAATTCAAAGATGAAGTACGAAGTCTACGACTTAGCATAGCCATGGATGGCATCAACCCATATTCCCTCTAGAACACCAACTATTCTGTTTGGCCTGTAGTAGTGATCAATAACAATATCCCCCCATGGTTGTCCGTGAAGAATGAACATCTTATGTTGGATCTCATAGTCCTTGGTAGAAGACAAGTGAAGAATATTGATGTCTACTTACAACCGCTGGTAGATGAATTGAAGGAATTATGGGATGGGATAAATGTAAATGATGTATGAAGACCCATCGCAGCAGAGAGGAGTTTTACGTTGTATGGCATATGTGCTTACATGACACATGATTGTCCAGGCTTAGGATTTTGCTCTGGTAAATTACATGTTTAATTTATTGATTTGTTTATATACGTAACAATATTATTTCACATATTAGTTATTTAATTCGTTGTAATATTTGTTTTGATCTTCATGATATTCTTTAACATGCCATGCATATTAATTGTATACAATAATCTCGCAGGTCTTGTAACAAAAGGGTATTTTGGATGTAAATGTTGTGGACCTTCTCTAAAAGCTAGATGGTCCAAGGACCTACAAAAGCTAGTGTATGATTTCTCTAGGGTATTCCTCCCAGAATAACATTCTTACAGAAGAGAAGTATCCGCTTTCAATGTTAAATGAGAGATAACCCAAAGGCCTCCAATAATGACACCAGCTGAATGGATTAGAGCATATGAGAGAGAGAAGGAGAAGGAGTTCATAGAAATGTTCAATTCAAATGGGGAGCCTATGTTTGATGATCCAGAATTCTTCGACACCTATGTTGAGACAGTTCCCATTGGGATGAAAAGGAAATATATCTTTTATAACCTCCCATATTGGGAGCATCTTAAGATTACCTACTTATTAGATCCCATGCATATATTTAAAAATGTTTCATCTTCTTTATGGAGGCACATATCATCGAAGCAAAGTGACACATTGGTCGTTAGGAAAGATCTCATTACTTCAAAAACTAAAAAGAAACATAGGCCAAGATGATTAGAAAGTACGAGATTAGAGGTAGGCGTTGGTCCCTCTAATTCATGGTTTTTCAAAGAAGGTGTTGTTCCATGGATTTTTTAAAAAGACGATATTTCTTTGGCAAAGGAAGTTATAATGGGTGTGAGGGTGCCAACCTCATACGGGTCTTCACTATGACATTGCTTCACTGTGGATGACCATTTTTCGGGGTTGAAATTGCATGACCATTTGAATCTTCTAAGAGTATGTATAACGTCAAAATAATGATTTTATTATTTTTTATATTAATAAATTTTATCCTGTGCGGGGATCATAAAACATAAGTAATTTTTTATATTATTGCACATGTTTATAACTTTGCAGTGTCATTATCCTTTGTTCGTTCATGGGTGTGTGAAACATGAATTTCCTCAAGACTTAGGACGTGCCATATCTAAATTATCTACATTTATATGTTGGATCACGTCAAAGGAGATTCATCTGGCTAGCATTCCATGGTGGCATCAGGAGATAGTTGAGATAGTTTTTATGTTTAAGAAGGAACTTCCAACGAGTTTCATGGACTTATAGGTTCAACTTCTAATCCACCTAGTAGATGAGTTTGAATTAGTTGGGGTGGTTTCTTGTCATTGGATGTTCTTCTTAGAGAGGTACATGAAGAAATTGAAAGGTTTTGTTCGAAAAAGGGAAAAACCCGAGGGGTCTATAGCAGTGGGGTACATATCGTATGAGTATTTCTATTATGCCAATGAGTACATCAAGAATATCGGCAACAGACTAGGTGCAGTGATTTGGGATGATGAAAGGGATGAAGACAAAAGAGAACGGGAGTTGCTCCAAATGAGTGGAAAAAAGCGCTTGATAAAGAGTAAGCGACTTATAATTTTTCAAATTTACACAAAGTTAATCTTCATGTTGAACTTCGATATATAATGTATATTTTGATCTCTAAGTACTATATAATGTCGGTTTGATTTCATCAGCGAATGCAGAAATTGAAGCAATCGATAAATTCGTTCTTTACAATTTTGAAGCAACACAACCGTGGGTCGCATAGAACGAACAAAAGAGGATGAAATTGGATAGTGACAGGAAATAATTTAGACGGTTGAATGCTACAAGTGTGCCTTATCCCAATCATTTAAAAGAAAATATGCCTCGACAGTTGTGTTGCTGACCAAGTCAGAGAGAAATATGGTGCAATCGGTCATTACCCACGTGCTAAAGAGGATGCACTAAATGTAGGGATTGGGTGCAGCAACTCGGTAATAATATTTTTAATTTATATGTAAATTTGAAACTTATAAGACATCTATATTTCATATTTTAAATGTTGGGTTATTATAAGACACATGACACTATGATTTTTTTAACTTTTTTATAATAGGTGCATTTGTTCCCATCTATGTGGGCATATGGACACCATTTTCGCACAGAAAATGCCGATGTTGGAAGCATCACACAAGAATATGGAGTAGAAGTCGAGTTCGATCAATCTAGTTGATCTAGCCACTGTGATCAAAACCTAGTACAAGGGACATTAGGTTACATCAGAAAGATACAAGAGATCATTGAAGTGGATTTCTCTTCTTTCCAATGTGTTATTTTTTGGTGCAAGTGGTGGGACACCTTTGATTGGAATAATGTAAAGGAAGATAGTGATAGTAGGTTGATATGTATCAACTCTAGAAATATGTGGGATGAAGCTAAGAAGCCCTATGTTTTCCCCAAACACTGAAACCAGGTGTTTTTTTACCGAGAAGTGTTGGATAGGGATTGGTGGTTCATATTGACACATAACCCTAGATCAAAATATATTTTTTAGAACAATAGTGTTATCATGACATGTGAGCTAGAGGATAATGAGGGCGATTATGAGAACCGAGAGTGATATGGTACATGTGTTATTTCATCAATATTTATAATTTTTAAGACGGGTTTTTCGAAACATTATAATATGTATTTTGAATTAATTGGTAATTTCCATTGTGTTAATGTTAAAATCACTATTTCACCTGATTATTTGCAATTATGTTGATCTCAAAAAAAATGGTGTAATATATAAATTAGTTCCTTTTTTTGTATCTAAGATCATAATAAAATAATATTAATTCTAAAGTATATGAATTTATTTGCATTATTTTCTAAACTTTATTATGCTACAATAATTCATATTATTCTAGATTTATTATGTTACAATTATTTAAAATTTTACAAATTTACAAATTTAAAAATTTTAATAAAATCATTTCACATTAATAAAATTTAAATTTTACAAATATTTTACATGCAATTACAATTAAAATTACAATTACAATTAGAATTACAATTTTACAATTACAATCAATTCACAGTAATACAATTAAAATTTTACAAATATTTTACATAGAAGTACAATTACAATTTTACAATTTCACATACAATTAAAATTACAATTTTAGAATTTTATATATACAATTACAATTTTACAAATTTACATATATGCCATTACAATTACAATTTTAGAATTTTACATACAATTAGAACTACAAATATTACAATTTTACAATATCATGATCATTCAATATTAAATTAATTAATAAACATCACGTTCATGATAACCATTGTACAAACATCATATTTGACTAAAAAACACATTCAAAATTGCTAACATCATCGTGATCATGATCATCTAACAAAACACAATTAACATTATATATTAACATCATCACAACATAAACATCAAATATACATCTCATGTCAAATAATTCATGCCATCACATACACATCTATCTGCAAGCTGCACATTAAATGAACATATCTAACATGACCTAACAATATAAACATCATGATGATCACCAACATGTAAATTAAGTGCAACTTCAACATGAACATAAAAATACATGGACTGAATAATGTCAAAAATATACAACTGTTATATAAATGTCATGGATCAGCTCGTGGTATAACATCAATAGAAATACTAGTCGAGGTCTGCTCAATCAATGGTGCAGCCTCAACGGTTGATGGTCCAGCTTGCTCATGATCATGAGTACTGTTGGATGTTGCAGACTGCTAACTGGACATGGCTGATGGTCCAGCCTGATCTCCATGATGACTGATGCTAGATGCTAGTGGAGGCTGCTCATCTGGCGCGACGCAAGGTGAATGATCATGAGATGATGAGTCGCTGCTCATAGACTGTCGATCACGTGTTGCATCTCAACCACGCCTATAACGTGCAACGGTCCTCCTCAGCTACGTAACTAAGGTTGTAGCTCCTATGACATGCTGCATCAGCTTGTACATGTCACGTGACATGCCTCTCCACATCTGTAATAGCCTACCATTGGCCTGTATGTCTCTCATATGAGCGGGCTTGATGCCCGCATCAACAATCAATGCAGTGAGTTGGTCACCCAACTCCATCCTGTATCTTCTATCAAGCCGACCGTGCCTAGAAAAAGGTGGTACCGGCACACCAGCAGGAGCAGGTCTCTCTGCACCAGCCTCCTGATGATCCTTGGCATATGGCATGCCCTGATCGTCATCAGGATCGACACCTAGATCATGTGGTGGTGTCGGCATTTCATTGCCATTAAAAGACCCAATGTATGCAAAATATATACAAGTACACAACAATAATTAGACAATTTCATTACACAATTTAATAAAAACAAGTTAAAGAACATGTTAGAATAAATTTAAATAAAAAAGTGATATTACCTCTATCATCAGGTAGCTCATCAGCTATGAAGAGGATGTTGGCACACCCTCGCCAATCCAAACCTGCATAAGGATAGGGGACCATAATGAAGGGATGCTCGTCAACACTGGCTAGCAACTCCAATGCATCATTCGATATCCTCATTGGAAACACAGTCTCGCCCCTCTTGGGCATCATCTGCCCCCACATGTGCATCTGTGCCTCGAACATCGGCCTACGAGGCTACTGAACAAAATTAGGCCTCGTCTCTGGAAACCTCTCAAAAAATAAACAAAAAATCTCTGAAGCAAAAGGGAAGTTGACCCTCCTTTGTGCAAGAGCACGACATCTATCTAAGGTTGGAAAAAAATGTCGCAAAAAAATGGCAGACCACTTGACAAGTCGTGGCTCCTGTACTAAAGAATCAACATAATATAGAAGCGAGCAACTAATGCGTTGCTCTTCATTGGTGTTGTGTGAAATGGTTGAAGTGAGAAGTGAGAGGCACCTCACCTCCTCACTACCAAATGCACCAATACGTAACTGACCTCCAACGACCTGAAAATCTGAGGGAGGCAATACTTATGCTCTAATGTATCTATGGGAGTACACTAACTGACTCCCTGCTACATAGCCATCTAGAACCTCTGGGAATGTGGGAAAATCCACCCCTCTCCTCGATATCCCTGTAATGAAATATATATCCTCCTCAATGGGCATGTACCACTCGTTAAGACCAACCCGGAAAGACTGTTGGTAGTCATTCCACCTTCGGATAAGATGTATCAAAAACAAACTATGGCCCTTTAGGGAAGTAGCCTCCTCATAGAACTTGAGGAGGCCTACCTGCCTCAGGATCCCCTGAGTAGCTGCTGTAATAGGGAGAGGGTACACGTCTCTCTCCCTCTCTCATGCCTCCCACAGGCGAACCATGTTATACTGGTCTGCCTGTTGTTGTTGTTGTTCCCCCTCTTCTCTCCTTTCATGTCTCTGAATGATTAACATATTAAATAAATTTTTTTTATTAAATGAGGCATGTATTTAGAAATATACATATATAATTTTTTTTGGAAAAACAAAAAAAACAGCTGGTGCGCAAAAAAAAACAGTCATGTACCAGTCCCGGTGTGTCTTTTTATGGAGCACACCGGTGATGGTGCACCAGATAATATTCAACACACTAGCGGTGGTGCTCCCGAAAATTTGTAGCACCCCGTTGACTATGTATGGTGTTAAGAGTGCGGTGCGCTGACTAAACTCTACGCCCTGGAGCGTATAGTTAAGTCAGCGGACCGACCTCCTGCCATCATTACATAGTCAAGGGTGCGGTCTTTTACCAGGCCGCAATGTTGACCTTGTCGAAATAAAAAAAGTGGTGTGCTGACAAAAATACCCATCCCGGGGCAGATATTTTAGTCAACGCACTGCTTTGCCGCTATTCCACTAGGTCAATGGTGTGGCCGGGTAACTGACTGCACCGCACTTTTAAAAAAAATAAAATAACACGGTGCGCCTTTAGTACAGCCCCCGAACCGGTGCGGATACCGTTAGCACTAGTTTACTAGGCCGCACCATTGACCCTGTCAAAATGTGGAATGCAGTGCGATGACAACATTACCTACCTCGGGGCATATATTTCAGTCAATGCACCACGTTGCCGCTATTCCACATGGTCAACGGTGCGGCCGAGTAAACGACCGCACCACACTTTTGTAAAAATGTTAAAATAACATAGTGCGCCTATCAGCACCGTCCTAGAACTGGTGCAGATACTGTTAGCACCGGTTGCGGTGCAGCCTGCAAATTTGCAGGCAGCACTGTGAACCGATGCGAGCCGAACAGCTTGAGCGCACCGCACGACAATTTTTTTCTTTTCTTTTAAATGGTTAATTTTAAGGTTATTTGAAATTCTAATCCACTAAAAGGCGTAATTATGGAAAAACAAGAAAAATACCTATACATTTGGCCATCGAGGAGGCATATTTGCTGTATAATTTGCAAAAGAAAAATTTCCCACCATTTTTCAAAATTCAAGCTGGAGATTGGTGGGCAATGCACAGCAGCAGTGCGTGAAATGGGTGCAATGGGGGCACCAATGTCAGGGAATCTCAGAAAAGGATAAATTACACCGATGCTTGAGAGTTCTCGAGCATTGAGAAAAGTGAAAAATGTGGTTTTTTGGCCGTATTTTTTTATTTATTTAACCATGTTTGGGTGTGCGGGGTTTTTATGCGTGCACCAGTGCGGTTTCTTAATACTGCACCAAGCAGTTTCTATTTTGGCATGCTTTTTTATGAGGCACTAGTGTGGAAGTGTTGTAAAGCACCAGTGTGCTACAGTAATACAAAACACCAGGTGGGTGTGTACGGAGTGCACGGTGTCTGGTGTGACAATGTTTTGTGTGCATCAGTGCTTTCTCTTATTGAACGCATCAGTGTGATGTACGATGATAAGTACACCAGATGAAAAACATCCACAAAAACATCCGCCTGCCAATCTCCTCTAGTAACCTCCGCTATAAATGAATGTCTAGGGTATTTTTATAAGGGGTTCCTCAAAAACATCTGTTAGAGGGTCTTTTCCTTTTTGTGAGTCCAACAAATTTCGCTCACAAAAAGTAACCAAAAAATAAATGGAAGCTAAGATGGATGGTTTGAAGAAAGGCATGGAAGCTAAGATGGATGGTTTGAAGAATGAAATGGAAGCTAAGATAGATGGAATTAAAGCTGAGATTGATGGCATATAAGAAAAACTGAATGGCAACGTGGAAGACATGAAGAATGATCTAAAAGTAGACATGGAAGGTTTGAAAAAGTTGCTGCAAGAAATGATTCCTAATGGAGAAATGGTAGTAGAGGAAACTCATGATGAGAAAAAAATAAATTTTAATCATGATTTCATAGACTCAAATGTTGGATTGAAGGCCCACCATATTCCAAAGATCGATATGAGGAAGTTTGATGGCAAGGATCTCGTAACATGGATACTACATATGGAGTAATACTTTGGTCTCCATAATGTGCAAACCACACAAAAGGTATGCATTACAACTTTATATTTAGAACCAAATACATTTGTTTGGTATCTATGGCTTTGCTCTCGTAAACAAATTTTCACTTGGTCAATTTTTACGGTGGAAATGATTGCACATTATGAGGATACGAAGATCAACACCTTCTTTAGCCAAGTGATGGTTGCAAATGAAGGAACTATAAATTATTCTAGAAAGTTACATAATATCAAGCTAACCATGGGGGAATATATATTTAATATTCCAATGCTCTCTATTCCAATGGGTGGTGATGATGTTGTACTAGGAGTACAATGGTTACAATCTTTGCGGTAGGTAGCTTTTAATTTTCAAGAACTTTTCTTGAAATTTTTTTCGAAAGGAAAGGAAGTTGAATTGTGGGGTATCGCAGAGAATCCAGGAAATATAATCAGATCTAATGTCATGAAAAATATTTTTCAGAAAGAACAATGAGGTGTAATTTCAAAATTATGCTCACTACAGGTTTAAACATCACAATCATCTATTTCTCCAGATCTCCAAAAAGTATTGGACAATAATTCCAAGGTGATTGAGACTCCCAAAGAACTCCAACCTATTCGTGATCATGATCATGTTATTCATTTGATTCTAGGAAGTGTTCCTCCAAACATCAAGCCTTACATATATCCTTATGCTCAAAAGAGTGAGATTGAACATATGGTTGCAGAAATGCTAGAGGTTGGTATAATTCAACCTAGCCAAATTTATTTCTCTACTCTAGTAGTATTGATGCACAAGAAGGATGGATCATGGCGTATGTGTCTGAATTATAGGGGGCTCAAAAAGCTCACTATTAAAGATAAATGTTGTGAAACCAGCTCCAAAATTGAATAAAAGAGAGATCAACGCCTTAGAAATCAGCCACTTCGAGGGGGAAACCTCCAATACATTACATAAATGAACAATTCTTTGATGATAAAAGTAACAAAACCTCCCTTCTATATATAAGAGTCCATGGGACCATAATGTAATCCTAGATGACCTAACCATAATAATATAAGGGAAAAATAATAAAAATATGGGGGTTATAGGGGTACAACAATAACGATAAAGGGGGCTACACTAACATAATAAGGGAGTACACTAGTAATATAGGGACCTAACATGCCCCTCTCCTTCAAACAAGTGTTGTCCTCAACGCTTGATTATTTCTTGATGCTTCTGTATAAAATTATCATCCTCCCATGTGGAATCTTCTAAAGGAAAGTTATTCCACTTGTTTAGATACTCTAAAATTGATCGTACTTGTCGAATTCTTGTTTATGTGACTTCTTTAGAAATTCTTTCGATGTGATGTTGATCTTCATGTTGTTTCATTTCATTCTACACCAAAGTTAGGTTATCCTTTCAGAGTTGGAGAACTTGTTGTTGATGGTCGATGTGATCTTCCACTAATTTATCATCCATATTAGCTTTTATTTTATCCTTCAAACCATTCAACTTAGCCTCCATTTCTTCTTTTAAACCATCTATTTAATCTTCAGTTTCTCTTCGTAAGATTGAAATTTGTCGCACTTGGTACCGAAATTTTGATATCTCATACTGTAATTATTCCTCTTCATGCGTCATAGTATAGATTTTTGAGGGCTTAATGGGTATGGAATTATTTTTTGGAGGCATTATAGAACCCAATACTGATAAAAATTCTTCAATATGCCCTTGGAATCACTTCAAACTTCTTTTTCAAACAAGACTTTTCAATTTGAAAAAAATACACACCTTTTTCTTGATTTTGAGGAGCTCGCTATTGAAATTGAATTATCTATGTGATTTTAGATCTTCAATATCTGAAATTTGGCCTCGAAGTAGCCCTCTGTATCTTCTTTCGAATGCCACATGTCTGACCTAATTTGGATTCCTCAAGGCAAAGTTATGCCCAATCTCCCACGATGACCTAATTATTGACTATTTCAGTAGATCAAACTTGTACGACTTGCCACGTGTCACTGTTTCCTCCTTTGGCTCCGAACTTTATGCCAAAAGCTAAAGTTCATGTACTTGCAGCCAATTTTTACAAAATCTCAATCCGACGCTCAGAGACAAAGTTATGAAGTTTTTCCCATGCTCACCTCTTTGAGATGAAATTCGAGAGCCTGAATCAATCCTACCTTCCACAGATCATATCTCATCAAATATTGTGAACCAAGATATAAAATTGTTACAGGAGGTTCCTCAGGAGTTCATATTTTCTATGTGAAAATTTCAGCTTCTGAACCCTCGTAGAAAAAAAGTTATAGCGAAAATTCCACGATGACCTATTTAGGTTAAATTGAGGAGCCTGCAACATGCCCTAAATTCCACAGATAATATTTTCGAAAATATTGCGAACCAAGCTCTGAAATTTTGCAACAATTTTTCTTAGGATTTTGGCTTCACTCTCTAAAACTTTCAGCTTCTGAAGCTTCGTAGCAAAAAATTTATAGCGATAATGCCACGATGACCTGTTTGGAACAACAAAACCCTAGAATCCAAAGCTCTAATACCAAATGTTGTGAAACCAGCTCCAAAAATAGAAGAAAAGAGAGATCAACGCCTTGGAAATCAGCCACTTCGAGGGGGCAACCTCCAATAGATTACATAAATGAACAATTCTTTGATGATACAAATAAAAAAACCTCCCTTCTATATATAGGAGTCCATGGGGCCACAATGTAATCTTAGTGGGGCCACAATGTAATCGTAGTCGACCTAACAATAATAATGTAAGGGCACAATAATAATGATATGGGGGTTATAGGGGTACAACAATAACAATAAGGGGGGCTACACTAACATAATAAGGGACTACACTAGTAATATGGGGACCTAACAATAAATTTCCCATCCCCGTCATTGATGAATTATTGGATGAATTACATGGATAAATTTACATCACCAAGTTGGATCTTCGTTCTGGATATCATCGAATTAGAATCAAGATTGAAGACATTTCGAAAATAGCATTCATAACTCATGAGGGTCATTATGAATTTTTCGTCATGCCTTTTGGACTTACTAATGCACCTTCCACATTTCAAGGTTTGATGAATTCCATTTACAAACCCTTCCTTAGAAAATTTGTGTTAGTATTTCTTGATGATATCCTAATCTACAACAAGTCTTGGAAGTGTCATGTTCAACATGTTGAGAGGGTGCTCAAACTATTAGAGGAGAAACAATTATATGCAAAAACCTCCAAATGTTTCTTTGGAGTACAAGAGGTGGAATATTTGGGTCATATTGTATCTCATGAGGGTGTTAAGGTAGACCCTAACAAAATTAAATCCAATAAGGAATGGAAATTCCCCACAACCATAAAGCATATTCGAGGATTTATGGGGTTAACAGGGTATTATTGCAAGTTTTTTAAGAATCATGGGAGAATATAGGCACCTATAACATCATTACTAAATAAATATACATTTTATTGGACTCTAGAAGAAACTAAGGCCTTTGAACATATTAAAGAGGCAATGTGCCAAGCACCGGTCTTAGCTACGCCAAACTTCAAATTTATTTTTATCGTGAAATGTAATGCCTCAGGAAATGGAATTGGTGTGGTTTTAATGCAAGAAGGAAGACCCATTGCTTTTGAAAGTTTTCCAATCAAAGGAAAGTATTTTCACAAACCTATTTATGAGAAGGAAATGTTGGCAATACTACATGCACTAAAATAATGGCGACCTTACCTAATGGGAAGACATTTCAAGGTAAAAATAGATCATAATAGTATTAAATACTTTTTGGAACAAATATTATATTCATAAGAGCATAAAAAATGGGTCACAATGATGTTGGGTTATGACTTTGAAATAATCTACAAAAAAGGGAAGAAAAATGTTGTTCAAGATGCACTCTCAAGAAAGGATGATGACATGGAAGCATTGCTTTGTGCCATTTCTATTACCCAACCTGAGTGGATAACCGAAGCAAGGGATGAATGGAAGAATGATGAAGAGGTGTGGACACTCATTCAAAATTGGCAGCAAGATCCTAGTACATCTAAAAAATTTACCTGTAAAAATGATTCATTATGGTACAAATATTGCTTACATCTTTGTAATAATTCCCAACTCAAACAAAATATTCTTTTGGAATTGCACACCTCTCCCTTAGGAGGGCACTCAGGATTTTTAAAAACTTACCAAAAGGTCAAGAAGATTTTTTTTTGGGATGGCCTTAAATCTGATATTCAAAAGTTTGTGGTAGAATATCTGGTTTTCCAAAAAAATAAAGTTGAGACAATTAAGACCCCAGGTTTGTTACAATCTTTATGCATTCAAATTCAACATTGGGAGGAGGTTTCAATGGATTTTGTCATAGGTTTACCCAAGTCCGAGGGAAATACTATCATCATGGTGGTAGTTGATAGACTTACCAAGTATGCATACTTTTGTCCATTATCTCATCCATTTAAATCCAGTACAATTTCTATTTCATTTATGGAAACAATTCAAAAGCTACATGGAAACCCAAAGATCATTGTAAGTGACAAAGATCCCAATTTTTAAGGAAATTTTTGGATGGAATTATTTTCTTGTTTAGGTACTCAATTAGCTCATAGATCATCATATCATCCTCAATGTGATGGGAAAACTGAGATAGTGAACAACTGTTTGGAAGGATATCTTCATTGCTTATATATAATAAACAAACACAATGGTTCAAGTGGATACCTATGGTTGAATGGTGGTATAACACTTCCTTCCATACTGTAGTAAAAATGGCCCCAATTATGGCACTTTATGGATATCATCCACTATCCATCACATCATCTTTAAGAGAAAATTCTAAGGTTCAAGAGTGGAATATCACATCGAGCATCAACAACAACTTCTCCAAATATTAAAGGATAACCTCACTTTAGCACATAATCTAATGAAACAATAGGAAAATCAACATCGCAGTGAAAGACGTTTTGATGTAGGCGATTGGGTATTTTTACGGCTACAACATTACAAACAAATGTTCCTTAGGAAAGATAAGAATTATAATAAATTATCACAAAAGTATTATGGTCCTTACAAGGTGTTGCAAAAGATTGATACTGTGGCATACAAATTGGAGCTTCTTGCATCTTCTCGAGTGCACCCAGTTTTCCATGTTTCATGCTTAAATAAGGTTATAGCTGACAAGCTCCCAGTTCAAACAATATTTCCAGAACTTGAAAAAGAAGGGAAAATCACATTGGAACCTGAATTAGTCATAGACACAAAAACTCGAAAACTATGAAATCGATCAATTTTAGAGTATCTCATCAAGTGGAAGAACTTACCCGCTGAAGATTCGATATGGGAGGATAAGAATTTTATACAAAAGCATCCAAAACTACTCAAGCATTGAGGAAAAAACTTTTTTGAAGGAGAGGGGCATGTTAGGTCCCTATAATACTAGTGTATCCCCTTATTTTTATTGTTATTATAGCCCCCTTATTGTTATTGTTGTGCCCATGCAGTCCCCATATTGTTATTGTTGTTCCCCATAGAAGCTCACTACTGTTATTGTTATTCCCTTACATTGTTATTGTTATGTCAGCTAGGATTATATTGTGACCCATTGGACTCCTATATATAGAAAGGAGGTTTTGTCATTTGTATCATCCAAGAATTGTTCATTTATGTAATGTAAAGGAGGCTTCCCCCTCGAAGAGGTTGATTTCTAAGTCGTTGATCTATCGTTTCTTCCATTTTGTGAGCTGGTTTCATAACACTATGTTGAATGAGTTGAGGTGTCAATTGAAAGAATTGATTGATACAAGTTTAATTCTTCCTTCCGGATCCCCATGTGGTCCTATAGTGCTATTTGAGAAGAATAAGGATACCAATGAGTTGAAAATGTGTCTGGACTATAGGGAATTGAACAAGCAGAAGATGAAGAATAGATACCCACTTCCACTTGGATTATATTTCTTTGAAAAGTTGGATGAGGAAAAAGTGTTCAGTAAGATTGATTTGACACAAGGATGTTATTACATGTGGATAGTTGAGGGTGATGAGGCATAAAATAACATGCCGATGAGATATGTAAGTTTAGAGTTCCTAGTATGTAGTTCCCCAACTACTTTCCCCATTTTAAGGAATGAAGTTTTGTGTCCCTTATGGTGTTAGGTAAAATTGACTCAAGGTTAGAGTTAAGGTTAACCAGGTTAAACAACGGGGAAGACTTCATTGTAAGAGCATCAGGTAGGTGAGTAATGAAGGCTCACTTGGCCGAGTTGGCTAGGGTTTTGGCCAAGGCTAATGAAATTTAATTGGGTTGGGTTTTCCCCAATGTTGGGGTTTTCCGAGGATAAATATTTTGTGCATACTTGTTGCTGATTATTTTTTTTCTTTTGGGTAAATCTCCATAAATATGTTTTGGTTTGGTTTATTTTCTTCATTGGGCATCAGAGCCAGATTTTGGCTTCAGATGGACGTCTATGTTTCCAAGGATTTATTTGGTATGATGGGAGAAATCTATGATAATTTTGTTCACAAATATAGATGAAAACACTTATTTTGAAGTGTTGGAGACACGTCGACCTAGGCACGATATCTGAGATAGCCACAACATGAACATGGTATTTTATGAGGTTTAGGTATATATCATTCAATAAATCAAGTGGAACATGTGTTATTTGAAGCATCGGTCAAGAGTATACAATGCAAATCCTATATAAATACAATGACTAGCTGTAGAATTAGAGTGGAGCATCCATGAATGGTGGTTATGGATCACAATAAATAAGAAATTGAGTTCATTATTGCGTGTGGATATGGTCCGTGAAATTGTCCTATTAGAGGAGATTTTTTTTTATGAAATTTCTTGGAGCAATCTTGCTTGCAAGGTGAGGAGGAAGTTCATCAAAATATCATGTTGAACTAAGCAGACAGGTTGTTTCCGTGCCCAAGGTGCCAGAGCATGGATACTACTATTGCAATAATTACAAGGTGAACCAACCACATCATTTCTACAAGCATCACCGAAGATATTGGATGACCGAGGGAATCACTTTGGAATGTGCTAGTGGGTCGTCAGCACTAGAAGAACAAGTATAGAACTTAGAGTCCCTGGTATACTATGACCAGGGAAGGATGCGAAGGGGGTTTCTGTTTTAGATCGTAACTCTTGATGGGATGTTAGTACAAAGAGTATCTACCTCAAGGATGAGAGGATTAACATCAATTATGTCATGGGGAGAAGTGACTTCCAAGAGGAATTGCAAAGAACACAATAGAAAGAATAGTGAAAACTTGGTGAAAAACAATCTAGCAAGTTACGATTAATATGGTTGTGGAGGACGTGGTAACAAAACGAATCAAAAAGTGGCTATAAAAAATGAAGGAAACATAGGAGGTAGTTTTTATTGATCTGTTCAGCTAAGGTCCGAGGAGGAGAAATGCATGAGTAGGGAATTATTTGTTGAGCATGAAGCCCGAGGACTAGGTTTTTGATGTTAGGTGTGGCATTGGAGGACCAATGTAGGCCATTGCAACACAATCGAGCACCAATGTTTTGGGAGCACACCCCAAGTCACAACAGGAATGGCAAAGCTTCAAAGAAATTCAAGCTTCAAAAATGTTGGAGGAGAGTTTCTGGTTATATAGTAGAAAATTTGATACACGGGCCCATCGATATGGTGGATGGTGAAATTAATATGAACAATTCATTAGTCGATGACACACGCAACATGGGGCCAAGAAGATGAAGGTCTAGCAGGGTAAGTTGAATAACTCACCATGCTTCTATCATGAAAAACAAGAGTTTGAATGTCATCTTTGAATATCAATGAAATATTGTTGATTGTTCCACGTAGAGGATGAGGATGAGAGAACAAAGTGAGAGAATGGAAGTGATGTAGCAACAAAAAAAAATTATTATTATAATGAAGTCAAAATTATTTCATGTAAATGGGCATATTGATGTAAGAATTTTAAAGCATGTGTATCTCTGGTAATTTCTGGTGAAGTCTGGGTTAGACCTAGGTGATAGGGGAATGTTATGTTAATTGATACCCCAAGTATAAAATTTCAGGGGGGTAAGGGTCAGAGTGAGAAGGGATGAATCAATTGGTAAGGTTGGATGGATTTATTCAAGGAACCCCAAGTCGGGTTTAAGGGGGGAATGTTAGCTAAAATTTACGAAGGGTTAGATTAAGGTTGACCAGGTTAAACAATGGGAGTTTTGGGGCACATGGTATTGTGTACCCATGGGTTACTGCGCATTATATTGCATGTAATGAATCATGTAAAATGCGAGGAAGAATTCATTGTAAGAGCACTAGGGAGGTGAGCGGTGAAGGTGCACTTGGCCAAGTTGGCCAGGGTTTTTTCCAAGGCTATTGAAATTTCATTGGGTTGGGTTTACCCCCGAAGTTTTTGGGTCACTAGGGAAAAATCAATTTTTGTGTCTTATTATGATGTATTTTGGGGAACTAGTTGGGTGGTCTTAGTTGGAGGCAAACTCATATTGTTTGAAATATTCATATTCATATATGAAAATATGAATATTTACAACAATACAGGTTTGCCTCCAACTTAAACCACTCAACCAGTTCCCAAAAATACAACAGAATACAACACCAGAATTACTCCACACACACACACATATATAATACTTTTGGAGTAAGGTTACAGGACACTCCCATTATCTCTGGTGTACTCTTACATATATGGATGTATGTTTTTATGCTTTTTCAATGTGGAATTATGTTGTAATTTACATAACAGTAAATTTTGTTGACGAAGAAAATGAAACACTTGGTTTTAGATTGAGTTCAAGATTTCACTAAAAACTTAGCAAAGATGATTAAAGCAATTGTTGATTTGTGAGGTGTTTGGGTCTAGTATTGTCAAAGTGATTGGATTTTCGGTGAGAAACACACTGGTGTTGCACAACTAGAGATAAGAAGGAACTTAAATTTTTTCACTATCTATGGATGTGACACCTATATTAATCCGTGATTCCCCCCCTTTGTTGTTGGTATTATGGTAATATTTTTTCCTTTATGGCAACCAAGATGATTTCACAAGAACTCTAGAACGTTCATAAGAACTGTACTGGTTGCACATGAACAGTATTGGCACTTGGAATTTCAATTAATATTGGTTAATTGGTTGATACATATGGTCCATGTTAATTGGTTGATTAGTAAATATTTACCAACTTATTTTCATGAATAATATTTTAATTGGGTGAATGTTATAGTTATTGGACTGATCCATCTATGCATGGTGGAAGTTACAATGAACTCACTTTCCAAATAAATTATTTTCTTTCATATGATACCATTGGTAAAATTTATTTGTTTAGGATGGTTGGAAGTTAATCCTTGTTGACCAAATAAACAATTTGATATTGGTTTTTTGAATCAAATACTATCAAATGCATCTGTGGTTTATGTCCATGGTTTATCTAGTATGAAACAAGCCATCCAACCTATAAATTCAAGATTCGATCAAGAATTTTAGTGTGTGCATTTGGTGATCTCAGCTCAGATATTGATATGGTCTGGACAATTCTCTTGTGAGAAATCGATTTGGCCTATCTTGACCTTTCATTTGGTTTTAATGTGGGTTGAGGTATGGCTAAGGGATGCATTATTTTTATGTGATCTCGATAAGAAAAAAAGGATCTAAAATCAAGATCGATTTATGAATTTTATGTAATGTGGTAGACTTGAGATTGATCTCTTCTATTTTTGTATGCACACTTCTGAGATTGACTAATATTATTAGTTTGGTGCAGCATGAAGGTCATTGATTTGTGGATTAATGAATTTTCGATTGTATTTAGGAGTCAAACGGGCCCCGCTGAGATGCTTTATACCCTGGAGGTTTTGTTAAGTCCAATTTTCGATTGAGTCGGGCTATTGTGAGTGGGATCACGTGGCCATGACAAGACAAACAATTGAGTGGGTCCCGCCTGAAGGTTTTACAACCTAATGAATTTTTAACTCCCTTATGTCAGCTACTATGAATGGGCTCATGTGGTATCAAATCAAATGGGTTCTACGTGGAGGCTTAAGCCCAGAGGTTTCTGCAATCCTTCTATCCATCGATCCAAGCTATTGTCAGAGGGAACATGTGGCATCGACAAGAGTGTGAGATTAGAGTGGGATCCTCTCGAAGGCTTAAGCCCAAAGGTTTATGTAATCCTTCTATCCATTGAGTTTGGTTATTGTGGGCGACCTCATATGGAGACAAAAAAATAAAGAGATCAAAGTGGGCCCCACCCAAATGTTTTCTAACCTGAAGGTATAGGAATTGACATTTATAATAGAAATGGGTTTACATGTTAAAGGAGACTAATAGGCTTACGTGATAAGGGTTGTGTGCTAGCCGGCAAGGTAGAGCATTTAGGTGAGTACACCCCACGATATATATATATATATATATATATATATATATATATATATATATATATATATATATATATATAATGGTGTACCACCTAAATGCTCTTACCTTGTCGGCTAGCACACACACACACACACACACACACACACACACATACATATATATATATATATATATATATATATATATATATATATATATATATATATATATATATATATATATATATATATATATGTACACTATGAATTAGAAATAGAGAAGCATTTGGATACCAGTACTTGGAGGCCATGGTCACATGAATGGTTCTATGGAGGCGTCAATATAAATTCGTAAAGGGTTGTGATATAAAGAGAGGGGTCGTATTGTGATTTACTATATTTTTATTTGGAACTGCAAATTTTGGCCTTGCATTAATACATCTCTTTGTGCCTCTCTTTCTTTTGCATTAATTATATTTGGCTCTAAATTGATTTATTGGGTCTAAATTTATCTTTGCATTGACATATGCCTCTATGCTAACATATTAACTCATGTTCTACATTGATATATGGTTCTCGATCTATTAATTTTATTTCAATGTTGATATGTTGCACTTTGGTGAGATTGTAAAAGCTCTCAGTGCGTTGGAGAGCTTTTGAAATCTATATTTCCATCACTATACGTGTGTGTAACTATTGAGCTCCCTGTGTTATGTGTTTGATGCAGAAATTATGCTATCCTAATGTCATGAATTGATGAAGAGATTATTTGCGGAGATCACGTATGCTTGATCTTGCTCATATTTATGTAGAGATACCTATTTGTTTCAAGGGAAAGTGAGATCTATAGAGAGAAGAGAAGTCACTGATGTTGTTTTTCTTGATTAGCAATCAATATAGATAAATGCTTGATGTTCCCCATTTATATATAGATAATGTGATGTGACGGTGAATTATTCTTTATATATATCCTTGGTTTCTCTATTCTTGTGATGATTGGTGGTGCCATTAGGGGAATTTTGAGATCTAAAATGGGCCTCCTAAGAAAAATGTACAACCAAAATAAACTTTATAAGAACCAATAGGATTCAAGATGATGATTTTAACCATGGGGGATGATTCACCATTTTTGGAGTAAAAAAGTACAAAGATTAAAAAATCTTAAAATATTAAAACTACTTTTTCAACTTGTATTTTCAACTTATCTCCCTAAGGTTTTACTCAAATTTCGAGCGGGAATGCTTGTTAGATGAGAAATTTAATTCCTCATCCAAGGAGTACCCATGTTGCATACTTTTGATGGACACTACTATATGAAAAATGAGAAATACATGAAAAAATGTGATTTCAATCACGCTTTTCATGTATTTCTCATTTTTCGTGTAGTAGGGTCCATTAAAAGTATGAAACATGGGTACTCCTTAGATTAAGAATCAAATTTTGCATCCAACGAGTGTTTCCACTTGAAATTTGAGTAAACCTATACGGAGATAAGTTGAAAATACGAGTTAAAAAATAGTTTTTCCTTTTTTCCCTCTAAAATTTGATGATGTAATCTAATATTATTTCATTTTTCCACTATTATTTTATAATTTCCTTAGGAGGCCCATTTTAGACCTCAAAACTCCCCTAATGATAGAAGGAATATATGAAGAAATTATTTTGGCATAGATCTTTATGCTACTCCTTGATATCTTAGTCACTTGAATGATTTGAATATGTTTTCAAAGGTTATTGTTCGATTTCAAGGATACATGATTGAATATGGCAGAGAGTGCATTGAAATTGCGGAGGCTCTGGGGCCAAGTTACAGATAATACTTATAATGATCTCACATGTGAATGCATGTTAAATCCATGTTGTTTTTGCCTATGGTTCTTGTTGATCATGTTAGCCCCATATTAATTTTCTGACAAGCAAACAAGGGGTCAAACTGTCTTTGAGCTTTTAAGGAATGCATTCCCTCTGAAAACACACCTTCCTTGAAGCCTCCTTGTGCCTTTCCCTTTGATAAATCCTTACTGTTGTTCCCAGTTTTAAAGCCTCTCTGTTTGTGAAGAAAATGCCCGAAAGGCCTCCTTTTCCCTCTTACTTCATTCCCTCTAAGCCTCTATTTTCATCACTCTTCCTCCCCTTCTAAATTCCCCACTTACCCTTTAAATCATCCCAAACCCCCTTTTAAATCTTTCAAATACCTTTGTTTGGTTTAATAATCCCTTATTCCCCTTACCTAATACCTCCTTTGGCCTTAAAAAGCATTAAAATAGGCCAAAACCCACTTTTTACTTTATAATAGGCTAACCCCCTTCGGCCAACCCCCTCAAACCACTTCCCCACATGACCCAAGCGCTGGAACCAAGCGCTAAGTCGAAAGGCGCTAATCGCATCGGAGTTTCGGAGCAGAACACCTTATACCCTTGTGAACTTAAAACCTCCGATGCGATGGCGCGTTTGGTCCATGGACTCCAGCCGCGATCTAAGCCGTTTATCAAAATAGATCTGATGGTCCGCGCTATTTATACAATGCACCCATCGTTCTCCCTGCTCACCCCTATGATCACATATCAACCGTCGATCTGTTCTTAGATCTGATGGTCAACGCACATCGTTCCAATCGCAATTGGAAAAAGTTAATGCATCGCTTCCTGTTTCCCCTGATTACCGACCCCTGATCCAATCTCCTCCATTTATCCCCTTCATGATCCAATGGTTGGCGTTGAATCACGCATTGCCAATCGCAACTTTAACTGGTGCCACCCTCCGTCCCTTCCGATTGTGATCCACCGATCTAATCGTGACCGTCTGTTTGACCCAAGATCGACGGCCCGCATTTCATCGCCTCCCCATCTAATTTAATTCATTGGACCTTTCCCATGATTTCATCCTTTAATCCCCGCCGTTGATATCCTCCTGAGATCCAATGGCCCACAGTCAATCGCCCTCCACCTGCCGGGTCCCACCATCCAAGGTCCCCGTTTTCATTTCATTTGGCCCCTTTCCTTTGTATTTCAGCCAAAGGTTAAACCTTAGTGTTTAACACTAAAGATAATTCTTCCGCCACTCTTTCATTTTTTCCACTTTTCTCCACTGCTCTGCCATCGCTTCCACAGGCCTCCACAGCATTCCTTCTGCCACTTCCTGGATTTCTTAATGAGTTTATCGTATTGTGCAGGGTTATCACAGAGTGATTTAATCACCCTGTATTCCATAATCACAGTTACTGTGGTTTAAAGCACAGAGAGGCCAGTACATCTGCGGCCAGTGTATCAACATCGAGGATTAAAAGGGTTTGACCTTGTTATTGAATAATTAACGCTTAAACCCGCATTCAAAATAAGAAGGTGTAGTCGGAAGACTGAGCACTCTAACAAAGTTACATCAGTGCATTAATATCAGTAGAGCACCATTTCTCCAAAAGGACACCTTCCTACAGACATCTCCATGCCTCCTCGAGCCCTTTAATATCAGTTCACTGACAAAAGCTTCTTAAAGATTGTCAGAACCAGCAGTTATGGAGTATGGGAGCCCGTGGAATTTCTATCCAGTTCACCAATTCCGGAAGGCAGAACAGAGAGCTTTACAGCCAGAAAGGAATCCAAAGAAACATCGGAGGTTAGATATCAACCTGACAAAGACCCCTCAGCCATACTATAAAGTAAATACGGCAATGCAGTGCCATTAAACAGTGGGGGCATGGACGCTTCCTCCATGATGTCTTAATGAATCAATTTAATGTTCATCATACACTCCTGTTACTCGTTTTTCTCCTATAAGAATCCCCAAGAACAGAGGGCAAAGGGTTCCATATTTTCAGAAAAATATGCTGTGAGGGAATTTTGTATGCATTTTTTTGAACTTTTATACGAATGCAAAGAGCCCATTGGGTTTCAGTGAGGAGGATTTCTATCTTTAATGAGGATTTTGGTCTTGGTGCTTTACAGTTCGTAAATCTTTCTTATGGGTTATAGTTTAGCTGTTCGTTTCATTCACATCCATTTATCTTATATCATGTTCTGGAATGCGAGTGGCTCACTGGTTTTTGGTATGAATTTATCCTAATTGATACTCATGCTAGAACCTGTCAAGTGCTTTAAATATGGCTCAGGTGTGATATATTGTTTCATTTTCCACTTCAACCATACTTCTTCTATATTAGCTTCTATGGGATGTTATTTTTAAAATGTTATTGTCATGTATGGATTCTTAATTTTGTAAGCCCATTACATGTTGATATTTTTTTCTGGATATCATCCCAATGACAGTTAGTATTATCTCAATCTTTCATATGCAGTAAACACCTTCTGATTATTCATCTCTCTGAGGTATTTTAGAACCCAACCCTCTTTACAGTAAGCTGCCTTTGTATTGTTTGATACATTTGTATTAGAGTTTCACACCTTGCCTCTGCAGTATTGCTCTCCCTGTGTCAAGTTTTTGAAAGTTTTGGTCCCATTCAAATTAACCTTCCTGTTTACAAGAGGTAGCATGAGATCCTTTTCTAATAACTTCCCATGTTATATCATATGCTCCTTGATGTATACGATGTCCTAGGCACTGGTCTTTCACAACTCAAGGTTGTCTCTAGGGTTGACAATAGTTCTGACTGTGACATTGCATTTTTCCCTAACATTACATTATGTTATGTCCCTATAATAATAGTATATTCCCCTTATTGTTATTGTTAGGTTAGCCCCCTATTGTTGTTGGTGTTCCCATGTATCCCCCATGTTGTTATTATTGTTCCCCATAGAAGCCCACTATTGTTATTGTTGTGTCATTACATTATTATTGATATGTAGCCTTTGATTATATTGTGACCCCGTAGACCCCTATATATACCAAAGAGGTATTATCATTTGTATCATCCAAGAATTATTCATTTATGTAATTTAAAGGATATTTCCCCCTCGAAGAGGATAATTTTTAAGTATTTGATCAATATTTTCTTCTATTTTGGAGTTGGTTACATAACATTTGGTATCAGAGCTTTCAAATAGGTCATCTTGGAATTTTCACTCCAAATTTTTTCTACGAGGCTTCAGAAATTGAAATTTCAAGCATGTAGAGACAAAATATTAGTGAACTTTGTGTATGAATTTCATATATTGGTTCATTATATTTTCAGATATATGATCTGAGGAAGTTATGGTTTTTTCAGGATCCATAATTTATTATCAAACAGGTGACCTAGAGAAAATAGTCATAACTTTCTCTTCAAGCATCAGATTTAAATTTCATAAAAAGTGGCTGATATTGCACATAATTCAGTTTTTCTTGTATCATTTTTAGAGCCTAAGGTCAAAACAATGACACATGGAAGATTGGGAACAACCCTTTATTTAAGAATCCAATTTTGGTATTACTTGTGGGGTTGGAAATAAGACTCATGATGCTGCCATAGAACAAAATTTCAGACCTTGGATATATGAAATTAGAGAGATACAACAATTTCAATATTGAGCTCCTAAAAAGCAAGAAAAATGTGTGTATTTTTAAAATTTTCATAACTTTTGTTTGAAAAATCAGTTTGAAGTGATTCAAAGGGCATATTGAAGCATATATATCAGTATTTGGTTCTAAAATTACTCCCAAACAAAATAATTCTACACCCATTAATCCCTCATAATTCTCTACTATGACACATGAAGAGGAAGAATTGCAACATGATATATCAAAGTTACGGGACCAAGTGCAACAAATTCTGCTCTCACAAAGAGCAACCAAAGAAGAAATGGATGGCTTAAAAGAGAACATGGATGGTATAAAAGGAAAAATGTTAGTTTTTAAAATATACATGGATGCGATGAATGTCAAGTTGGAAGGGTTGACAAAGATGTTGCTAGAAAGGCTTCCCAGTGGTGACATGTTAATCCATGAAAATAATGACTAGGAAAAAATGAATATGAATTATGATTTGAGAGACTCCAATGTGTGGTTTAAGAACCACCAAATTCCAAATATATATATATATATATATATATATATATATATATATATATATATATATATATATATATATATATATATATATATATATATATATATATATTTGGAATTTGCAAAATGTAAGTTTTTAAAGTATACATGGATGCGATGAATGTCAAGTTGGAAGGGTTGACAAAGATGTTGCTAGAAAGGCTTCCCAGTGGTGACATGTTAATCCATGAAAATAATGACGAGGAAAAAATGAATATGAATTATGATTTGAGAGACTCCAATGTGTGGTTTAAGAACCACCAAATTCCAAATATATATATATATATATATATATATATATATATATATATATATATATATATATGCATGAGGAATTTTGATGGCAAGGATCCAGTAACATGGATACTACAGATGGAGAAATATTTTGATCTACAAGATGTGAAACCCTCAAAAAAGGTATGTATTGCATATTTATATTTAGAACCCAACAATTTTGTATGCTATATATGGATTTGTTCTCATAAACCACTTGTCACCAGGTCAATTTTTACGAAGAAAATGATAGAAAATTATTAATAAACAAAGAGAAACACCTTCTTTATCCAATTGATAAATCTCAAAAAAAAGGGTTCAATGGAAGAGCGCATTTAAGACTTCCAAAAATTGAATATTAGGGCATTCGATATTCTAGAGGATAATAGGATTGATGTCTTCATGAGGACTTTAAAATATAACATCCAACAAGAGTTCTCCTTTGGGAACCTAATTCATTGTGGAAGGCATTTAGGGTGGCAAGAAAAGTTGAAATAAAAATTATGGCAACAAGGAAGTCTACCACTCACATCTATAAATATGGAAGTGTTGTTGCTCCTAGTCTTCCACAACCTACAATGTTGAGACCACAACAATTGGAGGAAAAAAGAGAATGGGATTTGCTACAATTGTGATAGAAAATATACTAAATGTCATAAGTGTGTTGAGAATAAATTATTCTACGTAGATTGTAAAAAGGAGTAAGAAAATGAAAAATAAACATCAAAAGAGGAGGATATACACCAGAAACCAACCCCAGAGAAAGAAGAAATGAATCTAACCATATATTATAATGCATTGGCAAGAATTAGCACTCCTCAAACTCTCAAGATTGAAGGATATATCAAGAAGACAAAGATAATAGTTCGGATTGATTAAGGTAGTACCCATAATTTTATTCATTGTAAGATAGCAAAGGAATTGAATTGCTTCCTATATCCAAAACCAGAGTGTCAAGTGATGGTTGCAAATGGAGGATGTATATATTTCTCTAGAAATTTCCATAATATCAAGCTAACCATGGGGAAATATTTATTGAATAGTCTAATTATTTCCATTCTAATGGGTGGTGTTGATGTTGTAGTAGGAGTCCAATGGTTACAATCCTTGGAGACGATAGATTTTAATTTTCAAGAATTGTTCGTGATTTTTTTTTTTGGAATGAAAGGAAGTTAAATTAAGGGGTATCATAGAGAAACCGGGAAAAATAGTTAGCTTTAATGGAATGAAAAAGCTTCTGAATAAATAACAACAGGGCATCATTGCACAATTATGCTCACTAGAGGTTCAAACATTGAAATCATTTATTTCTCCAGATCTCCAAAGAGTCCTGGAAAATAATTCCAAGGTATTTGAGACTACCAAAGGCCTCCCACCTATTCATGATCATGATTATGCTATTCATTTGATTATGGGAAGTGTTCCTCCAAACATCAGAACTTACAGATATCCATATGCCCAAAAGAGTGAAATTTAACGTATGGTAGCAGAAATGCTAAAGGTTGGTATAATTCAACCTATTCAATTTAATTTCTTTGATCCAGTAGTATTGGTGCACAATAAGGATGGATCATGGTGTATGTTTCTAGATTATAGGGAGCTTAGCAAGCTCACTATTAAGGATAATTTTCCCATTCCTGTCATTGTTAAATTGTTATATTAATTACATGGAGAAATTTACTTCACCAAGTTGAATCTTCCTTCAGGATATCATCAAAGTAGAATAAATATGGATGACATTTCGAAAAAAATATTCAAAACTAATGAGGGCCATTATGAATTTTTTCAAGCCTTTTTGCCTTACTAATGCACCTTCCACATTTCAAATTTTGATAATTCCATTTACAAACCATTCCTTAGAAAATTTTTGTTACTATTTTCTGATGATATACTAATCTATAGTAAATCTTGGAAGGATCAAGTTCAACATGCTGACATGGTGCTCAAAATATTGGAGGAGAAAAAATTATATGCAAAAACCTTCAAATATTTTTGTGGGGTACATCAAGTGGAATATTTCGATCATATTGCATCTCATGAGGGTGTTAAGGTAGACCATAAAAAAAATAAAGCCATTAAGGAATGTAAAATTCCCACAACGATAAAGCATATTGGAGGATTTATTAGGTTAGCAGGGTATTATCACACATTTTTCAAGAATTACGGGATAATAGTAGCACCTATAACAAGATTACTGAAGAAATATGAATTTCCTTGGACTCCAAAAGAAACTAAGGCCTTTGAACATATTTAAGAGGCAATGTTCCAAGCATCGGTCTTAGCTAGGCCATACTTCAAAAAAACCGTCATTTTGGAATGTGATGCCTCAGGAAATGGAATTTGTGTTGCTCTAATGCAATAAGGAAGACCCACTTCTTTTGAAAGTCGTCCAATCAAAGGAAATTATTTACACAAAACTATTTATGAGAAGGAAATGTTTTCAATACCACATGCAATAAAGCAATGGAGTCCTTACCTAATGGTAAGACACTTCAAGGTAAAAATAAATCATGATAGCCTTAGATAATTTTTGGAACAAATATTATCCTCAGAAGAGTAGAATAAATGGGTCACAAAGATGTTGGGTTATGACTTTGAAATCATCTACAAAAAAGGGAAGAAAAATCTTGTTTCATATGCACTCTCAAGAAAGTACGAGGATGTGGAAGAATTTATTTGTTCAATTTCTATTATCCAGCCTGATTAGATAACCAAAGCAAGGTATGAATGGAAGTATGAAGAAGATATGTGGACACTCATTCAAAATTTTCAACAATATCCCAGTACATTTGATACATTTACCTAGAAAAATGAGTCATTATGGTACAAATATCACTTATATCTTTGTAAGAATTCCCAACTCAAGAAAAATATTCTTTTGGAATTACACACCTCCCCCCTTAGGAGGTTGCTCGAGATTTCTAAAATCTTACCACAATGTCAAGAAGGAATTCCTTTGGGATGGCCTTAAATCTAATAATCAGAAGCTTATGGTTGAATGTTTGTTTTGCCAACAAAATAAAGCGGGTACAATTAATACCTCGAGTCTGTTATAACCTTTAGCCATTCCAAGTCAACATTAGGGGAGGTCTCAATGGATTTTATCAGAGGTTTACCCAAGTCTGAAGGAAAAATTGTCATCATGGTGGTAGTTGATATACTTACTAAGTAGCAACACACTTTTTTTCATTCTCATCCTTTTAAAGCTAGTACAGTTTCTACTGCATTTATGGTAATTATTCAAAAGATTCATGGAAACCCAAAGGTTATTGTAAGTGACAAAGATCTTATTTTCACTGGAAATTTTTGGATGGAATTATTTTCTTGTATTGGTACTCAATTAGCTCATAGCACATCTTATCATCCTCAATCTGACGAGAAAACTGAGATATTGAACAAATGTTTGGAAGGATATCTTCGTTGCTTTGTATTTGATAAAAAATCACAATGCATCAAGTGGTTACCTCTAGATGAATGGTGGTATAACACTTCCTTCCATACTACAACAAATAAACCCAATTTATGGCACTTTATGGATATAATCCACAATCCATCACGTCATCTTTAAAATAAAATTTTAAGGTTCAAGCAGTGGAAAATCACATCGAGCATCAAAAAAAATTTCTACAACTCTTAAAGTATAACCTCACTCTGGTGCAAAATCTAATAAAACAATGAGAATATCAACATTGCAGTGAAAGAAGTTTTGCTGTAGGAGATTGGGTATTTTTATGGCTACAACCATACAAATAAATTCCCCTCAAGCAAGATAATAAGGATAATAAATTATCACCCATGTACTATGGTCCTTACAAGGTGTTGCAAAATATTGGTACTATGGCATAAAAATTGGAGCTTCCCGCATCTTCTTGAGTACACCTAGTTTTCATGATTAAAGAAGGTTATCGGTGACAAAATCCAAGTTCAAACAATGTTTCCAAAACTTGACGAAGAAGGAAAAATCATATTTGAGTCTGAGGTAGTCACAGAAACAAGAAACTCACAACTATGGAATTGATTAATCTCAAAGTATCTCAATAAGTGGAAGAACCTACCCGCTGAAGATTCTACATGGGATGATGATAATTTTATATGGAAGCATCCAGAACTACTCAACTGTTGAGGACAACACTTTTTTAAAGGAGAGGGATGATGATAATTTCCCTTATTGTTATTGTTAGTGTAGCCCCCTCAGTTGTTATTATTGTTCCCATGTATCCCCCATGTTGTTATTGTTGTTCCCAAAGAAGCCCACTATTTTTATTTTTGTGCCATTAAGTTATTATTGATATGTAGGCTATGATTACATTTTGACCCCTTAGCCCCTATATATACCAAGGAGTTCTTATCATTTGTATCATCCAATAATTGTTTGCTTATGTAATGTAAAGGAGGTTTCCCCCTTGAAGAGGATAATTTTTAAGTCGTTGATCTATCTTTTATTCTATTTTGTGAGTTGGTTGAATAAAATATTATGAGTATTTTTCATGCATGAATGACCCATTTGGGAACGTTACATACTATAAAAATAAATTATTTTATTCAAATTCAAGTCAAATAACCCTCCAAGACCTTGTCAAGCTCTTATCATCAAGTAGGCCTACAAAAGAGCTAGTTTTCCTACCTAAGAATAAATGTCGGCCTATCAAGGACCCTAGGAGACCTATATAAAGGAGGACTCGGCCTCACTCAAATAATAATTCATTAAATCTTAAGGAAGTTTGATCTAAACAATAAAAGGATCTGAATACCCAACAAAGGATGAAGTAATAAGATCGAAGTATTGTATGATCTGTTTTTGGGCTAAAAATCCTCCGCATGTGCGAAGGTTAGGGCATTATCCCATATTAGTAGAAAACGAAAATTGAAGTCGCTCAAAGGAGCCAAATTTTGGGTCAAAGAAGGTATATTTAGCAAGATGAATTGTCAATAGAAGGATTCATGGTCAAGAGAATTTAAAAGGAGGAAAATATGTCCATATTCCAGCGACATGTGTGACCTAGGGTTTCTGCAGAAGAATCCAAAATTGCAGGTTTGCAACTGCCATCCGAAATTATGAGTTAGGGCCTAAGTCTGAAGCTATGGAAAAAGTTTGACTAGCATTGAATTGGAGAAGAAGAATTACATCCAAAAGAAGCATTGACTTGGTCTTGTAGGGGTTTTTGATCAAAGGTCTAGGTATTGGAATTTGTCAATTGAAGATTCTATAAGAAGAATAATTCTTGTGGGTTTTCCTCTCAATATTGGATAGGCTTTGGACCTAGTTGATCACCTATATATTGTGTCATTTATATCGTTGTTCCTTATTTTTTAGTGTTCTTTTATGAATTAAACACAATAAAAATCAATTTAAATAAGAACCTAATTAAGAAAAGTAAAAATTCTTTAGAAGTAGTTATCATCGAAGAGGAATCATCCTTATACTACTGCACTTGATTTCTCCACATGGTATCAAAGCTAAGGTGACAAACCAAGGAAGGTATGATCAAAGAAGTACACTAAAGGACCAAATCACTAAAATATCATCAAGAGCATAAACCATCAAAAGGTACCCTTCATCTCAAAGGAACTTCAAGGACAAGGATTACATCACCACCTCAAGAAATGGAAGACCTTAAAAACCCTACCTCTACTAAAATAAGGACTTTGAAGCATCTTGAAATTTATTCTTCCAATGGAAGTAGAAGAAGGATTTTTCATCATCATCAAGAAACCAAGGTGATCTCCCTTCCTTGAAGGATCATCTTTTGAAGAAAGGCATCTCCATCAAGAAGTCATATTCAAGTATCAATATCATGATCAAAATCAAGAAGGAAGTATAGTAATGTTACCACATTTGTTATTGTGGGTTAGTTAATATTGTCTTTGTGTGTTAAAACTTAATTAGAGGTTTGAAGTGACAAGATCATAGGGTTTCTGCAGGTGTTCAGCTGCTGCTGTGCGCGACGCTCAGGGTTGTTGTCGCGGTGCATCAGGCGCGCGCGACGCATAGGATCGTTCTCCAGCGTGTTTTTTTGCTCCTGTGCGGTGCACAGGCCGGTCGCGGTGCGTTGGGTCATTTTCGCGGTGCATAGGGTCGGGTCTTCTTCAGATCGGTTTCTCTTCATTCAAGGTATTTTCTGGCATTACATTCTTGCATGGGGGCTCTGCTGGTGGCCTAGCGGTGACAAGTCGGCCCCCTCCCTCTTGAGAGAGGCCTTCATCGCTATGGACCTTGGAGGCGGTCCTGATGTTTCTCCCCCCCCGCCTCCTGAACTAGAAGCGTTCAAAACCCTTGTTGCAGCTGCAGGGAAACGCTAGTCTTCTGGTCCTCAGCTTAGGTTCGTCAAAAAATTGGTAAACATTCCCACGGTGTCTCTGCTGGTGGAAGATACATGCAGAACAGCGCTGAATCTCGCCGAAAGAGGCCTTATTGGCTAGTTCACAGGGTTATGGCCCTCCCCGAAAGCTGTCGAAGAATGGGTAAAGTGAAACTGGATACCTTTGGTTAAATAAGGAATAAAAAGTCATTTCGTTGGCAAAGGATTCTTTGTGTTTTTGTTCGACAACGTGGAAGATAGAAGCCTGATATTCAGAAATGGGCCATATTTCATAGGCCCTCAAGGACTCTATTTGAATAAATGGTCCCCGGACTTTGATCCAGCTCAAGATGTCCCCACAGTTGTGCCTGTATGGGTGCGCCTTCCTCACCTTCCCCTTCACTACTGGAGCCAGAGCTCGCTGCAATCCATAGGAAATGCTCTTGGCAGATATATAGATCAGGCGCCAAGGAAGGACCAATATTCTTGTGCCCGAATCTGCGTTGAGGTCAACCTTGAAATCGGTTTACCTGAAGCCATGAAACTCTCGGTGGCGGACTGGACTCAAATCCAAGAGCTTGATTATGAGCAGCTCCCCTTTAAATGCAGACACTGTCATGAATACGGGCACTTCGCAAGATATTGCAAGAAAAAAAATGAGGAAACGACAGATAAAGAAAAAGGAGAGCAATGGACACAAGCAAAGAAAATAGCAAACAACAGGTAGAACTACAAAAACAAAGGCAAAGACTCAGGGAACAAAACAAGGCAAGAAAGTGACAGCTTACAAAACACTGGAAGTAAGGAAACAATCAGCACAGTGGAGGACAAAAACCCCTTCGAATCACTCACTCCACTCTCAGATCCTCCAGAGGCAGCGGAATACCCTCCCCAGCAGAACAACATTGATCCTCAAGATCCAGGTAAAACCCCAAATCCGAACTCATGCAATACTTCTTCCCCTTCATATGCTGATATAATAAAAAAAAAAAAAAAGAATGTAGAAAATGAGGGATCCTAGGATGATGAGACCCTGGAAAGGCCAACAAAGCGAGTCGAAAGGAGATCAAACAAGGAAACCAGGGAAGAAGAATCAGAAAGACAAAAAACCCTAGGAAGTCAAGCCACCATTGAAATGACTCTAGGGAGGAATACCAGACCAAGGGTTCCTAAGGGAGGTGGACCCACTCCAACAAGTTGTAAATGATGAAGCTGGTCTCTTGGAACTGTAGGGGTCTGGGGAATCCCACCAAAGCAGAGGCTATCAAAGATTTAATGAAAATGGAATCCATAGACATACTCATGCTCCAAGAGACAAAAATAGAAGGGGAGACCCTCCTAAATACTAGCAATAAAAGATGGAAATTTGATTCAGGAAAGGTAGTTAGTGCTAGAGGCTCGGCTGGGGGAATAGGCACATTCTGGTCTAAGAATTCCTTCTCTTTAGACAGATACTTTGAGACCCAACATTGGATATACACAGAATTGCGCCATATAGTAAGTAACATTAAATTAGCCTTGTTTAATATGTATGTTCCTGTGCAATATGATGAAAAGAAAGAGTGTTGGAAGACACTCTCGGATCACTTAGAGCTACTCAATCCTACGAATATAGTCATAGGAGGAGATCTGAACATAATCTTAGATCCCAAAGAAAAGAGAGGTGGGACCCCTTCGAGATACCCCCTCCTCTCCACAGTGGAAATATCATCCATCAGTGGGATTTAGTTGATTTCAAGCCTGTGAAAGGAGAATACACTTGGACTAATAATAGAACAGGGGAACATCACATTTCTGCAAGGTTGGACAGGTTCCTCACAAGCAGCTCTATCATGATGGACAATAGAATTGTTTTTTCCAAGATCCTCCCAAAACTAACCTCAGATCACAAACCAATCCTACTATGCTTAAAGGAAGAAGAAGATCTCGGTCCTATACCTTTTCACTTCAGCCCTCTCTGGGCTGAAAGGGAAGGGTTTCTTGAAATAGTTCAAACAGCATGGAGAATCGATGTCTCAGGCTCCCCAAGCTTCGTGTGGGAACAAAAAATGAAAAGCACCAAGAAGGCTCTAAAAGATTGGATAAAGAAAGCCACTAATTCCCCCACCAGCCAGAGGAAAGAAGCAGTCAACCAGTTGGAAGAATTTCAATTTGAGTTGGAAGAGAAAGTTGTTTCACCCACGGATTTAGAAAAAGAAAAATCCGCCCAAAAGAAAACTTACAACTCCTTTAGAAAAGAGGAAGAATACTGATGATTAAAGTCCCGCAGCTTGTGGCTCAAAGCTGGGGACAGAAACACTACATATATTCACAGACAATATAGGGCTCGTTTGTCACGAAATCACATTGCAGAAATCACTACATCTAGTGGCCAGGTATGCAGAGGATTTGAACAAATGAAGGAAGCCACTGTGAAGCATTTCCAAAACCTCCTCAGCGCTGGAAAAGATGGAAATGAGGAAGATATAACCGAATTCCTCACAAACATTCCACATCTTGTCAGTACAGACGACAATGAAACACTCCTGAGTCCAGCCACAGAAGAAGAGATATCAAATATTGTTTGGTCCATGGAGCCAGACAAAGCTCCCGGACCTGATGGATTCTCAATCCACTTTTATAGATTATGTTGGGAGCTAATAAAATATGATCTTCTCAGAATGGTACAAGGTGTTATGAGGAAGGCAAAGGCTGGAGGTGGTATAAACTCCACCTTCCTTGCCTTAATTCCAAAGGAAGCAAATCCAGGATCATTTGATAGATACAGGCCTATCTCACTGTGCAACTCATCCTATAATATTGTGGCCAAACTGTTGGCGAACAGAATGAAACCTCTCTTGCAAAAGCTAATTTCTCCAGCCCAAGGGGGATTTGTAAAAGGAAGACACATACTGGACAATGTCATTCAAGTCCAGGAAGCTCTTCACTCCAGCCACACTCGCAAAGAACAAGGTATGCTCATTAAACTGGATGTGTGCAATGCTTTTGACAGAGTTAATCGCTCTTTCTTGTACAGGGTTCTATTTTCCTTCGGTTTCAGCCAGGACTTCATCAACTTGATCAAAGCATGTCTGGAGAAGATATGGATTGCGCCAATGATAAATGGTAGACCTGTTAATTTCTTTCTTACCACCAGGGGTTTGAGGCAGGGCTGCCCCCTTTCACCTTTCCTCTACATTCTGATGGTAGACTCCTTAAGTAGAAAACTGACTTTGGAAAAACAAATTGGCAGTATACCAGGGATTAGAATTGTGAAAGGTATAGAGCCAGTGAACCACGCACTCTTCGCGGATGACTCTCTTTTTCTTGGAGGGGCCTCTCCAAGAATAGAAAATACCTTCAGAACCATTCTTCAAAAATTCTACAGCATCTCGGGAGCCCTGGTTAGTGAGAGGAAAAGCGCTGTATATGGCTGGAACACAGAACAGTACAAAATCGAGAAAATTGCAAATGATCTGGGATTCACTGGGCATGCAGAATGGGAAAAAATAAAATACTTGGGTCTCCCTATAACGTTGGGCTCCAACAGAAATCATTTGTGGGAGGAAATAATCTCAAAATTCAAAAAGAAGATAGCAGCGTGGGGAGGCTTTTGGCTAACCACAGGAGGCAAATTAACGCTCATCAAATCAGTCCTCTTGGCTTTGCCCACATTTCAAGCTTCGCTCATGATGGCTCCAAAATTAATCTCAGATCAAATCTCTAGGCTCATGCGCAATTTTTTGTGGAACGGTGGGCGAGGAAACACCAACAGATTTCATCTAATAAGCTGGGACATTGTGAAACGACCGCTGGTGGAAGGAGGACTACAAATACGTGACCCTGTGCATGCAAACTTGGCATTGGGTTGCAAGTTATTATGGCAGCTCTGCGTTGAGCCTTCAAGCCGGAGAAATTTCCAAAAGGCACCCAGGCCTGGAAACTGTGCAACAGAGGTATCGAATTTTTCAGGACCCACTTGTATAGGATTCCCGGGAATGGCAAAAAAACTATGCTTTGGAGAGACTATATCATGGGACATCGCCCTCTAGCAGAAAACAATGAGATATCTGAGATAAGAGATTGGTTACTCACAAAAGGTATCAGGAAAATCGAGGAATATTCGGTGGGAGCGATAAAGGAATGCGCGACGTGGAATTTCCCTGAACCTCACGAGCATCTCATCGCTCGGGCTGGGGCTGGCTCTTAAAGCCGCGATCTACGATTTTACTGCGGTGCATACAGTTGTTACCATTTTTTGGTCATCTAACCTACTATCTATCGTGATGGACCCAAGTACACCACGTAAGACCAATTTTACCCTAAGTAAAATTGCTTTCACTATGTAAAATAAGTTAATAAAACACATTTATTAGGTTGTTTATGGTCTAAACAGGAAACCCCAAAGGGAAATATTAAACAAATCTATATTTGTTTGATTTTCCTCGTGGAATAATCAATTAAACAATAATTTAATTATTATTCATGGTCATATTTAACCCAAAATAAGCAAATTAATTAGATAAATCCTTATTTATCTTATTATTTTCTAGGAATAATGATTTAAATCTTATTTAAATAATATTCCTTGTTAAAAATGACTAAATCATTTATAAATAATTAAATAAATCATTATTTATTTAATTATCATTCAACCACTTCCTTAAAATAATAAGTAAATCATTTATTTATTTATTATTTACAAATAAAGGGATTTGACCCAAGTCAAATACCTTTCCCTCCAACGAATATAATAAAATATTCCATAAAAGGTGGATCTAGATTTAGTTAATATTATTTTAATCATGCACCAAGATCTAGAATGACCCAATATTTTATTATAAATAGGAGGGTTTTTCCTACCATTCTTCACCTTTTGTTGCTCATTAGATCACTCTGAATCTACGCCTTTGGTCTAAGTTTGAGCCATTATCATTGTCATATTTTCCATTCTTTGCTTTGTGAACTCCCTTTGAGTTCTATGTTTGTCTTGGTTTTCTACACCAACAAGAGAGAGAAATGCTAGATCTGAAGCACTAAGGACTTTCAAGAACCCATCCCATTGAGGAGAATTGGAAACACATTTCTTGTTTTCCTCTCAGGTGCCCTTAATATAAAAATTCTTTCAAAAAACATTGTTCTTGTCTTGTCTATTGGATGTATGGAGCAAAATCTTGATTTTACTGCTTAATGTCTTTCTATGCATAGATCTGGTTTTTTGCAGCACTCGTCTTGATCAACTAACTGCAGATCTGAAGATATTGGAAGCCATATTTGATGTTAGGGCTATAAGTTATGCGTAGCTAAAGTGGTATTTTTTCGTATGCTTCGACAAAAGATTCATACTAACAACTGGCGACTCCACACGGGTTTTCAATAAAGACCGCTGTCGTTTTTCATATTCCTGCATATCCAGCTACTTCAGACCCTAGGGTTTCTTTTCAGCTTTTTGTTTTTCCTATTTTTATGTTTTCTTTCACCTATAAAACCCTAAAACATTAAAATTTCTAACTTCCGCGTGTTTCTGGCCCTATTGCGCAGGTGACAGACATCAGCCGCAACTGAGACGACAAATTTTTCGGAAATCTGCCGCCGGGACACCCGGAGCTTCAGGTCGCACTTTTCAGCCCATAAACTGTGACCTGGACTCCAGGTCGCACTTTTTGGCCCAAAACCTGCGTCCTGGGTAGCGGAAAACAACCCAAAAACTGCTACTTGAGCGAAAAACAGGTCAAAAACTGCGACCTAGACTTTTTTCTGGAATTTTTCTTAAATTTTTCTGGGTTTTGTCTGAACCTCTGTCAGGGTTGTCTGACCTTCATCTCCACCCGTTTAGACCTATTCTTTCTCTTTTTTACTCAACTAAGTGGGAATCTAGCCCCCTAGGGCTTCAGTACCCTCCACTTTTGGTGGAAGAGTTTTAGCTGTTTCAGGTGTCTGTTTTTTTCAGAGTTTCAGCCTTCCCTTTTTCAGATCTGATACCTCCTTTTCAGATCCCTTTAAATCAGCTCTTCTCCCTTTCAACTCACCTCCTGTAGTTTTTTTTAGATCTCTCTTTAGGGCCTCCTCCTTGTCCCTTCTGATTTTAGCTGATTTCCTCCTTTTTTACAGCCACCTTGCCTCTGCCTCTTGGCTGTGTTCTGCACCTCTTTTTAGCAGGTTTCTCCTTTAGATCCCTGTCCCTTTCAACCCTAGATCTATTGGCCTCTTTGTAGTGTGTTTTGACCAGATTTTTTCCCTCTGTTAGACTAGTTTTGAGAGACCTGCCTTTTTGGGTTAGATTGATGCATTGTTAGCTGTTAATTTTCTGTTATTTTAGCATTATATACTGTTCTCTGCAGATTTATTTTCAGTTACGTAGCACACTTTTTCTTTTTCTCTCAAAATGTCAGGGTTTAAAAATTAAAATTAACGCACGCCACACACTCACCCTAAGCGAAGAAGAGCCTGGTTCACACCGCCAGGAAAAGACTTTAAAACATTGTAAAATCAATTGACACTGCACCTTTTCTGCCCTTGTTTCGACATTGTAATCACTTGATTCTGCACCTCCCTGTCGTTGTTCGTCGTTCTTCTTCCCCACATGTCGTGTTTGTGTTTTTATCATTGCGCCCCCAAGGCGCACATCCCAGGGAATTCTTGGCCTTCACCCTCAGTTTCCAGTCGGTCAACCTACTCCTTCCCACCGTCGTCAAGTTAGTCCTCCTCCGAGTCCGCACTCCGACTCCTTTTCTAATTCATTGGGTTCTCCTATTACTTCTGGTTCTCCCCCTGTCACCTTCACTATGTCTGGTCCAGGGCCTAATGCTAGCGGTACTCCCGACCCTAATGCCGGGACTACTACTAGCGGAACCACCACAGGAACTACCTTGGCTACGCCCTTGCTCCCCTTCATGGTAGGCCTCAGCCTCCCCAATTTGGACCGGTTGATAACGACCCTATACACCTTGATGCTAGTTGCCCTGCTATGCCGACAAAGCGCCCCTCCGACATCCCAAAGTTTGAAGGCCTTGCTGGAGAAGATCCTTCAAATCATGTTCGATCTTTCCACATGTGGTGTTCATCTACTTCCATTACTGATGACTCCATCCGTCTTAGATTTTTCCAACGCACGCTTAAAGGCGAAGCTTCTAAGTGGTATGTTGATCAGCCCACTTCCTCTCATACCACCTTTGCGACTCTTGCCCGGGCTTTTTTTATCTTACTTCCAGCTTCCCCTTCGTTATGACACCGGTATTGAACTTTTGACTTCTTTCTGTCAATCATCTGTGACCTACCTATCCGATCATTTCCAGGAATGGCGGAGAAGAAAGAGCCTATGTAAATACCCTACTTTTGAAGACCGTGTCTACATGGACTGGTTCCTTAGATCTCTCTTGCCTCCTATCGGGAAAGATGTCGCATCCCATTTTCCCCAAACCGAAGAAGCCGCCCTCCAACTGGCGTTAAAATATGACTTGATCTACGCTCAGACAGGTTATGTTTATACCGTTCTACCTGATCTCCCCAGACCTGGTGGTGTCAATGCACCGGGGGCACCTCATTCCACCGACGGTATCATTGGAGCTCTCTCTCATCCATATGCCCAACCTCCCATGGGTTATGGTTTTCCTGGGGGAGGGGGTAGCACCTCCCGCACTTGTTCCCCTCCTGGTAGCACGTATCCAGGATACAGCATGCCTCCTCTTTTGGCCCAACCTCCTAGTCACCATACTGTTACCCAACCCCCTTATTATTCGTATCCGCAGTTTAGTGCTCCAGCTCCTCCATCATCAGCCCCTCCGCCTCCCTGGCCTTCTCAACCCCTGCAACAGTAGTCAGCGCCCCCTCAAGAGCAGGTGGATGCACAGCAGGAATTCGTGGCTACCCAACCATCTGACGGACAGGTGGCCACTCAACCTTCCCCCTCTGGTTCCTCCAATTACCAGATCCTCATGACGAAGTCTGCTCCACCTCCAACCGTCGACCTTAACCTTCAAACTCGGTCCCATCAGTACCCCAAGCCTCCCGCTCCGTCTGTCCCTGAGTCACCTTCTTCAGGGCCTACAGAGCCTCTTTCGACATCCAATGGTCCCTTGCATATCCCTCCACCCAAAGTTGAGGTTGATACCAACATTCCTAAGGGACCATTACGCCGAAACGCTGCTTCTGGTCGAGCTGCTCATTCATATAGCATCGTAAATGATTTGGCACAATCTCTTGCTGTCATTTCAACACTGGAACTCCTCCAGTCGTGCCCTTCGCAAAATAAGGCTCTACTATCTGCCATGGGCACTGTAGATCCTTCTGATGACCAAATGATTGTTTTCGACGCCCATCAATCAGAACATCCTCCCCTTCCTGCTTTCGTAGCCTTCCAAATCCCAGTCAAAATCCAGAACGCTAACGTTTCTCGATGTATAATTGATGAGGGGGCATCCACCTGTGTGATGTCTGCTTCGGTTTGGAAGCAACTCGGATCTCCTGAGTTGGCCCCTTCCATGATCACCCTTCGAGCGTGGGATGGCCACGCCTCCCAGCCCATTGGCCTCTTCCGTAATTGTCCTATCACTCTTGCGGGCAAGACTGTTTGCGTTGACGTTGAAGTCATCGATGCCCCTCTTGATTATAACATTATTTTGGGGCGTAGCTACACTTATGCTATGTCTGATGTCCCATCCGCAGTCCACCGCAAGATGTTTTTCCCTCATAATGGAAAGATAGTCACCATTGACCAGTTGACGTATCATGAGCCAAAATCTTAGACCTTCCCTGAGTCGACCATCTCTTCTGTAGCCAATCAACAAACTGTCGATTCTTTGACCAGTGTCTCTCCCGGTGTCTATAAAGACTCCTCTTTTCTTGGAACTTTTCCTGGTCTTCCTCCTCCTCCTGTCTCCGACCCCATCTCATCGAATGTTTTCATGATGCAATCGTCTCGGGTTGCTCTCAAGCAACCTGCTTCGGCTAGTCAGCAACCGCGCTCTCCGCAACCTGCTCCTAGCCCTTCACCTGCAGCTGGTATTCATGAGCCTCTTTACCCTCCTGTAACGGTTCCTCCAAGACTTAGCCATTTAGGAGCCATCCCACCTGGCCATTACCCCTCTAGTCAGATACCGTTCCTAGTTCCCCCACCAGGAGTGTCCACGGTACCTGTCATGGCCACCCTCTCTCTTCCTAACCTGACCCTTGGGATTCCCGTCTGGTACCTTGATCCTCCAGCCCCAACCTTTCCTGGTCAACCCAAACCTTATCTTGCTTTGACCCTGGTTCAACCGGTCCCCAAGACTTCTCCCGCGCAACAAAGGCGCCCGCTCACCTCAACAGAACCACCTCCGTTGCGACCGCTCGGGGTAAGAAGGGCAAAGCTCGCAAGGGGGCATCAAAGGCCGTTGGGCCCCCCCGACAAACCCGGCCCCTCCTCGGCCTCCAAAGCATACCATCCAGTGTGCTTTGTGTGATGTTGTCGGTCACGCCACCCATACCTGTCCTGAATTGCTTCATCTCAAGCCCATGGTTAATGTCGCGTTCCCTGAGTCCATGGTCTCGGAAACCTCTATTCCTTCTGCGACCGCAACCAAGAACCCCAAGACTATTAACACCAACCACTCCTGTGCTTTGTGTGATCTCCATGGCAATTACACCCACCTTTTTCCCCACCTCGAGGACTTCTGCACCTCTCTCGCCGCAGTCCGCCAATTCGAGGCCAAGCACAATGAGTACACCTCTCCCCTATTTGCGCATTTTTCTTTGGCAGAACTACCAGACATGACTGCTCCCATTGACATTCCCCCTCCTGATTTCGAGATGACGGAGCCTTCGTCCAACATTTTATACCTATTATCATCCATGATACCCTCGGGGAACATTCCCTCTAAATCCTCCCCTGTTGTTTCGCTTGACCTTCCTTCAGCGATCACCTTGGGCTCAACATCGGTAGATCCTTTATCTACTTACTCTTCTGTCACCCCTTGTGACGATGCACATGTGAACCTCTCTTCTCATGATTATGAGTCAGGTAGCTTCGCCGCGTCAGGTGGTCTTTCTTCCACCCGTCACCCCATCTTCTATCATGATGACGACATTATGGAAGAAATCCCCACCCCTGACTTTATCTATTCCCCCTTACATCGAACCCATGCGTTCACACCACATACACCTTATGGCCATTACATTGAAACCCAATGTTTGGTTAAGGGGGCACCCACATTTGAGAGACCAAGAGAAGCAATTCTCCACAACTCTCCTAGTGTATCTGGTCGTGCCGACTTTAGTACCATTATTCTTCCACATTTAGAAGAACCTCTAGAGTCCCATATCACTTCAGATCACTCTAGGGATGATACCCCTTATCATTCCTTCATTTTTCGGCAGCAACCCAATCTCTTATACATTGTTGTTGACCAACCTATGGGTTTTCTAGGAGAGCATCAATTCATTATCTCCAAATCCTCTCTTTGGGATAGTGACACCAGGTATGCCAACCGGAAAACTTAAATTCCATTTTCTTCATATATGCAGTCCTAAAAGAGATTGGTAATCCTCCATTTCCTTTCTCAAACTGCATAACCATAACGAAAACAAATGGCACACCACATCATTAAAATGTGTTTAGATTCCCATTTTTCTAAATACATTTTGGCATGACCACACCATGCTTGGGGGCACCTATGCCCCTCAACTATAACCCTCCTCAAAATCGAATTTCTTCACTTGCAACACTCATATTAGGGGCACCATTTGGCCTCCATACTTATCCATGCTCGTGTTGATGTTCGTCGTGAGTTACCATCTCGTACTCATGTTTTCATGGTCCCCCATTGGACCTTTACTGTGTGGCAGCACCATCGAGTTGCCCTTGTTTAGAGCATCCAAGTTGAGCCATCATCACATTCATGGAGTCTATCCTGAGTCCCTTTGTACCCAGCTATAGTCCTCCATCCTTCATTGCTTGGTCTCTCTCTTGTGTCACACATTATAACCATCAGTCCCACTGTCCCCTATCCCTCATGATACTGTGTCAGTCGCTGCCATGTCATTCATGTCCTTTATGCTCTAGCAAGGGAAGTCGTCCATTTGCTACTCAGTCCCCTCCATTCCATCATCATCATTGGTATTAGTCTGTCAGTCGCTATACTATTTTCTCTTGTGCCTTAGTTGAGGATCTCTCATTGCCTCACCTACGGCGGACCTCCTTCTGTCGACATCAGCTCCTTCATTCCAGAGGACAGGTCTAGAGAGCGGTGTACCTTGGTTCCAGCTTCCACTCTTGTTCTGTGCCTCAGATCAGGCAAAGGGATCTCTTATTTCCCCTTGACTTGATTGTTTCTCCACTTCAGCTCCTTTCAGCATGATCGAGATCCGTATGCTTGATGGTCTAGTGATGCAGCAGCAGCTATTGGTGATGCCCGGGTGTGTGTGAGATGTCTCAGCCCTCATGAGGGGGTGGCCCTGTAGGTAGCCCCCCACATGCCCGGATGACCTCTTCATTGCAGCCTTCGATGCAACTCCATATATTTGATGATGTCGGCCTTAGCCGCTTGCAGCGCCTCTTTGATTTGCATGTATCAGTCAGATTTTGCGAGCCCTTCCCCATTTTCAGGGGGCATTTGGGTTGTATTTGTATCTCATGTACTCAGATATTATTGTATAAGTCCTGGCTGTTATCCCAGGCACAGCATGTATGTGGGATCCCTCATTGTATTTCTATCTGGCTCATGTTTATGCCGGCTGTACTTTATGGTTCGGTCCCTTGTTTACTGGACACACTATTCTTTTGTACTTTGTCTCGGCGGGCATAGGTATGCCTCCCCCGCCGCCTTTAGCACAAGTACCCTCTCATAAAAAGAGACTTGTTGCACCTATAAGTCTCGTCTCCTCAGGGTCTAGTTCTTCAGCACATTAGTCTACCTCACATTTCTCTCTCTGACTTCCCTTTTGATGTCTGGTGACTGAGTTCTTACAACGTACTTCGGTCATACGATTTGCTCCTAACACTCGCACGCTGGGGGGCAATCTGTTACACCATTTTTTGGTCATCTAACCTACTATCATTAGATGGACCCAAGTACACCATGTAAGACCAATTTTACCCTAAGTAAAATTGTTTTCACTATGTAAAATAACTTAATAAAACACATTTATTAGGTTGTTTATGGTCTAAATAGGAAACCCCAAAAGGAAATATTAAAAAAACCTATATTTGTTTGATTTTCCTCAAGGAATAATTAATTAAACAATAATTCAATTATTATTCCTGGTCATGTTTAACCCAAAACAAAGAAATTAATTAGATAAATCTTTATTTATCTTATTATTTTCTAGGAATAATGATTTAAATCTTATTTAAATAATATTCCTTGTTAAATATGACTAAATAACCCATAAATAATTAAATAAATCATTATTTATTTGATTATCCTTCAACCACTTCCTTAAAATGATAAATAAATCATTTATTTATTTATTATTCACAAATAAAGGGATTTGACCCAAGTCAAATACCTTTTTCCCTCCAACAAATATAATAAAATATTCCATAAAAGGTGGATCTAGATTTGGTTAATGTTATTTTAATCATGCACCAAGATCTAGAATGACCCAATATTTTGTTATAAATAGGAGGGTTTTTCCTATCATTATTCACCTTTTGTTGCCTATTAGATCACTCTGGATCTATACACTTGGTCACATTCTTCATTATTTGTTGTGTGAGCTCCCTTTGAGTTCTATCTTTGTCTGGGTTTTCTACACCAACAAGAGAGAGAGATTCTAGATCTGAAGTGCTGAGGACTTCCAAGAACCCATCCCATTGAGGAGAATTGGATACACCTTCTTGTTTTCCTCCTAGGTGCCCTTAATACAAGAATTCTTTCAAAAAACATTGTTATTGTCTTGTCTATTGGATGTATGGAGCAAAATCTTGATTTTACTGCTTAATGTCTTTCTATGCATAGATCTGGTTTTTTGCAGCACTCGTCTTGATCAACTAACTGCAGATCTGAAGATATTGGCAGCCATATTTGATGTTAGGGCTATAAGTTATGCATAGCTAAAGTGGTATTTTTTCGTACGCTTCGACAAAAGATTCATACTAACACAGATGACGATGACGCTTGGGACTGGGGTAAGACCGGTGTGTACTCAGCAAGTCAAGGGTACTATCAAATGAAAAGAAAAAAATGATTCTGCATTCCCAGAATCAGTGTGGAAGCAGATCTGGGATAGCTTCAGCATCCCCAAAATCAATTTCTTCTTCTGGACTTTGTTCCACAACAAGATTTTGACCGGAGAAAATTTGTGCAAAAGGAATATAGCAGGACCACACAGATGCTCCCTCTGCAAAAGAGCTCTGGAAACTGCAAATCATCTGTTCATAGCTTGCGAGTTTGCAAAGGAGGTCTGGTCCATCTTCCTCACCGGGCTGACTGTGCGTCCTCCTTATCAAAACACGATTGACTCCATGTTCTCGTCTTGGAAAGCCAACTATTCCCATAGCACTACCAGCAAATCTATTTGGCACAAGGTGTGGATTTCTGCCCCAAAGTATGTCTGCTGGAAAATTTGGTTAGCTGGGAACGAAAACATTTTCAATAACACAGAACTGCCTGCAGCAAAAGTGGCGGAACAGGCTAAGAACCTCCTCCTTGAAACTCTGAACCACTCTTCAGTTAAAGATGAAAACTCTCTTCGAATCGAAGAAAGGGCGTGGTTGGAAGATTATATAGGAAAGGCCATACTCCCAGCAAACTCTCGGCCCACTCATAAGGAAAGATGGCAGATTCGAGAATCTGAGGACAACTTCCAACAGTGGTGGAAATCTCAGAACATGTGCACCATTTTCTTTGATGGAGCCTCAAAAGGCAACCCAGGGAGGTTAGGAGCAGGAGGGGTGATCTTCTTTCAGAATGGGAAAAAAGACGAATTCAGTTGGGGCCTTGGAATGAAAACCAACAATCAAGCTGAAACTCTTAGTCTCCTGAAAGCCTGCCAAATGGTCAGAAAAGAGAATCCAAAAGAAATCCTAATTTTTGGCGATTCAGAATTGCTGATAAAATAAATGGTAAAAAATAAAAGGCTCAAGGATCCGGCGCTGAACAAACAGCTATCAAAAGTGAACAGAACTTTGAAAGATTTCCCCTCGGTTCAAATCTTCCACATCCTCAGAGGATTAAACAAGGAAGCGGATAGATTGACAAACATTGGATGCACTTTACAAGAAGGAATGATCAGCATAAATGCAGAGACACCGACCAAGGAAATCATTCCCTAAGGGGAAAATGCGCTTATGTCAAATCTGGAAATTGTAATGGTTGTTTAGGCTTTGCCCGACCTGTTTTCTACCAATAAAATCTACCCGTTCCAATTTAAAAAAAAAAAAAAAAATCAAGAAGGAAGTAGATTGAAGATATTTTCATCAAGGAGTATATTTTCAATTAAGTATATTTAATTTCCACCTCAGAATCTATCAAAATGTCTTTTTTCAAGGAAAACAACAAGTTGGTTGGGGCTTCAAACTTTCTTGCATGGAATAGAAGGACAGATCTGAACCTCATAAAAAATTAAGTCATGGAACATGTTAAGGGCTCAATCACTAAACATCCAAAGGAAGAAGCTCAAGCTCCTACAAAATTCATGAAAGGAGAAGTAAGGGTTCAAAGGATTCTCATAGAATCCATTAAGGATCTCTCCATTCCCTATGTATCAAAATTAGAAACATCAAAAGGAATATATAACAAACTTGTAGAATTTTTCTCCGTAAGCACTACAAGAGAAGTGATCTCGTTAATATAAGAACTCTACAAGATGAATATATCAAAATAATAATGAATTGACTCATATTTTATGAGGGTATCATAAATTATAGACCAATTATAAGAGTTGGGAGAAATAATGTTTGATAAGGAAATGACAACTATAGTGCTCAATGCACTACCATAGGAATGGGGAAAATTTACATCAATAATATATGGAAAGAAGGAGGCTACCTTATTCATCGAACTATGATCATTGTGAAAAATTGAAGAAACAAAGATAAAGTGATGCAGGGGCATTAGGCCCAAGACAAAATTTTGTATATAGATAGAAATAAGGGGTCTTATGTATTTCTTGCCTATGTAATTATTGAATAAATTGAGTGATTTTAGTTAAATGTAGAGACAAAAATATTGTAACTTCCCCCGAATCATTCGTGGGCATATGAAAAGGTTCAGTTTCAGTTTCCTTAGGATTTAGTCTAAAGTTTGAAAAATTGGGAATGTGAAGAGTTTTTGAGCTGTTAGAGGAATTGAGTCGATTCAGTTGTTTTTGTATAAAAATAGGCCTAAAAGGCATAATAGATGAGAGATGCATAGGGATGCGTAGAGCTGTAGGAGGGCCTGCAAAAGATTGGTTGCAGAAGGGTCAATTTATTGAAAATCTGGCCGAGCCAGAAGCTGTAAGTAAATTAATTATATGAATGAGGAATTCAGTTCAGTAATTCGGTGCATTTGTCGAATTAAGTTCTGTGTGAAAATATCCCAATCTCTATGGTTGTTGTGTGAATAATCTTTGTAATTAAGCTGAACGATGTCCTGTATAAATGGGCTTCGAATTCAGTAAATCAATGTATGAGGATCAATGAAGTAGAACCCTGTATGAATGAAGGACTTAGTCCTGTGATCTGTGTATTCTTTGATTGAATTATGCATGAGTAATTTGGTGTGAATGATGGGCTTAGTGTCTCTGGGTGAAAAGAGACTTTGATAGAATTCTGCATACATACAATTGAGAGATTTCGACCATAGGAGATTGCCTTCCTTATATTGATATGAATTAGTAAGAAGCCATTGGGTTCGATCTGCAAAATTGACGCCCATTCCTTCCTCAAAGCCATATTACAGAGGGAAGATGGGGTTTGACCCTTCCTGATGAAGGACACAGAGATTTTATCTTTGAAGTCATTGAAGGCGACTAATATAATGGAAGTTGTGCAGTAAAGACCGAGAGAACCCGACCTTGAGCGAGAACGTGCTCAGTTAAGAGAACTGTTGGCAAATTGAGACACAGAGAATTCTTGGTAAATCATAGTAAAATCATATGCAAGTGGAGAAGGTAGAATTGAATCCGCAATTGCCAAGGAGCTGTCAAGGAACAGTATATTAAGGAATTTGAAGCGCTGGAATTTTAAAAAGGCGGAACCGTGAATAAGTGAGTAAGTGGAACAGTGAACGCGAAGGTAGTTTTGATGAGTGAAACCAACAGTATCACATGCAATAAAAGGTGGTAAGTTGTTTTTATAAAATAAACGTGATATCATAAGGTGAGCACCACATGTCCCTGAGCAGATTTGAAAAACTGCAAATTTCGCGTAAAATTTGAGCGTTAATGCTCGGACCTCAAAAAATTGCGAAACTCCATTATAACCATCAGATTGAAGATTGGGGCATGATGCAACATGGATCATTAGATCCGTTCGATAGTTAACCAAGGTACACGCATTCGTTAGATGCCATCGAGTTATTTTAATTCAAATTGAAGTCACAAAGGATGTGGGCCAGCGTTAATAAGGTTACGAAGGTTTGATTTAATATATGCCACACGGTTCGAATTACAAAATGGAATATTGTGTTATGTCGGGGTTTATTAAGGGATAGAGCATTATTTTTTTTTTATGGTGGTGGTTGATCCTCTATTCGAGGCAGAGTAATAAGAATTTCCGTAGCCCGAATTTCATGCATAGAAACGTTGGGTTGCACATATGAGCGTGTATTATATGCGTTGTATTGCCAGGGGTTGAACCATAAGTAAAGTTGGACCTTGGTTTATTGTTTTATGTAGGGTTGTTATAACCTTTGATAAGGGGTTCCCGCATTAAATATTGAATGTTGGGTTATATATAAAAAGGTCGCATTGTAAGCCTTGCGAGATTTTCAACCTTTTGTGTAAAGGGGAAGTTTGACTATGGTCGAATCCATAGGTTGAGCCTTTGACAAGTAGCTCCCACAGTTAGAAGGGTTGCCAGATTGAAAATTGGACCAAGTCCAAAGGTGTGGGCAGATGTTCTTATATGCAAGAGAGTTTTAATTTAATAACTCAAATCCCAGATTTGAGTTATTCAAGATTCTTCAGAATTATGTATTTAATTTTCCAGCTCGGAGATAGAATGTTGAACTGCACTGGTTGAAAATTTGTGTAGTGGATGAAAAAAATTTGGATGCATTTACATGCACACAGAATTTTGGGGACTGTGGGTTTTTACCCCCATCATAGTGGTATCAGAGCTTGACTTGAAATAGCTCTTTGGAGGTTTATTTTTGGAATGCACATGTACTGAACCAGGAAATTTTGATGTTTAAATCTATTTAAAAGAGAAGATGTAGATTTGATTAAGCATGCAGTGAAGGTACCCAGATGAGCAGAATCTGGAGTTGAAGACAAGGAGTCTTGAAGATTGCAGCAGATAGAGATGCAGTGTAGGTGAAAGAAGAAGCAAGATCATTCAGGGATCTTGAGAGGTAAGATGATGAGCCTTATTTGACTCTGGTTTGAGGGTATTGATTGCAGAGTGCATAGTGCAAGCAATTGAGGAAGAAATGTCAGCAGAAGCAGATCACAGCTTTGAGAGCAGTGATAAGAAGAAGTCCAGCAAGGGATTCTGAGAGCAAAAAGAGTGTGGCAGAACCTGGAAGATTCCCAACTGAGGTTGGATGATGGAAGAACATAGGTGTTCTTGAGAGAAGTTGCAGAGTGAAGCCTAGAGAGAAGAAGAGAGTGCTCAGGAGGTTCCAGCAGAAGGGGACCAGTACTTTCCAAAAGCTGGATCCAGGGGAAGGGATTAGTGAGGTAAGTTGTGGCAAGAGAGCTTGCTATTGCAGAGGCTTAGTGCAGCTTGTGAGTGAAGAACTCTTGGAGGTGAGGATGGCTACTGATAGCCACAACAGAGATTGCAGAGGTTCTGAGAGAGGCCACAGCAGAAGAGTGAGAGAATATGCCATAGAAAATAGCATGAGGAAGAAAATCACTTGTTATCACTCTAGTAAATTTTCTATCAGAAATATTTAAAACTTTGTAACTTACTAGAGGTAACCAAGAACCACTTTTAGAATTCAGGATCTAGCCTTCCTGAGTTTCAGAGAGGGATCTCTCCATATGATTTAGCTTTGTTTAGGTAATAGATATTAGGCTAGCTATGATTGTGCAGTTGGGTTTGATTTTTTGAAAAGGTTGGTGGGAATAAAGGACTAAAAGGGAAACCATAGAAAGATCTACCTAACCATTGGGCAATGGAGTCAAATTATAGCAAACAAGACTAAAAAACCTAGGCCAAAAGATGCAAATATGCTAAGGGCAAGATAGATGACCTTCCAAGGGTTTTAAAAAGATATTTTGATGAAGTGGGTGAAGTCTGGATTAAGGGAAATTAAGAATCCTTAGATCACAGATAAGAAGATTGAAGGAGGGGATCAAACTAGGATCTAGAGCAATTAAGAATTCTATGGTCCGGTTATCAAGCAGAAAACGTCAAAATTCCAACTAGTTTAAAACAGGGAGCTTATTATCACTAATCCTGTTTAATTTCTCCTTAGTTGATCATTACAGAATAGAAACACAATATATGAATGAATGTTAACTTTTTAAAGGAAAACACTGAAAACAAGAAAAAGACGAGACTTATCTTGTCACCACGAGAATCCTTAGCTATGATGTCTATTCGCTTCAGTTTCCAGCCTGCTGCTTCAACTTAACTCACATAAAATCCCAATGTTTCAACAAAAAGTCTATAGTAATCTTGATTATTTTATTCCACCCAAAATACTTCCAAGAGTGAAGTATTTATACAAATTCTAAACTAAAATATCTTGAAAAAATATCAAGATTGGTTCACAAATCTCTCCGACTGTTTTACATAAATAGAACTTAAGTAAAGGAAAATCAAACTAATGCATCTATTTGGAACTATTTTTTATGGATAGGTGATGACAAAGAGAAGAATTCGAATTTGATCCAACTCTTAGTTGATGATGAGGCATCCAAGTCACTAACTGCTTCCTTTATTTGTGAATTCTGCTACAACAATTCTGCAAACTTGGGGTCCAATTATATCTTTGTATTTCTCAATCCGTAATAGATATGTAAAAATTGAAAGAGGTTATTTTGGATTAATATGTTTTTGAGATAATGATCTTTCAGTTTCCTAAAATTCCTCTCCAGCTGTTCACAATAGGCTCTGCAAAAATATGTGTAAAACAAAGTTTTACAGAGTCTGAAAAATAGCATGTAAAGATGTGCATGTATCTCTTATTTTGAAATCACTGTGAAGAAATTGAGATAGGTTTTTGCAGATGGTTCTCTTAGGAACAAAAAAATCCTTCATTTTTGTATGATGTATTTCGGATTGGCCACAATCTTCTCTGCAAAATGATGACTTAACTGGAATGTTCTGCAAAAAGTGCTTTCCAACATTGTTTAATATTTCAAAAACCATAATAGATGTTAGAAAAGTGAGAGAGTTTTTGGAGAAGGTCCTCTTAAGAACATAAAACTCCTTCAGTTTTGCAAAATTCATATTGGATTGATTAGAATAGTTTCTACAAAACAATGACTAAAACATGAATTTTCTGCAAAAATGTTCCTTCTTGTTGTGTTTTTCATCTTTTCACATTTTTGTTCTTTTAACTATTTTACTTTCACTTTAGACAAAATTCAATGTTGGTGAAAGTATTTTAATTTCTTTTTACCATTTTACTGCCTCTGTGTTTAGTTTTACTGTTTACCTTTGACTGCTCTTGTAACTTTGTTTTGACCTTTCACTTTGACTTTTACCTGATACACTTTATCCACTGATACTCTTTAACTGTTATGATTTTCTTTATAATTGTGAATTTTGATTTCACTTTCACCATTCATTGATACACTTTGACCCTGTACTTTCACTCTAAGGTAAAAATATAATTTCCTCAATGGTTTCCCTGCTCTTTTCCTTTCAAATTTATTTCTTTTTTGAAGGTTCGGTATTCTTTCTTCCAATGTCTTTACCCTTTGCTTATGACCTTTTGAAGTGATGATAACATATTTGTAAGCAAATTCCAAATTTTTAATAGCCTTTTGCAGACTCTTAATCTTATTATTATTTAAGGTCATCTCTTTCATGGCTTTAATCAAGTCTGAGGCACTTGTTTCTATACATGTCTATACCTGTGTATTTTGAGGAATCAACAACAGAAAAATCTTTGGATGATATCGATACTGCAGCTACCAATTTTCCTTGTGGTGCAAGATGTTCTGCAGGAGTTGATGGCTTTTTGGAAACAAGTGGTATTTGAAGTATTTTTTTGGTGAAATAGGATTCTGAGCAGGGTTCTGGATGGAAAAAGGATTTTAATGCTCAGAAGAAAGGTATGATCAATCTCAACAGTGAAAAATGACCGGGGAATGGATAAGAATTGAAAAAACGGAAATGAGGGATTCTGGGGAAAATTTGATAGAGTTTCCCCTGTACTTTGGATGCTTTTTGCAATTTCTGTATGGGTAATTAACATAATTACAGGTAATAACAGAAAAATTGGTGCTTTTCCTTTTGAAAATTGAAGCTTTTCTGGTTAATTTTGACGAAAAATACCTTTGAAAGGTATAATTGTGGTCGAAGACGTTTCATGGTTGTGCGCAGTCTTCAATTCTACTGAATTGGGCTATCAGAGGGTACTGTGGCTCTTCGTGGTTGAATTGCAGGGCAACTGGGTCAAAAATGGCGTTGGTAGGTTTCAAAATGATGAAAAGGCTCTACACAGGTTCTCAGGGTGTTATGGCGCACAAATACTGAAAATTTGATGAAAAATGGCTCTGCCAAGGTTTCACAAGTTTAAAGCGCGAATAGGTGAAAAATTATGAAAACATTAGACTTTAACGTACTAAACCATAGTATAAACTATAGTTAAGTTACATTAAACAAAGGTTAAGCAGGAGTGGTTTTTGAATACTGGCGGTGGTATTCGTGTGGCTCAACGGTGGTAAGAGGTGATATGCTTTTCAAACGCGATGCAATAGAATTATGATACATCGATGCGGGGTGGTTTGGATAAACCACCCATTTCGCGCAACTTTTACAAAACATCCATCGATTACTTTGTGAGCGCAAAAATGCGTTATCACCGTCGGATCTGGCTTTGGGGAGCGAGCGATCGGGATTAAAAGGGAAAGTGTGGGGAAAAGTCAGTTATCGGGTTCAATATAGGGCATAGATCTTGGGAGTAAAAGAAAATTTGACGGTTAAAAATAGTGCGATGGGGAGGAGTAAAAATGTATTGATCAGTTGCTTTGATTTTCATTCGTTGGATCAAAAGGGATTTGGGGATCGAAGGGTCTAGATTGAATCCCGATGGGAACAGGCCTTTTGATGGGATTTATATATAAAAGTGGATTTTTCTAATGGAAAGGGTGATCAGAAAGGTTAATCAAGATTTTAACCAAGGTTAGGGGGTTGGGGAAGGGAAATATACAAGGGAATGGGTTTAGAAGTTTAGTTTAAATTAAAATTTGATATTTTTTGTTTAAAACATATAGAACATATGTTTAAAGGTTTTTCATATATTTTTTATTATATGGTTAATTAAATCGAGATGACTTAACTACCATAGGGGGCGGGATATTTATATATATAGAATACTTAGCCAAAGGAGTTATAAGGGGGGTTTTTATTTAAACATGTGGGAATAAATAACTTTGGCTTAAGTTATATTAAGTGGGTTTTTGGGTTTATTATATAAAAAGGAGTTATAAAATAGGAAAAGGTTATTTGTATAGGGAGTTAATATATAAGTTAAAGTTAATATGAAAATAGGATATGGTATACTCAAAACACATATTTATAACAAGTAAAGTGAGGTTTTAAATATAATTTACATTGATCTTATCACTTAACTTATGATGTAATGTTATTTTGAGGGCTTAATGTGTTTAAATGATTTAGGAAGTTAGCTAAATAGGAATTACAAATTCCTTTAAGTAAAAATGGAGTTTTACTTAGGATTATTCAAGGGAATGAGTGCATGAATGGTAAATGATGTGATTAAGGGATTAATATAGACATTTCGCACTTTCAACTGATCAGTCATAGAGCCTTGGGTCCGGTCCCAACAAAAGTCAAGGAAATGCTTTGAGCCTTTCTGACTGATAGTCTAAAATGTTTCATGACTATGGGAAGGGGAAGTTAGTTATTTTGCAGCCCATGATGAATGATATTTACATTGATATTTTTCACCTTCTTCTACCTACCCATCTTACCATGCTAACATTTTTTTCTTCCTTTGTATTAGGTGCATTTAAGCTAGCAACCTTCACAGCATTTATTCTTTCTGAAAGCAAGTAAAACTATCTAATTCTACACTTATTTCATCCTTGAATCTAGATTAAACTGTTGGATTCACTTTATTTCTCTACCTAACTATTGAATTGTCATGATTAAACTGTATGAAAACTCATTATTCTCTATCTATAACAAGGAAAATTGAAAAATGACAAGTTAATATTAACCTGTTTAACTCATCATGGACTATGGCATTTATTGACACTCTGCCACAGTCAAAAAGTAAAAAGTAGTGGCATGTATGCTTGCACACTTTCATTTTTTCTTTTGGGGTCTTTTATTTTTTCTAAGTCCTTTGATTATTCTTTTAGGACTTTTTAACCCTTTTTTGATTTTTTTGATTTTTTACGAAATATGTGAATACAACTTGTAGAAGGAAAAGTATGTACAGATTTACAAGATTATCAACAGTCAAGTCAAAATTATGACCCCTATATTATAGGTTGCTAACATCACTGATGAATAATATTGGAAAGAGATGATTGAGATCAATAAGAAGCTTGATGAACTGGAGAGGATGATAGAGGAAAACCAGAGAAGTGGTTGGCTCATGAATAAAAAGGTAAAGTGGCAGAGACCACAAAGGAAGAAGGAGCCATTGATGAATGCTCAGAAGAAGGAAGAAATTCTCAGAATGATTGAGTATTTGGAGAAGAACTTGGAGACTGAAGCTTCAAGTGGGGCCAAGGGGTCCAAGAGCCTTACATCTGACATGTTTTGTATGTTTGCAGGAAAGCCATATGGAGATAAACAAACTGCTGATGTTGTCACTGAGAAAGACAATGAAGCAGCTACATGTTTTGAAGATGTCCATGCACAGTTGGAGAAAGGTTATGCTTTCCAACATATTGGAAGCAGAGGAGATTTATTTTATGATATTGGCAAGAAGATGGAGGTTTAAAATCTTGAAGAATTTGGAAAAGAGGAGACTATTGAAGAATATCTGAAGTACATAAAAGACTTGGGACATCAAGAAAATTCTATGATTGATTCATCAATTGAGACCATGAGGTCTTATGTTTTTAAAACTGACAAGTTGTGTATGAATGTAGGTATTAATGAAGACAGCTCATGTGATGAGGCTATGTTAAATAAAGCTGACTGTTTCCAAGTAAAGTATGATGAGTATCTTTCAGATGAGGAGCAGATCGAATTATTGCAGTAGAAGGAATTCATTAGTTCCTTATTTTATAGAAGAGATTGTTTCAATGAGGTTGGTGATGATGAGTTTGTCATTAATGATGATAATGACAAATTTCTTTTGTTAAATGGCCAAATGGAGAGTGATGGACAGGTGGCTGAGGTTTTTGCAGAGATGGGAAATCAAAATTCTATTCTGATGAAGGCTGAGGAGATAGTGACAACATAAGATAATGAAGATTGTGGAGATGTTTTCTCAGATGAGATGCCAGGATTGTGGCATGAGCAGAAGACAAAAGTATAGAAAGAAGGAGTTCATATTGTAAGGGCAGAGGTGATTGAAGATAAGAGAGTTCATTTCTATGAACTAGAGAAGAGAGGCATCCTTGAAAGGGATGATGCAGAGGAGAGACTGACTGATAGTCTCGAATATGTTTGAAGAATTGGAATCAACATACTGATGTGTTGATTGAAGAGGAAAGAGTTTTGGACCAACATACTGAGATGCTGGCAGAGCAGAGAAAGGCACTGAGGCCTTGTGAGTTTTGTTTTAACAAATGTTTCGTGAATGCAGATCCTGCTGATGCTAAAGATAAATTGACAACATTGGGCAGTCAATTGGAAGAGAAGGAAGAATATTCTATGGGAATGTTTGATCCATGGAATGGAGAAATTGAGCTGTTGGAAAGCATGCTGGAGTAGCAGGATTATATGCCAAAGAGGGGACCTCAATTTCTTAATTGGGGATTGCAGAATGAAGATGAATAGCTGAAGAATGAAGATGAGACAGTCATGTCTTATATGCAGAAATTTGTTGTTGTTGATAGCAGAGAAGAATTGACTTGTTCGAATAGCCAAGAGAAGGTTGAAGAGAAGGTTGTATGGCAGAATTTTGGGCCTGCTACAGTAGTAGAAAACCATAGTTTTACTCTAATAGAATATGGAAATGCAACACTTAAATAGCTTGAAGTAATGCAAGAAAAAGGAAGGCAATTGCTAAAGATTGCCAGAACAGAAGAAGAAGGACAAAGGTTTTCTAATTTTGATGTTTGTTTCCTGATTGCAGATACTGATGGAAGGACTAAGGCATGTTTAGTCCAGAAGAATAGAAGAGATGAGGATGATGGCTGGAAATTCAAATACCAGTCTGAATATTTGCTGAAGACAGAGAGCATAGAAGTTGTCATGAGTGACAATCAAGAAAAATTTTACTGTTGCAGAGAGCAAGAGGGTATGGATGATTGGGTGGCGAATTGGGCATCAATAAAAATTGAACAAATAAAAGTTCAACAAGAAAAATCTCAACAAATAAAAGCTAGAGCTACAGTAGGAGATCAGCATTTGACAGCAAGAGTAAGAATTGAAGAAATAAGAGTGCAGCAAATAGAAGTAAGAGTCCAGCAGTCAGAGGAAAGATTAGACAGAGAAATAGCATTGATAAGAAAACTGATGCAAAAGATGCCTCAAAAAAGGATAGCAGCAAGGAATCAGAGAAACAACAGCAGCAAGAAGAAGACAGTCACAGACTATGAGGGCATATCAAGTGCAAAGATGCAGACCAAGATATGGAGGCCAGGAAGAATACAAAAGGAGAACACTGCAACAGACGACCAATTGCAGAACAAGGTGTGGGATCCAGGCAGACAAAGATGAAAGCACATGATCAGGAGATCATGAACCATTTTAACCTGGGGAGTCTGATGCAGGGGCATTAGGCCCAAGACAAAATTTTGTATATAGATAGAAATAGGGGGTCTTATGTATTTCTTGCTCATGTAATTATTGAATAAATTGAGTGATTTTAGTTAAATTTAGAGAGAAAAATATTTTAACTACCCCCAAATCATTCGTGGGCATATGAAAAGGTTTAGTTTCAGTTTCCTTAGGATTTAGTCTAAAGTCAGAAAAATTGGGAATGTGAAGATTTTTTGAGCTGTTAGAGGAATTGAGTCGATTCAGTTGTTTTTGTATAAAAATAGGCCTAAAAGGCATAATAGGAGAGACCTGCATAGAGAGCTGCATAGGGCTGCATAGAGTTGTAGGAGGACCTGCAGAAGATTGGTTGCAGAAGGGTCAATTTATTGAAAATATGGCCAAGCCAGAAGCTGTAAGTAAATTCATTATATGAATGAGGAATCTAGTTCAGTAATTCGGTGCATTTGTCAAATTAAGTTCTGTGTGAAAATGTCCCAATATCTATGGTTAACTGTGTGAATAATCTCTGTAATTAAGTTGAACGATGTCCTGTATAAATGGGCTTCGAATTCAGTAAATCAATGTATGAGGATCAGTGAAGTAGAACCCTGTATGAATGAAGGACTTAGTCCTATGATCTGTGTATTCTTTGATTGAATTATGCATGAATAATTCGGTGTGAATAATGGGCTTAGTGTCTTTGGGTGAAAAGAGACTTTGATATAATTCTGCATACATACAATTGAGAGATTTTGACCATAGGAGAATGCCTTCCTTGTATTGATATGAATTAGTAAGAAGCCATTGGGTTCGATCTGCCAAATTGATGCCCATTCCTTCCTCAAAGCCATAATATAGAGGGAAGATGGGGTTTGACCCTTCCTGATGAAGGATGCAGAGATTTTGTCTCTGAAGTCATTGAAGGTGACTAATATAATGGAAGTTGTGCAGTAAAGATCGAGAGAACCTGGCCTTGAGCGAGAACGTGCTCAGTTAACAGAACTGTTGGCAAATTGAGACACAGAGAATTCATGGTAAATCGTAGTAAAACAATATGCAAGTGGAGAAGGCGGAATTGAATCCGCAATTGCCAAGGAGCTGTCGAGGAACAGTATATTAAGGAAGTTGAAGCACTGGAATTGTAAAAAGGTGGAACCGTGAATAAGTGAGTAAGTGGAACAGTGAACGCAAAGGCGGTTTTGATGAGTGAAACTGGCAGTATCGCATGCAATCAAAGGTGGTAAGTTTTTTTTATAAAATAAACGCGATATCATAAGGTGAGCGCCACGTGTCCCTGAGCGGATTTGAAAAACCACAAATTTCGCGTAAAATTTGAGCGTTAATGCTCGGACCTCAAAAAATTGCGAAACTCCATTATAACCATCGGATTGAAGGTTGGGGTGCGACGCAACATGGATCATTATATCCGTTCAATAGTTAACCAAGGTATATGCATTCTTTATATGCTTTTGAGTTATTTTAATTCAAATCAAAGTCATAAAGGATGTGGGCTAGAGTTAATAAGGTTACGAAGGTTTGATTTAATATATGCCGCATGGTTCAAATTACAAAATGGAATATTGTCTTATGTCGGGGTTTATTAAGGGATAGAGCATTATTGTTATTCTATGGTGGTGGTTGATCCTCTATTCGAGGCAGAGTAATAAGAATTTCCATAGCCCGAATTTCATGCGTAGAAATGTTGGGTTGCGCATATGAGCGCGTATTATATGTGTTGTATTGCCAGGGGTTGAACCATAAGTAAAGTTGGACCTTGGTTTATTTCTGTATGTAGGGTTGTTATAACCTTTGATAAGGGGTTCCCACGTTAAAGATTGAATGTTGGGTTATAAAAAAAGGGTGCATTGTAAGCCTTGGGAGATTTCAACCTTTTGTGTAAAGAGGAAGTTTGACTATGGTCGAATCCATAGGTTGAGCCTTTGACAAGTAGCTCCCACAGTTAGAAGGGTTTCCAGATTGAAAATTGGACCAAGTCCAAAGGTGTGGGCAGATGTTCTTATATGCAAGAGAGTTTTAATTTAATAACTCAAATCCCATAATTGAGTTATTAAAGATTCTTCAGAATTATGTATTTAATTTTCCAGCTCGGAGATAGAATGTTGAACTTCACTAGTTGAAATGTGTAGTGGATGAAAAAAATTTGGATGCATTTACATGCACACAGAATTTTGGGGATTGTGGGTTTTTACCCCCATCATAAAGGCAAAAAGTGATGTAGGATCAAATGAGCCAACTCAATCAATTGCTGCCATGGTGAAAAGAAAAGGAAAGTTTGGAAAATTTTGTCCTTAGAAAAGGAAGAAGAATATGATGAAGGTTCAATGTTATGAATGTTAATAATATGGGCACTACATGAGAGATTATCCTAGACTCAAGAAGGAAAACAAAAAAAGAGGAAGGGAAGAAGCCCATATCACCGAAGAAGTAGAAGATGCGGAGATGAATAAATCAGAGAAGGAAAAAGTAAAAGATCTCTACTATGATTGATATATTCTTCTTCACCAAGTTCTTTTTAGTTTTTTTAAATTATATATATCATGGTAGGAAGAATTATAAACATGATAGGATGCATCATTTTAGTAAATGGCATGATAAGAGTGTACGAAAGAATCAAGATCTCATGACATCAGCATAAGAATCTTGAAAGATAACTAAAGTAGAAGTCTATGACAAACATCATTAGAAGGAAGTAGCTCTTGCAAACCTCATTGGAAGCAAAATTAGTACTTATGGCTAGAAGAGATTCATCTAGTATGGAGGTCATAATACATCATTGGGAAGGAGAATTTGCAAGACAAAGATCATCATGATTCTCTCTTGGAAGCTTCATTAGAAGATTCATCTCTTGGAAGAAGCATATGTCTCGCTAATAATTCCAATTTGGATGGGATTCATTATTTGAAAGAATGATGGTATGATGACAAAGGAATGTAGTATGTCTAGATAGTTGAAATACTCTCAATCAAAGAAATTTTTTATGAAGGGAGACTATATGACCAAAATAAGAAAATAGGTATGCGTGCATATGTTTGATAAGATAGGTCATGTCATCATATAGTTGCAGATAACTGGGATAACTACTCTACCTCATGAGTATGATCAAAGGAAAGAGATCTCTTCCATTGGAGGAATGCATGAAGGCATTATTCACATATTGGATAGATGAAATAAACATAATATGTCCTCATATGGAATATGAGGTGGCTGACAAAGATGAAGGAACTATAGATGGAAGTTCCTAGGGAGAAATATGTGAAGAAAGAAACAAGAGATCATGAAAGGTTCAACTATGATCACGTAGAAAATGAAATCAGAATTCGATGATTAGAATAATTTACCATGACATCCCTAGAAAATATATGAATACTTTAATGTAGTCCGGAAAGAATGTAAATCCTTGACATCGAATATCTTGGAGATGTGTCAATATACGCAGGATGTTGATGTTGCAACAAGAAGATGTCATGATGAGGTGTCATCACAAAAGGTAACTTTTTATTTGATGTTCATTTTAAAATTTTTGAAAAATATTTGGATGGGTTGATACAAGGATACCAAAATAAAATTGTGGAAGTCACGCAAAACTAGTACTCATGTGGAAGGATGGAAGATCCTGAAAGAAACATGATGTAGAAAAGGTAGTTGTATGAAGAAATACCAGATATGGACTAGTATATCACTTTTCGATTAAAGGAAGGATCACATGACTGGTATATGAAGGAAAGTGATAGATGGGTGTGTTTAAAGGCAAGAATTTCCTTCGTCAACATTAGGGGTGTTGGGGCCCTTGTTTTGAAGATCAGCAGATTTTGAACGATGGCAAGCATGTGGCGGAACGCAACCGCGGTAGGTAGGAAGGTGTCAAGGTTGCGGAAAGGCAGAGGACAGGTGTCGCGGCGGTTGCAGGATCAAGCATAAACAGCAGAAGGGCACGGAAGGAAACATGCAGTGAACTCCCGGTGAAAGAAAAGAAACGAAACACAACCGAGCAAGAAACAGGGAAGAACTATCAGTCGCGTGAGCAGGAGAATAAATAAGCAACCAGCCAACGGAGAAGGGGGTTGGTACAAATGATATAGGCAACAGGGAGCCACAGGAGAGCTCCATCGGGTTGCATTATTCTCCTCTCTTCTGGATCATTGTAGTTTCTCTCTGTCCCTCGGGACATATTGTATTTTGTCCTGTTCTATGCTCTTCTGTCGCAGAGCTTTGTAATGATTTGCCTTTGACGGTTGCTCACTAATATATCAAAGACATTTGTTGTGCTATGTGATGTTAAATATGAACGAGCTTTATTCATAGCGGTGTTTAAAAAAAAAATTTATCGCTAGTTTAACTGTTTCCCTAGAGAATATATATGTTGCGGAATGTTCTGTCCTGGTTGTTTAATTCCATAGTTTAGCTTTGGTTCACCTATTTAGATGTTGGGGAAATGATACTGATCTACTCTCAATCATAGTAGGGTCATGGCATGCCTTGGGTTAGACTCTCTGCCCTTCGGAGCAGGGTGGAAATGCTGACGTGAAACTAGACTACAGTAGAAAACCTTGTTGGCCCTTAGCCCTGAACCCTGGTCTTCTCTGCGAGACCTGTTTTCTCGCCAACAAATGGTTCCATTGTCGGGACATGAAAATAAATTGGGGAGTTAGATCATGGTATCTTGGATCTTCGAAAGAGAAATACGAAGCTGGTGGGATAACCACCTAGATTAGTTCATAGCCCAGCAAGCTGAGCTGAGATGACAGAAAGAAAAGACGATTAAAGACTTGGTCCTATTTTCTGACTCTGCTAGTGATACCTATGAAATCTTCTAGCGAAATTTGCCAGAAGAACTCTATAACTGGTTGCAGAGGCTTCAGACCAAGACCGTCAAGGGGAAGTCGTGCAAGATCAATCGCAAGTGGGCCCATGAAGATCTGCTGACGCTTCATCGATTAGACACTGATCTAACCCGAGCTGTAGATTTTTGGGTGGAATCTACTCTGGAAGGATACATAGTAGAGTTTGCAGCCGAGTGCTACCAGTCATTCTCGAAGGCAGAAAGTATTTTCATATTTGGGTTAAGAAGAAAACTTTTGAAGGAGATTCCCTTGTGGATTAAGGCGTTGATGGTAGACGAAGGACAGATGGGATTCCAGAAAGCAGGGATGGAAGCATAAAACCCCAGTGCCGGGGGAAGGGACTGAGGGAGAGATGTTATTAGAACCGTGAGAAGGGGAGTAGGAGTATGGATGTCGAGGCTACCAATAGGATCAGAGAGCGGTGAGCACATCGGAGGGCGCAGATCGTAGAAAGGTGGCGAGAGAGGGTGATGAGAGAGTGATGCAACAAAACTGAAAGTCAACCCTAAGGAGAGCTAGTCAACTATAGCGTGGCTCTGTCAGCATTTCCCTTTGGTTTACCCACGTGGCTCTTTATCTTCTTTTTATTTTTATTTATCAATTTCAAAGAAATTGACAAATAAACATATTCGCAACTTTCGAATGTTATATTATAATCCCGGATTATATATATTATCTCCGAAATTTATATTATGCCACCAACCTTATAGCAAATGTTTAATCTTCGAAACTTTATATTAAACCCATTCGCTGTGTAATAACCCTCGCACCGGGCCCCACCTCTATGCTCGATGGCCCAATCAACCGCACGCACTGTACCAGTTATCTCCCACGCGTCTTTATCCAACGATCACCGTCCGATGCCCCTCTCCCAAATCAACGGTTCGTATGCATATCACTCGGCCTCCTGGTACGAACGTTAACGCGCGATGGCGCGTTCTGAACGGTGGTTTTCTGGGGGTCCACCTTGCCACGCGTCGACAGCTCTATGGAATCGCTTCATGACCGGGAAATACTGCTTACTCACCAAAAGAGGTGCGATATGGGAAATTCACCTCCTCAAATCCGCTCGTGGTTTTGTACAGTGCCTTACCAGGGTTTGTCCGGGTTACGTTATTCCTTTTGGTTTTTAACTCATGTCTAATCTTTGGGTCAGGTTCTGGAGTCAACGACTCTGTCTCTCTTTATTAAGTGGGGATTTTATATTTGAACAGTATTCACACCCATGGTTCTCTACACAGACCTCGCCTGCGGGTGGGGTGGATTTACAGGGTTATCCAACCAATTTACGGGAATTCAAAGATAGAGGAACGGAATTTCCAGTGCACAATTACCTCACAGTTAAACAATTCTTCACAATTATCAATTCAGACAGTTTGGAATTCAACAGGACTCGAAGTCTATTCAACCGAAAGAAATTGCTCAATACACAGAGTTTTATTGCAGAAATTTCTCCTTTCTTCTCCTCTGCTCTCCCTTAATACATCTGAGGGATTACATTTATATACATAAACATATGAATCTTCGGTTCCTCTGAGAGTACCATTCTAGAAATCAAAGGTCTAATTACAACTTATTTCAATAACTGAACTAACAGCTGGATCGAACCTAACTATTCGACTTCTACAAACTCTAACTAATCTAAATAATACATTCAACTGAGGTATTGACACCTAGCTGTTACAATTCAAGTGATTTCGAACCCTCCTAGCCACAACATGTGGACAAAACCTCCTACATTGCTGGCTAGTGTCTAATGCCCCTGCATCAGACTCCCGAGGGAAATTTTCTTCATGGGCTCATATCCATGAGCTCTTCCACTGATCTGCCTATCTTCTGCAACATTCCTTCAGTCATCCAAGTGGCATCTTATTCTGGCTTGTCCTTCCATTTGATCAAGTACTGAAAGTACTCTTGTCCTCTGGTCCTTCTGAGTGGTCTTTTATCCAATATCTTCTCTGGTTGCAATGGTTGCGCTGGAGGTAGTTGTTCTCTCCACTCAACCTATTCCTTGTCTGTTGATCCTTCTTCTGCACCATCATCTTCATACTTGTACAAATATGCAACATTAAAAATGGGAGATATTCCAACATCAGGAGGTAATTCAATCTCATAATCATTTGCAGAAAACTTCATAAGTATCTTGCATGGCCCAATCTTTTTGAACTTCAATTGTTGTACTGCTTCTTTGGGAATCTCTCCTTTCTCAAGTGTGCCAAAACCTGATCTCCTACTTCAAAATGAACTTCTTTTCTGTTCAAGTCTACTCTGCTCTTGTATCTGATGCTGCTTCCTTGTAGTTGCTATTTCACTTGTTCATGTATGGCTTGGATCTCTGAAGCAAATTCCTCACCATATGCACTCCTTAGCTCTGCCTTCCCCAGATTTCTCAACTCTGATATTCCTCTGGGGTGCATTCCATAAACAATATGAAATGGAATTTGCCTTGTGCTCCTGTTCGGTGAGTCATTATATGCATATTCTGCCTGGGGAAAAATGTGGTCCCACTGCTTGGGATGCTCTCCTGCAAGACTTCTCAACAAATTTCCCAAGCTCCTATTCACTACCTCAGTTTGTCCATCAGTCTGGGGATGATAAGCTGAGCTGAAACTCAGTTTGGTACCAAGTTTCTTCCACAATGTCCTCCAAAAGTGACCCACAAATCTGGTGTCTCTGTCTAAAACAATACTCTTGGGAAACCCATGTAGTCTAACAACTTCTTTGAAAAACAAGTTAGCAACATGGGTGGCATCACTAGTTTTATAGCATGGAATAAAATGTGCCATTTTGGAGAATCTATCCACCACAACAAAGACTACATCATTCCCTCTCTGAGTCTTGGGAAATCCTAGAACAAAATCCATACTCACCATGTCCCAAGGCCTGTCTGGAATAGGCAAGGGAGTGTACAATCCTGCATTCTGGCTCCTTCCTTTGGCATATTGACAGATTTTGCAATTTTTCACAAACTTGTCCACTTCTGCTCTCATCCTGGGCCAGTAATAAAAGTGACTCAGTTTCTCATAAGTCTTATCAGTACCAAAGTGTCCAGCAAGTCCACCACTATGCTTCTATTTGAGCAAATTTTCTCTCATGGAACATTTTGGTACACACAGTTGGCTTCTTCTAAATAACAGGTCCTCATGCAGGAAATAATCCAGCCACTGGCTTCTATCTGTTAAAACAGGGTTACTACATGCCTCAAATGCTTCCTTGAAATTTGGATCTATTTTATACAATTCTTTCAGAAAATCAAATCCTACAACTTCAAAATTTGTTTCTTGAACAAGCATGTTCCTCCTACTCAAAGCATCAACTACTTTATTGGCTTGGCCACTTATATGTTTCAAAAAAAAATTAAAACCTTGGATATACTCAACCCATTTAGCATGATTATGTTTCAACTTGGGCTGTTGTACAATATACTGCAAAGCATGATTGTCAGAATATAATACAAATTCCCTGGACATCAAGTAATGTCTCCACTTCTTCAGTGCCTGAACAATTGCATAGAATTCCTTCTCATAAGAGGAATACTTCTTTCTGGTGTTATTCAGCTTCTCACTGAAATATGCCATAGGCCTATCATCCTGACTCAACACAGCTCAATGGCCTCTCCACTGGCATCACATTTTACTTGAAATGGTTTAGTAAAATCAGGCAGAATCAAAACAGGCTTCTCCGTTAGCTTTTGCTTCAAAACTTTAAAATTTCTTTCTGCTTCAGCAGTCCACTTAAATGGTTGTTTGCTATTCTTTATCGTCTCAATTATGGGTGCATTAATCTTACTGAAGTTTCTTATAAACTTTCTGTAAAAACTGGCAAGTCCATGGAAAATTCTTACCTCAAAAACATTCCTGGGTGAAGGCCACTCCACAATTGCCTGAACCTTTTCTAGGTCCATCTTCAATCCTTCTGCAGAAACAACAAACCCCAAATACACCAAATCTTCCCTCATGAATGAGCATTTCTTCAGATTTATCAGAAATTTCTCTTGGTGCAGCTTCTTCAAGACATGATTAAGATTCCTTAAATGTTCTTCTCTAGTTCTGCTGAAAACTATATATCATCCAGATACGCTATCACAAATTTACCAATGAACTCTTTCAATACTTCATTCATAAGTCTCATAAAAGTGCTAGGTGCATTTGAAAACCCAAAAGGAATTACCATCCATTCATACAGTCCTTCATTTGTTTTAAAGGTAGTTTTCCACTCATCACCCTCTCTTATTCTAATCTGATGGTATCCACTTTTCAAATCTATCTTTGAGAAATATTTAGCACCACTCAAACAGTCCATTAAGTCCTCAACTCTGGGAAAAGGGAATCTGCACCTGATTGTGATCTTATTGATTGCTATGGAATCAGTACACATCCTCCAGCCTCCATCTTTCTTAGGGCTCAATACTCCTGGTACTGCACATGGACTCAGACTTTCTCTAATCAGCCCCTTGTCCACCAACTCTTGTACTTGTCTCCTGATTTCCTCATTTTCTTTGGGAGTCATTTTGTAGGCTGCCTTATTTGGTAGACTTGAACCAGGGATAAAATCTATCTGATGACTGATATTTCTCACAGGTGGTAGCTCATCAGGTAAATCATCCCCAACAATGTCACAGTAATCATCTAACATCTCTTGGATTTCTACTGGAAAATCAGAAATATTTGTAGAAGTAAGAACTACTTTAGGTTTGCAAACTAAAGCAAAACTTACCTCTTCTTCTTCTATCTACTGTTGATATTCCTTCCCGCTCAGCAACAAGGTCTTTAGATCAATCACTCTTCTGGATGGCTCTCCTTCTTCCATGGGTATCAATGTATGATGTACCCCATCTTTGAAGAAATTGTAAGTGTTCTTCTTGCCATCATGCACTGCTGCTCTGTCAAACTACCAAGGTCTACCCAGCAATATATGACACACATCCATGGGCATTACATCACATAGGACCTTATCTTTGTATTTTCCCATTTGCAGCTCTATCTCACACTGCTCTTTTACAACCAGCTGGTGCCCTTTGTGCAGCCAGGACACCCTGTAGGGAGTTGGATGCTCCCTTGTCTTCAACTTCAACTTTTCTATTACCTCAGTGGAAACCATATTGTCTGTGCTGCCACTATCAATGACTAGCTAGCAACACTTCCCTTGGACTTTGCATATGCTCCTAAACAGAGTCTTCCTTTGTGCAGGCTTAGTGACCTCTTTGGCTTGCTTCAATAGGACCTTATTTACCACCAAGGATTTTCCCCTCTCTGGAAGAATTTCTTCTTCAATTTCTGCCTCTTCTCTAGCCTAGGCAACAACAACATTTCTTGGACTAGCACCCACATTCTCTGGACACTCATAGTGCTTATGTCCCACTTCCTGACATCTATAACACCTCAATTCTCTACCTCTGCCTATGTCTCTGCCTCCTCTTACTTTTCCTCTGTAAGAACCCCTTCTGCCCCTTGCATCATCCTCTGTAGATGCATTCTGAGGTCAGCCACTGTTAGCTCCATCCCTGGGTGTAGTAGGCTTTCCTCTACCACCCTGACTTCCCTTTCCATGGAAGGTACCTCTCTTCTTAGCAAATTGTTTCCTCAGGAGTTTCTCCTCTGCTTTCAAGGCCATCTGATAGGCCTCTTCCACTATCTTAGGAGATAGGAAACCAATCTCATCTTGGATCTCCAGCTTGAAACCATTCACATATCTGGCAGTCTTCTCTGGTGTGTCCTGGAATTGCCCATCCCTTATGCTCACTCTGTAGAATTCCTCTGTGTATTCCTTTACTGTCAGCAACCTCTGTCTCAGGTTCTGCATTTGCTTATACAATGTCAGCTGGTAATCACTAGGCAAGAATTTACCTTTTAATTTAGCCATCATTCTGGTCCAGCTCTTGATAGGTTGCTTGCCAACTCTCCTTCTTTCTGCCTGCACTCCATCCCACCAAAGTGTAGCATGTTCCTTCAGATTTGTTACTGCAAACTTGACCTTCTTATCTTCACTTATTTCTTCATAATCGAAGCACTTGTTCAATTCATTAATCCAGTCCACTAGTTCTTCTGGATTCATTCCCCCTGCATAACTTGACACTTCAATTATGGGCTTAACTGCAGACCCCAGAACAGTTCTAAGGAGCCTCATGTCAGGAGGAATCTCAACATTTTCTTCAGCTTCTTTTGTTTCAGGTTCACTGATGTCTTCCGGATCTCTGGGCTGTCTTCGCTCCATGGCATCCATTCTAGCCTCAACCCTCTACAACATCCCCAACACCTCTGCGTTGGCAACGGGCCTCCTTTTGCCAGCACCTCTACCAACTCGGATCGCCATGTCAGCTCTTCTGCAAAAACAACCTTAAAAAAATGGCTCTAATACCACTAATGACGCAAAAAAACTGAAAGTAAACCCTACGGAGAGATGGTCAACTATAGCGTGGCTCTGTCAGCATTTCCCTTTGGTTTACCCACGTGGCTCTTTATCTTCTTTTTATTTTTATTTATCAATTTCAAAGAAATTGACAAATAAACATATTCGCAACATTCGAATGTTATATTATAATCCCGGATTATATATATTATCTCCGAACTTTATATTATGCCGCCAACCTTATAGCCAATGTTTAATCTTCGAAACTTTATATTAAACTCATTCGCTATGTAATAACCCTCACAACGGGCCCCACCTCTATGCTCAATGGCCCAATCAACCGCATGCACCATACCAGTTATCTCCCGCGCGTCTTTATCCAACGATCATCGTCCGATGGCCCTCTCCCAAATCAACGGCTCGTACGCATATCGCTCGGCCTCCTGGTACGAACGTTAACGCGCGATGGCGCGCTCTGAACGGTGGTTTTCCGGGGGTCCACCTTGCCATGCGTCGACAGCTCTATGGAATCGCTCCTTGACCGGGAAATACCGCTTACTCACTAAAAGCGGTGCGATATGGGCAATCTGCTTCCTCAAATACGCTCGTGGTTTTGTACAGTGCCTTACGAGGGTTTGTTCGGGTTACGTTATTCCTTTTGGTTTTTAACTCACGTCTAATCTTCGAGTCAGGTTCCGGAGTCAATGACTCTATCCCTCTTTATTAAGCGAGGATTTTATATTTGAATAGTATTCACGCCCATGGTTCTCTACACAGACCTCGCCTGCGGGTGGGGTGGATTTACAGGGTTATCCAACCAATTTACGGGAATTCAAAGACAGAGGAACGGAATTTCCAGTGCACAATCACCTCACAGTTAAACAATTCTTCACAATTATCAATTCAGACAGTTTGGAATTCAACAGGACTCGAAGTCTATTCAACTGGAAGCAATTGCTCAATACACAGAGTTTTATTGCAGAAATTTCTCCTTTCTTCTCCTCTGCTCTCCCTTAATACATCCGAGGGATTACATTTATATACATAAACATATGACTCTTCGGTTCCTCTGAGAGGACCGTTATAGAAATAAAAGGTCTAATTACAACTTATTTCAATAACTGAACTGACAGCTGGATTGAACCTAACTGTTCGACTTCTACAAACTCTAACTAATCTAAATAATACAGTTAGCTGAGGTATTGACACCTAGCTGTTACAATTCAAGTGATTTCGAACCCTCCTAGCCACAACATGTGGACAAAACCTCCTACATTGCTGGCTAGTGTCTAATGCCCCTGCATCAGAGAGTTGAAGAGACAAGGAAGTAGTCAAAAGGGAAAAGAAGAGGCACATCAAAAGATGAAGGGAATGGAAGGTTAGGTGGGTCCCTAGGATATAGAAGGGGTCACAAAAGAAGTACAGCAAATGTATAGGAGTCCAGCCCAGGTGGAGCAAGGAAGGAAGTATGACGAAGAAGGTATAGACGCGCGCCCAGAGGAGGTGTCCGATGTGGAGATGCACGTTGCAATGGAGAAACTCTTTCAAGAAAGGCCGGAGTCCATATCCCTAGGTATTCCTAGTCCCCACAGTTCTAGTAGCTCTAATCCCGACCTTCCCCTGGTGCTCTACAAGCCCATAAGTGAAATTTTTATTAAGTTACGTGAATTAAGTAGATTGCAACATAGTCAGTCTCTGATTGGAGCACAAGTTAGCAACGGGACTGTTAGTGGCCCTGTCTCACAACCAGAATCCAAGGGCTTTGTTTTAATACCTCCCAATCAAGTAAGCATGGCGGGATCACTTACGCGGTACCCAGAATTCTCTAGCAAAGGGAATGACGATGTTGAACATCACTGGTATCTCTGTGAGGCCATCTGGAGGGCACGATAGACACCAAATGTTGGAAAGTTGATAGAATTTCAGACCACTCTTAGGGAGAGGGCCCTACGATGGTTTACGAAATGGTCGGAGGCCCACCCGAATCTAGCGATGGCTGATGTAAAGAGGGATTTCATCAAGGAATTCAAATTACCTCAGAAGGACCAGCAAGGCTTGTCAGAGATGTGGGAGATCAAGCAGAGAGAAGGGGAAACTGCTTTGGATTTGATGTGGAGGTTCACGAATGCCATTGGGAAAATTAGCTACCCAATCAACCCTAACCATCAGAGGGATTGGTTCATCAAGGCCTTATTACCCTTGACTCGAACTCCACTGACTCAACAGAGGATTGACACACTACAGGATGCTCTGGAGCAGGCGATGAAGGTAGAAGCCATGGCGAGTTATCCGCAAGAGTTAAAAGGGGGTGAAGTGGTACAGGACCCCTACATATTTAGTTTGCAGCATCAGATAACCAGTCTGACAGAGAAACTTAAGGAAATGAAACCCATGCGACCACCAAGACCCAACGTGTGGTGCACGCACTGTCTCGTGGAGAGACATGTAGCCACGGAATGCCCCCGGTTGCGAGGCCAAGCTGTGGGGACATCAGCGGCAGGAGCATAGGGGGGCCCACCTCTAGGAGCAATCGCGCAAAACAACACCGAAGGGATATACCCACCACAACATCAATATATGTGGTTCCTCGCACAACCAGGTCTAGCCACCAATGAATATTGTGAGGTATGTAAAAGTATGGGTCGTCAACCTCGCATGTATCCGATCCTACAAAAGTATTCCAATGTTCCAAATAATGTATACTATGAGTTCTGTGCCTCAACAACCCACAACACAAAACAATGCCGAGCACTAGATGCGCTCGCAGAGCGGCTAGACCGGCCATCATATAGAGTAAATGAAGCTCTCCGAGGAAGAGGAGGAGGCATGTGAGGGGGCCGAACAGGAGGTAGAGGTCCGGTACGATGCTATAACTGTGACCAGGAGGGACATGTGGCTAGAGAGTGTTCACTCCCCAGGAGACCCTGGTTCTCGCAATGCCGTGTCAACTCACACGCAACAGAAGACTGCCTAGAGCTCATCAAAAGATGGGAGGAAAGGGCCAGATAGAGGGGGGCGAATCTAGTGAATGCGGAACCCTGGCTAATGGGAACCCAACTGATGCAAAACGTGGCCATAGTGACAAGAGGCGGCAAAAGAATAGGTGAGGATGCACACACTATGGACCCCATAAGAGTAGTCCGGCCAGCATCCCCAAAGCTCCTGTTCAAACCCGAAAGACAGAAACAATTTTTCCAGGAAGCAGCAGAAACGTTTTCCCATTTGGGGGGAAATAAAGGAATCGAGTTACAGAAAATTTAGGAATATAAGGGGACACAGAGTACTAACGAAGCCTTAATCTACGAATGGTTTCATTTTTTCCTGAAGACTGTTAATAATGCACCAATGCTGGAACGGTTGAAGAAAAACCTGGAAGGGGTTCTAAAACAGAACACAGGAGAAAAAGAAGCAACAAAAATGGACCAGAAATATGTTTAGAGAATAAAAAGAAAAAAACGAAGGACGGGGAAGGAATTCAGAGTAAATATGCAAGTGGCGGAATTCCAGATTAAGGACACCATGCTTGATTTGGGATCTGACATCAACATATTACCAAGGAACTTAGGAGGCACTTGGGAGGCCATGATTGACATACTCTCCGATCCAGCTTTGGATGGAAAATTAGTATTGCATTGCCCCCATTGGCCTCTTGGAGAATGTCAAGGTCAACATTGCGGGGGTGAAAACGTTTACGGATTTCGAAGTCATTGACATCATGGGGGACAAGGATCCATACCCAGCACTATTGGGGATCGATTATGCTTTTGAAAATTATGCAGTAATTGATCTAAAGAAAAAACTCATGATCTTCAAGGACGGGGAATTAGAGTCACTCAACCGCTCCACCCCTACCAAGGACCGAGGTATACCGATACTGTAGATAACCGAGAATATGCCCAGCTCTTGGACCATCTCTATCAGATGACCACCAGAAGAAGGGAAGACTACATCAACCCGATGGCAGAAGGCTCGGTAAGATGGAGAAGTATTCAAAGCTCGGAACTGGGATCAGAACTGGCATGGGACGATTGGCAGCAAGGAGGCTACGAAACAAACATAAGGAGGTGTGCTAGTGTTGCAATAGTCAATTGGATTGGAGCTGAAATTCAAGGATACCCAATATTGTTAGATATGAATGTTGTAAGTGTTTTTATAGAAAAAGTAGAAACCATGGTGCCAAAATACTAGAGGATACCCTTGATGGACGTGGCATTGCAGTCCACAGCTACAAGATGGTGGAGTAACCATCGCGACTCACTGACGCCATGGGATGAAGTGGCGGCAGCGATGAAAGCCAGATTTCAAGAGGACAAGGATCCCAAGTGGAGGGATTGATACCAAGGGGACGCAAGTCCCATAAACCATCTGAAAGAATGTGAAGCAAAATGGTGAGCTGACGAATACCCCGAGGAATTGTGGGTCCACAAGTTCATCCACTCCTTGGATGTGATCCCAAAAGTCTGGTACTTAATGGAAGAAAAGAGAAGGGGGACCCAAGATTGGCAGGGAGTTGTGGAGAAATTCATAAAGTGTTTCACCTCTGAGGGACAAACAGAGCAGATTACACAATCCTTGCAAGCTATGAAGCAGGTATTGTTCTTTCTTGATAATCTACAGATAGACGAGCAATCACCATGGTACTAGGATATCCAGAAAAAGGTGGTGTGTCAGAAGATTAATAGTGAAATGGATGATGAAAACCTAGTGGCTTGATAGATAATTCACGTCGAGCAAGTATTTTGACTCCATTAGATTTTAATTTAATTGTGCTAATAATTGAACTTGCTAATCATAATTAACCAAGTTTCTAGGCCATTTAGTTGTGTCTCCCAAACTTGTCGATTGTCGATAAGTCTCTCATTCTCACATTTCACAGGGACTACCCCACATAGCCTGTTGTAGGGATAAAACTAGAACGGAGAGGGCGTGGATCAGAGTGACAACCCCCACCTTGATTCGTCGCAATTACCTATATAATTTGAGCGGACAACATTACCCACCACAATGGGTAACCCCATAGGAGAAAACTTTTCTCCTACATTGGACAACCAACATCCCATGACATTCACTTCTTGATGATATGCCTCCGCCATCTGCATCAGCCATGCACCTCTCACCATTTGAAATTCCTCTTAACTGAAGGGGGTTTGCTACTCAATAAGTACTTTGATCATTTTGCAAGCAGGTGCTTATACTTGATGATTTGGCCATTTGGTACGTGTTACCCATGAAAATGGTTAATCCCACAAGAGAAAAATTTTCCCCTACATTGGACAGGCAGCTAGATAAACATCCAACTAGCAACCCCTGATATTATTTTCTTGATGATGATATTCCATATGCCTTTGTCATTTGCACCAGCCAAATACTTTTTTTGAAACCTCCTTTTAATCCATTGACATTGGGGGTTCAAACTTCCAAGTTAGAGAAGAAATGCATTCTTTCATCACAGCATTGATTATAATCTGAGAATTCCACTCCATTCCATTGCCACGCTTTCCAGGCTAGGCCTAGGAAAAATTTAACTCAACTACAAGATCCCTCATTCCTTCTTGATTGTTGATGTTGATTCCTATTTTTTCCATATAGACTGCAATCATCTCCCCATTCGTGCTCGTTATTATCCTTCCACTAATTTCTTTTCCGGGATCTCTTTTTGCAGCCCTCTCAAAATTTGACTTGAATTTTCCTCCCTTTGGGGGTTCCATTTTGACCTCTTTGGAGTGGTTGGTGGTTAAAATTGGCAACTAGGGCTAAAATCCACCTTGGACACTTCATATGGAGAAGATTTTTTTTTTTTGGATTCCTCTTTGCGAGAGGTGCAAAGAGGAATCCAAAAAAAAATCACAACAATGCATTACGTCGTGTCACTATGGATAGGGACCTCAGACACTTATATTTCGAAGAAACAGAGGGGTAGAGGGACTTCAAGGAGGAACCCACTACAGAAGGTATCCACCTCCTACCACTCAGAACTGAAAAAGTAAACATTGGGACAGAGGACAAACCCAAGCTGACAACCATTGGAGACTACTGGGACGAGCAGACAACAAAGGAAATATTCAGTCTACTTGAGGAGTATGAGGACTTGTTTCCGTCATTAGTAGCAGATCTCAAAGGAATAAAAGGGGAAATGGGGGAAATGAGAATAATATTGAAGCCTGATGCTAGGCCTGTCAAACATAGACCATATCGGTTAAACCCAAGGGTGAAGGAAAAAGTGAAAGCAGAGATCGACAAGATGCTGAAAGCCGGGCTCATATTCTCCGTAGAAGAGGCAGAATGGGTAAGCCCCATTGTTATACAAAGAAAAAAGGAGAAATCAGAGATACGAGTCTGTGTGGATTACATAAGCCTCAACAACGCCTGTATCCATGATCCGTTCCCTACCCCATTCAGTGACGAAGTGCTCGACAATGTTGCAAGGAACGAAGCCTACCCATTCACGGATGGCTTTTCAGGTTACCACCAGGTGAGAATAGCAGAAGAGGACAAGACAAAGACCACCTTCACTACCGAATGGGGCTCCTTCACATATAACATGATGCCATTCGGACTAAATAATGCACCCGCAGTTTTCTCTCACATTGTGATAGCAGCATTCTGTGAGTACATCCACAAGTTCCTAGAAGTCTATATGGATGACTGGACTGTGTATAGCTTGCTGAAAGACCATGTGAGCCTACTAAGAGTAATGTTTGATAGGTTTCAACAACTACAGATCTCATTTAATTTGAAGAAATGCATATTTGTTGTACCATTTAGGACCTTGCTGGGACATGTGGTATGTAATCAAGGTGTCTGTGTCGATCCGGCTAAAGTCACAGTGATTGTCAATATCGAGGCTCTGGAGATCGTCAAACAGCTACGGTCACTTATGGGACACACAAGCTACTACCGGTGTTTCATCTGCAACTACACCAAAATAACAGTGCCCTTGGAGAGATTGCTAAAGAAATAATAGCAATTTTAGTGGACAGACAACTGCAAGAAGGAACTGGACGTGTTGAAAGAAAAATTGGCAAGTGCACCGATACTGGTCCACTCAAACTGGGACAAAAAGTTCCATGTACACATTGACGCATCTGGCATTGCACTTGGTGTGGTTCTAGCTCAGCCGGGGGACACCTCATTCGATCATCCAGTGTATTTTTCCAATTGCAAGTTGTCAACGGCAGAGCGCAACTACACGAAAACAAAGCGAGAAGCACTGGCAATGGTGTACTCACTCCAAAAGTTCCACCACTACCTATTGGGAGGTAAGTTCAAATTCTTCACGGATCATTCTGCATTAAAATATATGGTAAAAAAACCAGTCTTAGAAGGGAGGATTTGCCGGTGGCTCCTACTTTTCCAAGAATTCACATTCGAAGTAATTGTAAATCCTGGAAGGCTCAATGTAGGTCTTGATCACTTATCCCATCTAGAGAATGGAGAAAGTGGAGGTTCTCTAGATGATCAACTACCGAACACTGATCTTTTCAGAGTAGAAGCCATCCCAGACTACTTGAATGAAATAGCGAATTACCTCACCACTGGACAGTGTCCGCAGGAGTACACTACTACACAAAAGAAACATCTAGTAGTTCGAGCGGCAAAATATCAGTTGATCGCAGGGCAGCTATACAAGATGGGGTTGGATCAAGTTCTTCAGAGATGTGTTCTAGGTCATGAGAGGGAAGCTATACTATGGGAAAACCACAACGGGGTTGTGGGAGGGCACGTGGGAGCAAGAACAACAACACGCAAGGTACTGCAAGCCAGTCTCTGGTGGCCAACAATGCACAAGGACAGTAAAGAGTATGTTCAGAAATGTGATGTATGTCAGCGAACTGGACGACCCTCCCACAGGGATGAGCTACTGCTCCATCCCGTAAGGACACTCCAGCCATTCGAGAAATGGGCAGTAGATTTTACAGGACCTATTGTGCCACTTGCAAGAAATTCAAAGGCAAGGTACATCATAACTGTGACCGACTACTTGACCCGATGGGCAGAAGCGGCGCCAGTAAGGAACTCTACTACAAATACTGCTGCTCGATTCATTTTTGAAAACATAATCAGCCGATTTGGATACCCAAGAAGCCTAACCAGCGACCAGGGTACACATTTCATCAATGAGACAATTAAGTCTCTCCTACAGCAATTCCTAATCCAACACCACATGAGTAGCCTGTATCATCCACAGGAAAATGGCACAATGGAGGCATTTAACAAAATAATGGAAAAAGGCTTGACAAAAATATGCAACGCGGAACAAGATTACTGGGACGAATGGATACCAGCAACCCTGTGGGCATACTGCACAATGGTAAAATGCCTGCATAAACAGACACCTTTCCAGCTGGTCTATGGACGAAGTAGTCGTCCCAGCAGAATTCGCGGTACCAAGCCTCTTGATCGCCACCTCGCTACAGCTATCTGACGAGGAATATTTAAAGGAGCGACTACACGAGCTACAGGAACTTGAGGAAGGAAGGTTTCTTGCAGAGTTTCACCAAATAGTACAAAAGGCGAGGCATAAAGCCTGGCATGATCGACACATCAAACACAAGACATTCCAAGTCGGAGGCAAGGTCCTACTCTACGACAGAAAGTTCCAGAATTTCCTAGGGAAATTGCAGATGCATTGGCTAGGACCATTTTATGTCATGGAGATAAAACCATCATGAGCAATCCGCTTGGCACAGTTAGATGGACAGGTACTACAAGGATGGGTTAACGACGCACACCTAAAACCATACCACGAGTAAGTTGTTCATTCATATTTCAATAACTCTCACACCTGAGAGGAGTTTGTAGGGTAGATTAGGGTCAATAAGTCTCTCGCACCCAAGATGACATAGATAGGTTTACTTTACTGCAATAAACATTAGCTCAGTTGTGGAGACCGCAGCGCAACCATTAGTGGTCGGGGGGGTAGCATCCAGCGTGTCATCCACATCAGGTCGAAAAGCGTGCCGAACATCAATCCACCATCATTTCATTCAGCATAGTATTAGTGTCAGTTCGTAGGATCGCCGAGATTTAGAAATAATGGCCATAATTAGAACTATCCATCCCGTAATAAATTTTCCATAATTAAACATCACCACCAGTCGTCATGTCCGCCCACATCCCAAGACCACAGTCAGCAAGTGTCAGAACCCACCTTAACAGCTAACGGATCACACGATTGGAGCTAGGGGAAAAACTAGGGAACCATTAATTAGTTATGGGGTCTCATCAACCTCACCCGTGCAGGTTACTGACACAACTTCCATGAAGAAAAGCGCGAGAATTCTAGAGAAATCTGAGTTAGAGTTAGAAATTTCCAAAGGAGCAAAGGATGTTGGAGCAGAACTAGAGCAGAGAAGGCATCCAGAAGAAGAAAGCCAAGAGAAGAAACCGAGAACTATTTTGCAGGAGTATCAACGACGAGAAAAGATGGCAAAAGTAAGTCCAGCAGTAGTAGACAAGAGCTAGACAGTAGGATTCAAAAAATGGAGTCCCTAGTTGGGAAGTATGATAGTGCAGCTCTAATTGACGCAGACCTCATGGACTCCTTTGAGTTCCCTGTGCTCAAGAGACAAGTATACATTGAGAACTATACGACAAAAGCAGGATGAGTGGCAGCAAAAGTCTTGCCTGAGTTTCGAGGTATCCAGTAGTCCTCAATATTGAATTTGAGGAACCTGCCAGTGTTTGGGATGACAGGCGCTGCCATGAAATGTACCAAATTCCTGCTAAGTAGAATTCAAAATGGCTCTTTGTGGCTGGTAAAAGAGATTCCAATCCACACCGAGGACAGTCACAGGCTGACAGGGCTCTCACAGGAAGGCACAGACGTCTCTTCAGTGTTCCAGACCATCTCCAAACGGGTCAAGAAGTCGGGAGATACAGATTACTATGCAAATTATGGCACCCGAAGGGGAGGAAAGGGGGCCAAAATTGAGCTCATCAAAAAGCCAGAAATCAGGTTCTCATGCTACCTCATTGCTAGCAAGACAATGAGCCATTACACCAAAGGGGAGTGTACCTTGGACACGATTTCAGTCGTGGAGCACTATGTCCAGGGGACCAGGCTGAACTGGTGCTCCTTCCTGCTAAAGGAGCTGTTTGAGGCATGTGAAGACAATTACAATAGGGCAACGAGATTTATCTACGGATACTTGATAGTAGCGCTAGCCATGTGGAAGTGGACTTTGCCCCTCATCAAGGTGCCAGTGGAGATAGCAGAGGATCATCCGCTGGCAAGGAAGTTCACCCCATGGAAGGTGTCAGGAGACCCTAGCACGAAGGAGGTAAACGCAGAGGCCTTCAGAAGTTGGTATGGCCTAATGGTGGATGTGGTGATGAGCCAACAAAGGATCCCCAGAAACTTGCTGGATAGATACAGCAAGAAAATCTAGTTTGGGGTCACACACAAGCACACATTCCTCAGACCCATTTGTGTGGCGGAGGCAACTTTCTAGATGAGGCTGTTGAAATTCCAAATCGACAAAGCAACTTTCCATACCAAAGTTTGTTCGTGGCCGGGGGTCATGATGGAAGTCAGAAACGGGGTGTACACTTACCTCTTCGACGAGATGCTACCACACCAGTTGCCAGGAGAAACGACAATGGAGGCAGCAAGCAGGGTGTCAAACCTGCAGCTCCTCCAAATTATTCAGCAGCTGAATACAAAGGTACGAAGCTTTAACGAAGTCGTTTAGGTGATATCAAGTAGTGCCACTCCATTCCCAGTTTTTTTAGAATTCCAAGTCTCTCATTCAACCCCACTTCCAAACACGACCTCCATCCCCTCCCCCATTCCAAATGTATTGTTTAGTTCACCAAGTCTAGCAACCACACCACTAGCAGGAAAGAGTAGGTCATGAAACCCATCGCAGCACCTAAGGCCAAGAGGGCCAAAGTTCTGGAATCAAGTCCAGTGGTCGACCTCACAGGGGAGGATCCATCCCAACAACTGAGAACAGGGGTATTAATCCAGGAAGAGCCAATAGCTGAGATAGGGGAGGCTATCAAGTTTCCACCCCATAATCCTATTAACCCCTTCGATTTCCTAAACATCTGAATATCACCACCTCATACCGACCCACTACCACCTACCACTTCATCCACACCATCCACCTCATCCGCCACTGTATCCAATCCAGTTATCCGGAAACTACTTAATGGGGACCATGGGACAAAGGTTGACTTGGGTACACAAGTGGTACTTCCATCCAACCCTACCATGGACCCCTGGACTACTTTTACTAATCTAATCACTCAGATGGAACAAATAGTTGAAGACACAGTTAGGCCACTCCCTGAGCCTACTCCAGTACAACAGCCCAACCAAGCAGAGAAAGGGGAGCGACCGGACCTAAACATGGTGGACTCTGCACCCCAGCAAATGCCACCGCAGTCACCTTAAGGCCAATCAACAAGAGCAGTTTCCAATGGGCAACCACTTCAAGAGTGGCGACCAGATCAGGGTACTTCAGGGGCAGAGAACATGGAGACGTGGGGGATAGCTCCGCTGTACCACTTTATCCAGAGGGCAGCATAACAGGCAGAAAGGCTCCACTCCGAGCTACAACAGAAATGTGAGCAACAGTAGTAGCAGATAATCACGCTTACTGAACAGCGCGAGCAGCTTACAATGGAAAACGGGTAGCTACAGAACCAGCTCGACACAGTGGCCAGGGTTTTCAGGGAAGTGTGGCCTAAACTGATGGCCCACTACAGTCAGATACTAGTGGATGTGTAAGAAACGACAGTAGTAAAGTGGGCAATCCACCTCCGGGTGGCATACTCCAACCTCCACCAGGAGAATATAGAGCTCAAGGCGGCATTGGCAACACAACCAACGCTGCCCGACCCAGCGGCAGTTTACACAGCACAAATCTCAGAGAAACAGGGCCAGGTAACCAAGATGTAGGAAGTCCTCTGTACTGTAGCCAGAGATGCATATGACCTCTTGAAAGGTCTGCAGGAATGCTTAATGGCCCTCACAGTGAAGACACAACCAATTTCGGCCCAGCTGCAACAAATCTCCAAGGAAATACAAGAAGCCACGGACCCCTCTAAGCTGGACCAACTGTATGCCCATGCGGATGCGTTAGAGGTCTAGATTCAACAAGAAGAGGAGACGTCGACGACAGCGAATTAGGAAATTTGGGAGCTTTGCTAGCCCGTATAGATTAGCGCCCAAACGATAAAGCAGTTGGCCTCTGAGGCCGGGAACCAGGTCAACACAGTATTCGGCGCTGTGCCAGAAATCGTCGGGGAGGAAGTTGTCACCAAGATCACGGCGGAGATAGACGCGTTGCTGCAAGGGTGGCAGCAAGCCATGGCAAATTTCCAAGAGCTTAAAGTTTTAGCTCTGAAGAAGGTCCCAGAGTTGGGGCCCTTGTTTGGACAGAAAGGAGAAGGCGTGCAGATGGAACAGGGCACAGTGCCAGGTGGTCCCATGGAGGTGGAGACGGTTCAGGACAATTGACTCGGGATGAGCCAAAAGGATGTGGTCGGGGCCTGTTGGGGCCCTTGTTTTGAAGATCAACAGATTTTGAACGATGGCAAGCACGTGGCAAACGCAACCACGGTAGGCAGGAAGGTGTCAAGGTTGTGAAAAGGCAGAGGACAGGTGTCGCGGCGATTGTGGGATCAAGCATAGACAACGGAAGGGCACGGAAGGAAACAGGCAGTGAACTCTCGGTGAACGAAAATAAATGAAACACAGCCGAGCAAGAAACAGGGAGTAACTGTTAGTTGTGTGAGCGGGAGAATAAATAAGCAACCAGGCAATGGAGAAGGGGGTTGGTACAAGTGAGATAGGAAACAGGGAGACACAAGAAAGCTCCATCGGGTTGTACTGTTCTCCTCTCTTCTGGATCATTGTAGTTTCTCTCTATCCCTCGGGACGTATTGTATTTTGTCCTGTTCTATGCTCTTCTGTAGCAGAGCTTTGTAATGATTTGCTTATGATGGCTGCTGCCTAATATATCAAAGATGGTTGTTGTGCTATATGATGTTAAATATGAATGAGCATTGTTCATAGCGGTGTTTAAAATTTTTGTTTATCGTTGGTTTAACTGTTTCCCTGGAGAATATACATGTTGAGGAATGTTCTATCCTAGCTGTTTAATTCCATAGTTTAGCTTTGGTTCACCTGTTTATATGTTGGGGAAATGATACCGATCTACTCTCAATCACAGTAGGGTCACGACACGCCTCGGGTGACTCTCTACCCTTTGGAGTAGGGTGGAAATGCCGGCGTGAAACTAGACTATGGTGGAAAACCTTGTTGGCCCTCATCCTTGAACCCGAGTCTTCTCTGCGAGACCCGTTTTCTCGCCAACAAGGGGATACCACCTAGTAGGGGCCCCAATTATACCATTTTGCGTTGAAGTTGGTAGTTCCGACTAGTTATGGATCCAGTTACCCTATCACCTAAGACTAACCTAAAGGTTATCCTAGCCTAAATACTAGCATATATGATACTAAGTCAGGCTAATGCTAGTTGTTAATCCTAACGTAAAACTATGTTAAGTATATGATAATGTTTTTCTAACACTAAGATTAGTTACTAATCTATATTACTGTATCTATATTATTCTAATCAACGTTATATTATATTAGTATCAAACTATGATAAATAATACTAATACTACATATTATTATGCTAACACTGTTATATTAAGGTTTAGTTCTATAATAATAAATCTAATATGTATAATTTTCTACATATAATATACCACTAACTACACGAAGCAAATCTACTATAAAAAACTATATATTAATACTTAATCTAATCTATTGTAATATTATAATATACCTATGTTACTTTATCATATAATACAAATTATATTAATTTCAACTAAGTTGTATATATTTAATTATGGGTTAATCCTATATACCTATGATAAAATAGAAGCTAACTATTGTTAAAAAAATGCAGCAAGAAATTCTCAATTTGATTTTTCCTTGATTAAATTGAGAAAAATTGACTTTCCGCATCATCGGACAATTTAGAAGATGTTAACTTGAGTGACATGGATTGCGTCACCCACTTTACTCATAAAATTCGAGTTTGAGGAGTTAAATTTCATTTAAGCATGTGTGATTGATAATTTTAGCAATCAAGGTCAGTTATCTAAAGTTGTTTTTAGTTAAACTAGTTCCAACTGTTGGAGGAACTAGTGGAGGGTCAAGTTTTGTAGTGAGACTTTAGTAAAACTTAGTGATCATCCAATTATTTGATCAATCAACCCAAAATAGTTGGTGCATGCAAATAATTCGAGTGACCCAATTGAGATGGAGATTCTAAGGCAATGTAACATTAATTGTAGACTAGTTCTGAGTGTACATGTGTTGCATGCAGTTAGATGATCAACCTAAAGGAATAACACAGTAAATTTGAGGAATTTCCTAAATAATAGGGACCTAATTCCTCAAGGAATAGTGCAAGGAAATAGGAGCTCAAGCCAAGGCAGAATTTGATGAAGTATGGATCAAAGGCCTTCAATGTGCAGAGAGATAGGTTGTGCACTTGCAGGGTGAGCTCAGTTGATCAAAGCAATTGTAATACATCTCTATTCATTTGATTAATGAAAGAGGCATTGGGGTTTTTAGCAGATCTCTTTCCCCAGATAAAAATACTTATTGCATGTATAATTTTTTTGTTCTAAATTGTGAATTAATGTCTCTAGAATAGTAGAGTAGGTTTTTGTCTTGTGATTTTGATTAAAAATTCATGAGAAGTTGCAAATCTACGTCATAAATTCTACATGGTATAAGAGTAGGATTCACAGTAGAGTATAAATTCGAAGTTGTTCCTGAGAGGTTCAGATTTGGAGATCAATGTTGCAGGTTTTCTTCAGACCTGATAATATGACTTTCAATGGACTAAGGCTAGAGTATGCCTTGGAAGGCACCTCTAATTTTTTTGCATGTAAGGATCACATTGAGGCAGTATTGGATGATAATGGATTGCTAGAGTAAATCAAGTTAGATGCTGAAAAACCACAAGCATTTGATGCCTAGTACCTTGCTCAGTGGAAGAAATATGTAGCCAAAACCAAGAGAATCATATTGGAGAGGAGTACGGGATCATATTGTCTCAAATATCCATGGAAAGGAAACTTCATTCGAAATGTGGAAAGCACTGATATAATTTGTTAAGAATAATAGTGACCACAAGAAGTTGGCGCTCAAGGATAAACTTTGAAGTATCAAGATGAAGAATAATGACACAATTCTGCAATATCTGAGTAGGTTCACATAGTGTTGTGATGAACTTGGCAGGTTCAGTGTTAATGTCCCTAAATAAGACTTGGTAAGCCTAGCCCTTCTTGGCCTTCCCAAGAGCTAGCACATCTATCAAGATTCAGTGAATGGGAGGGAGAAACTATCGAATTGGGAGTGCTTATGGTCCGATTTGGTACAGGAGGAAATAAGGAGAAATACCAAAGATGGGACCTCATCCAAGGGCGAGAGGAAGAAAAAAATTCATTGACTGGAAAAGGGAAGAAATCCAAATCCAAACCAAAATCCAGTCAAGGGGGCAAGAAGAAATATTTGAAAAAAAAAAAATGCTTCCATTGTCATAAATTTGGGCACTATGCCAAGAAGTGTCCACACAAGAAGAAAAGAAAGAAGATCTCAAGAGGAGTAACAGGTGAAGCCTTGGCTTCACAGTTTGAGGTTGACTTTACCCTCATTGCATTCATGGCCAACAAAGTGATGGGGAGCGTGTTGTACTTGGATTCAGGCGCATCTTTCCACATGACATGGAATATATTTTTTTTAGTGACTTAGAGGAGAAAGACTCATAGATATACATTTATATGGGGGACGAAGAAAGCTACAATGCGACGGGGATTGGTACAGTCACCTTTAAGAGGGATTCTGGCTCCCCCCTCAGGCTCAATGATTTCATGTTCGTTCTGAGCCTAAAAAAAAATTATTGGCTTTGTTGTAGTTTTAGAAGATCATGGTTATGATGTGATATTCAGAAAATGAAAGGAATTCCTGAGCCACATAGCCATGGGATAGGTGAAGCAGATCAGGGTTCGTGTGAAGAAATTGTAGAAGCTATATATGGAATATTGTGTTGCATTGAAAACAAAGGCGGAGAAGGTGCATAGCCGCAATTTTTGTGAACTTTGGCATAGAATACTTGGTCATTTTCATGATGGTGCGTTGAGTATAATGCAATAGATAACCACATTCCTCCCCAAAGGAGAACTTGATGAGTAGCATGTATGCAAAGGATGTACTTTGGGGAAGTACAAAAATCCATTTTCCATTTAGGAGAGAAAAGCACATGTAGTCCTGGAAAGGATCCACTTTTATTTTTGTATACCTCTCTCAGTAGCCTCCAATTTCAGGCATAAATATTTTTTCATTTTCATTGATGACTTCTCATGGAAGTGTTGGATATTCTTCATGCAGAAGACAGATGAGACATTCTCCAAGTTCGTAGAATTCAAGGCACTGGTTGAGAAAGAAACAAGAAAGAAGGTGAAATATCTCAGGAGTGATAATGGAGGTGAGTACTTGTCGAATGAGTTTAAAATTTTGGTGAAAAAGTAGTCAATCAACAAGAGTTGAGAACACCCCATAGCCTACAAAATAATGGTGTGGCTGAGATAAATAATTGTAGCATTATGGGAGAAGTGAGGGCGATGTTGCATGACCAAGGCCTACCTCTACACTTGTAGGCCGAGGCATGAAACACAACAGTCTATTTGCAGAAGTCCTCATCATATTTTGGGCATGATTACACAGGAGGAGGATTTCTCGGGGAGAAAGTCATATGTGTCGCACTTCAACTTTTTTGGAGCATATGTCGACTGCCATGTCTCCAAATATGCAAGGAAGAAGCTAGCATTGATAGAAGAGTTGGGGGTATTTATGGGATACACAAAAACTACCCACAACTACCATGTGTACCTGCCATCCCTCATAATGAAAGTTGTGCGAATGGATGTAAAATTTGATGAGGAGAAAGAAATGTGGTGCTCTCTTCAAAGGGAGCTTCAAATCCCACCAGAAGAGGAGATTTTAGCTCCAACAGAGGAGCCTCAGGAAGTTGCGGAGCAGCCAAAAATTGAGGAGCGGAGAGTGGACAGAAAAAGGACCAAGGAAGTTGAGATACTTGTGCAGGATGTGAGCGAGAATGTGGGTGCTCCTTCAAATCAGTATACGAAAAGAATGTCACCAGATCAGTACACTGGTTACATGGCTCTAATGATAGAGCTTGTAAAGACTGATCCATCCTCTTTCGAGGAAGCATTAGAGAAACATGTATGGGTTGATGCAATGGTGGAGGAGTACAAATCCATTGTAAATAAAAATGTTTGGGAAGTGGTTCCAAGAGCAGCAAAAAAATCAGTTGTGGGTTCAAGATGGATCTTCAAGATAAAGCAGGAAGCAAATGGAAGCATAGAAAAGTACAAAGACAAATTTGTGGCCAAGGAGTACTCTTAGGTTGAAGGGATTGACTATGAGGAGACCTTTGCTCCTGTAGCAAGGTACTCATCCATAAGATCAATTCTTGCTATGGTTTCTCAGATGGGGTGGAAGATCCACCAGATGCATATGAAAACAAAATTCTTCAATGTAGTTATTGAGGAGGAGGTGTATATCGAGAAACCAGAAGGCTTTGAGACTTTGATCGAGAGTCTCATATGTGCAGACTCAAGAGAGTGTTGTATGGTATAAAGCAAGCACCTTGTGCTTGGTACACCAGGGTCGATAGTTATCTTACCGGTTTAGACTTCACCAAAAGTGAAGCAGATGAAAACCTCTATCATATTTTGGTAGAAGGTAAACTATTGATTATTGTCTTATAAGTTGATGACTTGATTTTAACTAGTGATGAACAGCGGATCAAATCTTGCAAGGAGGACCTTGTAAGAGAGTTTGAAATGAAGGACATGGGTCTCATGCACTACTTCCTCGGTTTGAAAGTATGGCAAGGAGATGGGGAGTTTTTTGTCTCTTAAGGAAAGTATGCAAATGAGATACTGCAGAGGTTCCACATGGAGAGTTGAAAACCCATGGAGACTCCTCTAGCGATCAACTAGAGAAAGGAGGATGTCACGTCAGGTGATGAAGTGGATGATACTATTTACCGGTAGTTAGTGGGTTCACTAATGTATCTTATGAACACACAACTAGATATGTGCTATGCAGTGAACCGGGTGAGCCAAGATATGGCTCCACCAACCAAATTATTTTGGAGGGAAGCTAAGCACATTCTGCGGTACCTTAGAGGCACTACCCAATTTGGACTATGGTACAGATGGACAGAAGGAGTGGAGTTGCATGGCTTCACAGATGCATATTGGGTGGGGAGTCCATCAAAACGAAAGAGTACATCAGGTGGAATTTGCAATATTGTGTCCGCAACATTTTCTTAGTACAACAGAAATAAAATATATGTGACACTCAACATGGAAGAAGCATAATACATGGTTTCCAGTCAAGCAACATGTGAGGCAATCTGGATGAGAAAGATTCTTTTTGGATTGTTTGGTCAGCTGGTGGATCCAATTATGATCTACTGTGATAATCATAGTTGCATCAAGATCTTTGAAAATCATTTTTTTCATAATTGATCCAAGGATATAGATATTTGGTATCACCATCTACGGGATTGTGTGTAAAGGCAGATCATGTTGTTGCAGTACATTCTGACAGAGGAACAAGATGTTGGCATTTTCACAAAGGCCCTTGTCAAGAGGAAAGTTTGATTTCCACAGGTGCGGGATAGGGTTGGTTGATAATCCCTTTGTTATTGAGAGAGAGTGTTGAAAAAATGCAACACAAAAATTTCAATTTGATTTTACCTTGATTAAATTGAGAAAAATCAAATTTTCACTTCAACATACAACTTGGATAATGTTAAATTGAGTGACATGGCTTTTGTCACCCAATTCACCTAGTAAATTCGAGTTGGAGGAGTTAGAGTTCAATTAATCATGTGTGATTTCTAATTTGTAGAAATCAAGGTTAATTATCTAAGGTTGTTTTCATTTAAACTAGTTCCAACTGTTGGAAGAACTAGTGGAGGCTCAAGTTGTTCAGTGGGACTTCAGTCAAACTCAGTGATCATCGAGTTAACTGATCAATCAACCCAAAATAGTTAGTGCATACAAATAATTTGAGTTACCCAGTTGAGATGGAGATTCCAAGGCAGTGTAAGATCAGTTGTAGACTAGTTCTAAGTGTACAGGTGTTGCTTGCAGTCAGATGATCAACCTAGAGGAATTGTGCAATCACATATTTGAATCCTAACTAAAAGAGTTGAATTCATTCCATGGTTTTCATTAATTAAAAGAACAAGTTCATTTTGATTAATTAAAAAGAAAACAAGATAAAAATGCAGCTAAAAATAATAAAAAGTTATTGTTCACTACATTCTATTCTCAATGAATTCATATTGATCAGAATTTCATTCTGCCTTGCAAAGAAAACTTTAACAGAAGCTTTAGCAGCATATAATAAATGATATGACAATAATGCTCAATATCATAAACAAAAACACCTCCGAGAAAAATCAGATTGCAATACATAAATTCAAATTTAGATAATAGTGTACTGGACTCAAATTTTATTAAAATAAAACCAGAAATCCATTACAAATATGCAGTCCTTAAAGCAGCATCCAACTGTTTGAAGAAATAGTTTCCAAAAATATAAGACAACTTTTCTCCCCACCCAAAAACATTCGATCTTCCTACAAGTCTCTCTTCATTACAAGAATACACATGTTTAAGAATAAAAATTGCAAAGATCTCTGTAGTGGGGATCTGGAACCTCCCCTACCCTGGGTTCAGATCCTCCTTTTATAATTAGATATTGTCGTGGCTGGGTAATCGAGTGGTGAAATATTTTTGCGTGATCCAAGATTGCACTCGGAATTAAAACCACAACTGCCTATTTTCTGCTGTACTAGATCCACATATTCCTTCTCTAGTAAAATCCGATAATCGTTGTCTATTAATTTAAATTCAAACTTCCACCAGTGTATATTAATACAAGGCTGATAGCATCTACGGTTTATGTGGACAAATATGATTTCGTATATATTTACTTGGAGTCATGGTGATTCTCACCACGATGAAAAAAAAACATAAACTTTATGTTAAGTAAAGTGATATGTGGTTAAATAAAATGCATTGTATATGAAGTGTAAAGTATGTTCAATAAAAGGCCTTTCTTAATGTGTTATGTAATATATAATAGATATTATATACATGTTTAGAATGTAATGCGATTTTTGTTTTTAATATTGATATTATTATTTAAAATAATTAATATATAATTACATTTTAATTTTAAAAATAGTGTTTTTGAATAAAATTAAATAATTATAAAATTAAAATAATATTCACATTATTGATAATGGATAAAATTAAATTAACATATTTACTTAATATATATATATATTTACTTATAGCATATATATATAACATAACATTGTATATTTTTTTCATTACATATATTGTATATTGTATTTATTTGATATTAATTACAATTATATATTTACATTTTATGTTTGCATTATTATTATAATTACTTTTAGATCAAAAGTATGATTACATTATCATATTATTTACAATGAAGATAATTAGATCATAACACAAATGGAACATTGTGCAAATAATCAATGAAACATTTCATTGATGCACGTACCCACCACGAAAAACCCAATGTGTAATGCAATGTAATGTGGCAATCAAAGATGCCATATTATCTTGTGTGGTCGTCAAGAGGGTGTTGTCATGAATGAGAAGTGAGTATTGTGAAAGGTAGTAGAATGAAGGTAATAGTCAAGCAAGCATCAAGAAAGTCATCGCATTGGTCATAAAGAAGATCATGCCAACTCATGGTTAAATCCCAAATAATAAAAAATCTCCAAAGCCAACAATAAATATTAGAAAATCATCAATCACCAAAATTCCAGGAAAGAAAGAAATTTTAAAAAAATAAATAAAGGGTCCCCATAAATTTTTTGACAAAATCTAAAGGGGGGGGTGGGGGTGGCGGTGGGGTGGGATGGGGGGAAGGTGTGGCCACAACAAGTCGATGCCTTACAAGACAAGAAAGACAAAATTCACGATATTGAATGAAGGAGATCTGCATGCAACTGAAGGTCCCATGATCTCCACTAAAGAAGAGATAGTTGTTACTGAAAGTAGGCCCCTAATTAAGAGGGAGCCTGTAACGACGAATCTAGGATTCTAGATTAGACTCAATTTAATGTCGACGAGGGTCAGTAGTCTTAGAGGCACATCTAATATTTTTAGACCTAAAAGGTTCTATTCTATATGTTAAAATAAATGTCTAATTGTGACAGGCTTCAGTACTCCTTTACAAGAGGCTAAAATATGTTTCCTTTTCACAATTTAAACACTTATATTATCAAATTTAATCTACTGATCTTAAAAAAACAGAGTGTTTCTAATCTGAGCTTTTCAATCCTCTTACGAGGATATGTTTCACAAAAACTCCTTTAAGATAACACATTAAACATTCTAGAAATCAAATTCATAAAAACAAACAGAGTTCATAGAGATATTTTGAAATCCAATGCTCGATTACACCTTTTACAAGGACTGTTTCAATAATTCTGCAATCGAATCTTCAAGCTATTGCTATGAACCATAAAATAACAATAATTTCAAGAACTTCTAATTAAATGAATGAACTCACAAGCAATGAAATGAAATACGCTGTTCAGATCTGAAAACTAAACTCTATGAAACATAAAACGTAAAAGAAAGTGTACCAATCTTTACGTAGGGCCCTTCCACGCTCTGATGGCACACTTTAATAACTTCAAATGATAAACCTTTAACTCGTAAACACTGTGATTGATGAAATTCTGCCTTTCATTAAGTTCTGGAAATAGATTACATTCAAAAACAGAGATCTGGAATACACTTTACAGTCTTAAGTCTAATTTCTTCAACGTTTTCATTAGCTAACCTTTCTAATCAAAATCCTCCTATTTATTAAAATTTACAACTAGAAGGCTATATTCGTTCCTTCTTCATCCTAACTGATTCCAACATAGTTCGAATCAGTTTAGAATTCCTAACTTTAAGCAAAAGATCAAGTACATCATTATAGCTTCTGATTTTTCTGCTGAAGAGGCTGAGTTTGACCGACTTTGACCATATATCCAGGAACCCCAAATTCGATGCTAAATAGATTTTCAACCATATTTGTACATCCTAGATCACGTCCATGCCTTCTATTTCGATTTTCCTGTCATGCCACATGTCACAACATAAACTGATTACAGGAAGTCACTACATCCCGTAATTTTGTTGAAAAATTCCAAATTTTAACATAAAAACTCATAAATTAAATTTAATGCAAAATAACAACTATAATGCTTTACTAATCAATTTCAATGGACTTATGGGAAGTTTATGGAGAAAAATGATAGATAAATGATGGATTTTTAAGAGAAAAGGGTAACAATAAAATAGTACCAACATCTCCCCCAAACTCAATGATTTAGCATGTCCTGATGCTTATCCTGATGTGCTCCCCTTAAATTCCGTTTCTGCTTGTGCCTCTGCTGCCTATAACAATATATCCACATTCTTCTGAACTCTGGCATTCTTCTGAACTTGAGACTGATGTTTTAACTTCTTATATTTTTCCTTTAGAATCTTTTTCTGAGTATACCGTTTTGTTGCCCAATGACATATTTCAGTTTGGTCAGTCTTAAGTTCCTTAATCTTTTTCTTCAGTTTCTCATTCTTCTGCTGTATTTTCTTGCTTTGAGCTCTCAGCATTTCATTTTCCTTCTTGATAACCTTCTCTAACATGTTTGCTTCCATCAATTCTTCTTTCAGCCTTTCAATCTATTTCTCTAACCTTTTCTGCTTCTTATTTATAGGTATTGGTTCTTCCTTTTCTTTCTCATTTCTTCCAGTTTCCATCTCTGCTTCACGTGCTGACTCACTACTTTCAATTTCCATTGGTATGCTTGTATTCTGCTCTGGTGGCTCATCTTGTGTTTGACTCCTTTTCATTCTCCTTGATCTTCTCTTATAGGTAGTGAAGATTTTATCTTTTTCAATTCTCTTGGCAGCTTCTTGCTTTTGCCTTCTTGTCCTTACGCTACTGCTCGGTTGAGGAATATTGCTTGATTTAAGATAGGGAATTCTTCATCAACATCAATCATCAATTCCATGCTTCCTTGCTTCTTCTGTTCTTCTTCTCTATCTTTGATTTGATTATCAATTAAGAATCCTTTCCATGTTTTTCCTCTTCTTTGCAACTCAGATTCAATTAGTATTTTAATCAAACCAAAATGATATAAACTCATGTCTTCATTACCTTTGTGCTTCTGAATAGCCTTCGACATTTTATTCAGACTCTGTAATAGAAAATAGGGTAGATTAATAATGCATTGGCCTTTCAAATGCAACAAAAGTTTTATGTGATAGAGGTATACAATACTATAACGACCTTCACATGTAATGAATTTTTGAATGATGTACACCATCTCATCCCATGGGTGCACTAACCAGCTTCTTGGGACACCCTTCTTCCAGTTAACTGAAGAAACCCTTGACCTGGACATAAATTGAGTCCATGATTTTTCCTTGAACTGCTTAGTTTTGAAATACTTCTCTCCTTCAGGACTGATTTCCAAGGTTTGTGCTATTATATCTTCTGAAATTCTAAAAGAGACATTTCCTACTAGAGTTTTCTCTCCATTGAAGGAAAATGCAAATTGCTTTGTAACCTCTTCATTATTCCCATTAAATTTCTGTAGGAAAGGCAACCAATGTTTTTCTTCTAGAATTTTGACACAGTCCTCGTGATACTTTAGTCTGTCAAATGTTTCGGGCTCCACTTTGTTGGTCATTGTTTTTTTTTTTTTTTTTTTAAATTCTCTGTTCTAACCCCTTTTCTATGCTTCCAAAAATTCTATCAAGGTTTTCAAGTGGTTACCTCTTCTCCTGCGTTTTTCTGACCTGGTTAGCGTCCTCAATTTTCTGAGCTGCCTTCTTTAATTTCCTGAGCTATTCCTCAAATTCTGGGCGGCCTTCTTCACTGTGCTATTCTTCAAATTCTGGGCGGCCTTCTTCACTGTGCTATTTTTCAAATTCTGGGCAGCCTTCTTTACTGTGCTATTCTTCAAATTCTGGGCGGCAGTAGAGAAAAACCCCTGGATAACTTGTCTGCTATATTTTCTCAATGGAACCACACATGCTATCTCGGTCCTCCTTAAGAACTCAGAGTCTAAAAATTAACTCTTTAACCACTCTATGAACTTAAAAATTCAACAACCGACCTCTACTTGCTTGGTATCATACAATACGCAGAGAACAGAGTCTTAAGGTTATGAATTTGGGTCGGACAGCGCATTCAAATTGGTCATGAGTTTGTTTGCAGGGACGGACAGTGCATTCAGATTATGAATACAAAGGAGTAGTGATTTATAAAAGCATAATCATAATATAAATCGTGTGATGGTAACGGATACATTCCACTCCATAAACGAATTTGGGTCAGAGCATCGTTTTTATAACTCCGTCAGTTGAAATGAAATGTAATCATGCGTTTTACAAATGTCTTACCATTGAGCTGACTCTTCATTGAGTGTCCATACAGACCACTTCTTTGTTGGTACCTTTATTGACAGAGGGCGTATTTAAAAATGATGAGTTTTTGAAGAGCGGTTTTGAAGAGCGTAATAAGGATAGGAAATAGAAAATAGGCTAAAGTATGAATGGGAATAGAATAATAGGCTAAGGTATGAATGGAAACAGGAAATAGAATAATAGGCTAAGGTATAAATGGAAATGATCATTTAGAAATAGGCATAAGGAATAGGAAACAAAGGTTATGGATATAGGGATTTTTGAAATTGATAATCAAGCAATAATAATTATCATTTTTGAACACTAAAATAATTTAAGAATTTTAAATGTTAAAAATGAAAATTTCAACAGTACTTTACACTTGTTGACTGACAGAATGCTGATTTGGCTTGCACAGGTGACTGATCTGTTTGTACAAGTATGAATGATCTTCATTTTTCAAAACAGGTCCCTTTGAAATGAATATAACAGGTCCCTTTAAAATTTGAAGAACCATCTTTATGCAGCTTCTTTTATCCTTGTTGTTGATGTAGCCTTCGAATTCTGGTAATAAACAACCTTTGAAAATTTTGTTGAAGTAGAACAGGTCCCTCTGAAGTAGCCTTTGTTGATGATGTATCTTTTGTTGAAGTAGAACAGGTCCCTCTGAAGTAGCCTTTGTTGATGATGTATCTTTAATGCAGTCCTTAACAGGTCCTTCTGATATTGATAATGTTGACATAGTCTTCTGAACAGGTCCCACTGCAAATCTTATTGCTTAAACAGGTCCCTCTAATTAGAACAAAAGTAGCTCTTTATTGAAATACTGAACAACTGAATTGAAATACTGAATAACTGACACAAATTCCTTGAAGATTTAAAAATGAGGAGATGAAAATTCACTGATTCTTCTACCAAAGAGAAAAACCACTAATTCTTCTCCCCCACTAAGTGTTTGACTTGTCCTCAAGTCATTATTGAATTGATGAAAAAAAACAATAAACAAGTAGAACAAAGAATTCTTACCAGCCAAATGATTGGTTTTCAAGTAAGAATTCGGGTTTAGAGTGTGCCAGAGTCTGGTTTTCACATCTAAACCATTATTATTTTTTTTAATTTTTTTTTAATTTGTGTTTTTTTATATTTTTATTTTTTAAAAGAAATTGAAATGACTAAGGTAGAGATATCACAGCTGAAGGCTGTGATATCTCAACCTCCTTTTGCTGAGATACTGTTTCAATAAAATCTTCCTTGCTTATGGGCTTATGATAGAGTTTCAGCCTGTGACCATTGACAGTAAAGGTCTTGCCTTCTCCATCAATTGTTGTAAGTTTGACCGATCCATTGTCATATGCTTCAACTATTTCATATGGGCCCATCCAATGTGTTGTAAATTTGGCTTTATGGTCTCTGAATTTAGAGTCAAAGAGTAAAGCCCAGTCTCCTTCTTTAAACTGCTTCTTCTTAATGTGTGCATCATGCCACTGCTTCCTCTGTCTCTGCATTAGGATTTCTCTCTCTTCTGCTTGCTGTCTCATCTCGTCTAACTGGTTTAATTACATAATTCTCTCCTTTTGTGCTTCACTGAGATCAATTCCTAAATCTGCAGCCATCTTATAAGTATGTATTTGAAATTCGATAGGAAGCAGTACCTCTTTTCTGTACAGCAACTGATATGGTGTAAATCCAGTAGTGTCTTTCCATGTAATCCTGTAAGCCCACAGTGCATCTTTAAGTTTTTCTTCCCAATTCTTTCTGTTCATTGATACTGTTTTAGTGATAATCCCCTCCAAAGTTTTATTTGTTGATTCCACTTGGCCATTGGCCTGTGGATGGTAAGGTGTGCTTTTTCTGTGCTTGATCTTATATTTTTCTGTTATATCTTGAACTAACTTTGAAGTGAACTGAGTACCCTGATCTGTGACTATCTCCCTAGGTACTCCATACCTTACAAAAATTTCTTCAAAGAGGAAGATTACCACTGTTTGCTCTGTTGCTCAGACTAATGCTTTTGCTTCAGCCCATTTTGTCACGTAATCAGTACATACTAGGATGTACTTTTTTCCCTTTGATGGTGGATTGATGGGACCTACAAAATCTAGAGCCCATTTCTCAAATGGCTCTAAATGTACTTGGGGATGAAGTGGCATTTCATCTGAAGCTGTGGGTCTACCCATTCTTTGACAACTGTCACAACTCTTCACATACCTCTTGGAATCCTTAAAAATAGATGGCCAGTAGTAGCCAAGGCTGAGAATCTTGAATGCTGTCCTCTTGGCTGCAAAATGCCCACCACACGGTTCGTCATGACAAGATTTTAAAATATCAATTATTTCATCATTTCTTACACATCTTCTAATAATCATATCATAACCGGTGTAAAATAAATCTCCATTGATCCATGAATATCTAGCACTTTGTTTGATCAACCTCTTCTTCTCCTTTGTAGTAAAATGTGGAGGTGTCTTTCCTATGGACAAATAATTGGCCAAGTCGGCATACCATGGATCTACTATTTAAATTACAAACAGATTTTCATCTGGAAAAGAATCTTCAACCGGAACAATCTCACCTGAGTTCTGTAGTCTAGAAAGAAAATCTGCCACCTGATTCTCCTTACCTGGCCTATCTAACACTGTAATATTAAATTCCTGTAGTAATAACAGCCATCTGGTAACTCTGCCATTAGTGATTGGTTTATTCATTAAATATTTAATGGCTGAGTGGTCAGTATGTACAAAAACCTCATAACCAGTGATATAGTGTCGGAATTTATTTACAGCATGTATGATTGCCAACATTTCTTTTTCAGTGACTGTGTAATTTAATTCTGCAAGTGTTAGATTTTTGCTGATAAAATAGATAGCATAATTGAAAGAATATTCTTTTTGGCCTAAAGAAGCACCTACTGCAGTGTCAGATGCATCTGAAAAGATGTGAAATGGTAGACTCCAGTTAGGTCCTTTTAAGACTGGTGTGGTTGATAGTTTTTTTTTGAGTGTTTCAAAAGCTTTCTGACAATCTTCATTCCAGTTGAATGGTGTATCTTTTGCTAGAAGTTTAAACAGAGGTAGAGCTATTTTGCTAAAATGTTCAATAAATCGTCTATAATAGCTTGCATACCCAAGAAAACTTCTTACCTCTTTTTGCGTCTTCGGAATTGACAAATTGACAATGATCTGAATTTTTGCTGGATCAACTTTAATGCCTTGAGAAGAAATATAGTGACCCAATACTATCCCTTCATCTAGCATCATAAAACACTTTTCATTGCTCAAGGACAGATTAGCTTCAATACATCTCTTCAAAACCTTCTCAAGATTTTCTAATGAATGCTCAAATGAATTACCATAGACCGAAAAATCATCCATATAAACTTCAACACATTCATGAACTAAATCAGCAAAAATGGCTAAAACATCTCTTTGAAATGTAGCTGGAGCGTTACAAAATCCAAATGGTAAAACATTATAGGCATAAGTGCCCCATGGACAAGTAAAAGTGGTCTTATCCTGGTGCTCTAAAGCTATCCCGATTTGGTTATAGCCACTGAAACCATCAAGAAAAGAGAATGATGATTTCCCAGCTAAAGTGTCTAGCACTTGGTCGATGAATGGTAGTGGAAAATAATCTTTGAGTGTTGCTTTGTTCAACTGTCTATAATCAACACAAATCCTCCACTTACCATTTTTCTTGGGCACTACTACCAATGGTGATACCCACTGACTGTCAGAGATAGGATATATAAAATTAACTTTGAATAGTTTTTTCAATTCTTCTCTAACAATATCTTGAAGAATGGGATTCATTCTTCTCTGTGGTTGCCTCACTGGTTTTATGTTATTATCTGTGTAAATATGGTGAGTGCATGTTTCAGGGTGGATTCCGTGCATATCGGTGTAGTCCCAAGCAAATGCTTGGTGATACTTTCTAAATAATTGAATCAATTTGTCTTCCTGAGATAAGTCTAGGTGAGTGCTAATATTCAATGTTTTGCTCGGACTAATCTCTATAGTCTTACTCTGAGTGTTTGTGATAGATTGGATGGGAAAAATGTTTTGAAATGATGTTTGCAAAGAATGGAGTGTACATATTTCTTGAAAATTTTGTGCCAAAAATTCATCTGCAGCATGGTATTGTTCATTTCTTATTTCTTCAGACATTTCAGGTTCAGAAAGGAACAATTCTATCAAATCATCATTATTATCTTCATCAAAATCATAGATCTGATTGATGCTAAAAAAAGATTGAACTTCTTCCTTATCATTGTATTTATCATCTAGCCATAAGTTGTTTGCTACTGCTGGTGTTTGTGCTGATGGGTAAAGAGTGAGTTGTTTCCTTTCAGTTCCTCGTGAAATGATCATATTACCTGATCGACACCCTATGAATGCATCAGCAATTGCTAACCATGGTCTACCAAGAATGATAGGGTGACCTCCTAAATTAGATTTTGGTTGAAGAACTAAAAATTCCACTGGATACTCCCAAGAGTCCAGTGAAACAATTATATCCTCCAAAATTTCTTCAGTAATCACTTTAGACCTATCAGCTAGTTCTAAAACAATTGGTGTGTATTGCAAGTTTCTCATTTGTAGTGTCTTCATTGTGTCAAGAGTCATCACATTTATTGCTGCCCCTAAGTCAATTAAAGTATTTGGAATAGGTATGTTGTTGATGATTGTAGTGACTCTGGGAATGCCAAGATCAACATACTTTTCCATTGATATAGTGTTTAACATAAGGCCAGCTAGGTGTCCAATAACGTGAATTGTTTGTGGATCAAGTCTCTTTCTTGTGGGCTTCTTGAGGCATAACTCTTTAATTGCTTTAGTATATATAGGAATGTCTTTTATGGCTTGGAGTAGTGGAATTTTTATATAGACATTCTTCAGCTCATCTAAAGCATCAAACTGTGGTAAAGATATGGGAAGCTTTGGTTGGATCAATCTTTCCGGAAAAGTTGGTGATTGCAATGGTTGGATTTGTTTATTTTTGATGTCTTCATTTTGTTTCTTTTGATTTGATGTTTCATTTTCAATGTTTTTGTTTTCCTCTTGTTTCTCAGCTATGGGAAGTTCTTTTTGAAGTACCTTACCAGACCTCAACTCAATATTTTGTAAAGGTAATGTGGGATATGATGGTCCCTCATCTACACTGTAAGCGGGTCTTTCTGCTCTATTATTTGGATTTGGTACAGGTTGAGCAGGAATCTGAGTGGGTCTAGGAGGTTGGTTAGATGGAAGTTGTAATTGGGGTGGATTTATTGGTGGAGGAGCAGGCAATGTTTGTTGAATGTTTTGGGGTGGATGAACAACTTGCTGCTGAGGATATTGTTGATATGTTTGAGGATACTGCTGATATGGCTGATTATACTGTTGATATGGTTGAGGATATGATGAGTATGGTTGAGGATATGATGGGTATTGCTGAAATGGTTTCCATTGTTGTTGTGGGTAATTTTGGTGTTGCCATGGCATGGGTACATTCCAAGAATTCTGAACATACATTTGATCTTGTGCAGGAAATTGAAAATTATGATTTGGAAACATACCTGGAGGTGGAGGTCTTGGCTGCCATGGTCTTTTGGCACCCATGAAATACACATTCTCCAAATCTGCATTGGCTTCCATGTTACAATTCTGCAAAATCTTTATTTTAGAACAATGAAATATATCGTGGTTTTCAGTACAAAAGACACACACTTGAATGTTTTCTAAAGGACAATCTTTCAAAGCATGTTTCTTCCGGCATTTTGGACAAAAGACAGCCATTAATTGATCTTCTTCTTCTTGTCTTTTCTTTGCTTTCATAGTGTCAATTTGATTTCCTAAAGTGCTCAATAGGTATTTTTTGAATTCTTCTAATAGATTTCCTATTTCAGCCCTTGTGACACTAGCTGAAGCAGATTTTGTGGCTTTGGATGATATAGATCTTTTTCCATTTCTAGCTTTGCTCCTGGAATAATTTTCACATAAGTCAGCAATTTCTTCGAAAGGTAAGGTGGAAATATCACCTTTTCCCATCAAGTTAAGATCATCTAAGTATTCCTCTCGAATTCCCTTCAAAAATATTGTCCGAATCAAATCAAGAGACATGGTTCTATGTTTTGATTTTTGTAAATTGTAGACAAATCGTTCCAAATACTCCTATAAAGTTTCATCCTCCTGTTGATTCATTCTGAAGATATCATCTTTAGAATCTTTGGATCTACAATAAGGTTGATATTTATTTAGGAATATTTTTCGCATGCCATCCCAATCAGTTATTGCATGTTCACCTAGTCCCATGAACCATCTTAATGCTGATGCCTTTAATGTTGCTGGGAAGAGTCTAAGTCTATGGGCATCATCTGTGTAACCATATGTCCGGCACACTATGTCAAATTCAAACAAAAATGAATCTGGATCTTCCGAAGCCATGCCATAGAAATTTGGTAACACAGATGGAGGTATGTTTTTAATTTTGATTTCCTCATCATGATTTTCTCCTGGTTCTTGAATAGGAAATTTAAAGGTTGACTCTTCCTCATCTCTTTGATCTTGATCTTGTTTTTGTTTCAGTTCAATTTCTCATTGTCTTCTTCTTTCCTCCTGCTGTCTCTCATATTCTCTAAGTTGTTCAGGAGTAGGTCCTCTTGCTGATCCTCCTCCTTCCTCAGCCATTTTGATAGGTTCCTCTGTTGTTTTAAGTTCTTGTTCAGTGTCACTTGTTTCAAAGAGAAGTTGTTGTGTTGGTTTTTCTCCTAATTGAATTTTTTCAATAACAGTAGGTTCAAGGACAGATTGTTGAGTTGTTTTGATGCCTTCTCTTGTTGTAGAGGATTCAGGAAGGTGTTTCTTCTTTGCTTCATATGCCAATAGAATTTGTCTCTCTATAAGTGTAAGTCTTTGGCCTGATTTTTGTTTATCCTCTAGTTCTTGTACAATGACTTTCCCAGCTGGTGTTGTGTGTTCAATTCTTTCCAAAGGATCTGCTCCTAGTGGTGGGTTAGTTCTTGGATGGGGGGTTTTTATGAATCTGCCTTTATCATCTCTAGGTCTAGACATATGTAAACATGACTTCTAAAATTAAAATTAAATCTATGTTTTTGTTTGTTTTGAGTTTTTTTTTTTTTAGAACTCCTCTAGTTGCGCCTCCCCGGCAACGGCACCAAAATGTAACGATCAATCTAGGATTCTAGATTAGACTCAATTTAATGTCGACCAGGGTCAGTAGTCTTAGAGGCACAACTAATATTTTTAGACCTAAAAGGTTCTATTCTATATGTTAAAATAAATGTCTAATTGTGACAGGCTTCAGTACTCCTTTACAAGAGGCTAAAATATGTTTCCTTTTCACAATTTAAACACTTATATTATCAAATTTAATCTACTGATCTTAAAAAAACAGAGTGTTTCTAATCTGAGCTTTTCAATCCTCTTACAAGGATATGTTTCACAAAAAATCCTTTAAGGTAACACATTAAACATTCTAGAAATCAAATTCATAAAAACAAACAGAGTTCATAGAGATATTTTGAAATCCAATGTTCGATTACACCTTCTACAAGGACTGTTTCAATAATTCTGCAATCGAATCTTCAAGCTATTGCTATGAACCATTAAAGAACAATAATTTCAAGAACTTCTAATTAAATGAATGAACTCACAAGCAATGAATGAACTCACAAGCAATGAAATGAAATACGCTGTTCAGATCTGAAAACTAAACTCTATGAAACATAAAACGTAAAAGAAAGTGTACCAATCTTTACGTAGGGCCCTTCCACGCTCTGATGGCACACTTTAATAACTTCAAATGATAAACCTTTAACTCGTAAACACTGTGATTGATGAAATTCTGCCTTTCATTAAGTTCTGGAAATAGATTACATTCAAAACAGAGTGCTGGAATACGCTTTTCAGTCTTAAGTCTGATTTCTTCAATGTTTTCACTAGCTAACCTTTCTAATCAAAATCCTCCTATTTATTAAAATTTACAACTAGAAGGCTATATTCGTTCCTTCTTCATCCTAAATGATTCCAGCATAGTTCGAATCAGTTTAGAATTCCTAACTTTAAGCAAAAGATCAAGTACATCATTATAGCTTCTGAATTTTCTACTGAAGAGGCTGAGTTTGACCGTCTTTGACCATATATCCAGGAACCCCAAATTTGATGCTAAATAGATTTTCAACCATATTTGTACATCCTAGATCACTTCCATGCCTTTTATTTCGATTTTCCTGCCATGCCACATGTCACAACATAAACTGATTACAGGAAGTCACTACATCCCGTAATTTTGTTGAAAAATTCCAAATTTTAACATAAAAACTCATAAATTAAATTTAATGCAAAATAACAACTATAATGCTTTACTAATCAATTTCAATGGACTTATGGGAAGTTTATGGAGAAAAATGATAGATAAATGATGGATTTTTAAGAGAAAAGGGTAACAATAAAATAGTACCAACAGAGCCTAGAAGCAAGTTTTTGGCTAAGAAGAAACTTGGAAAGTAAGTCCCTAGCTAAGAGGGAACTTGGTCAATTCCCTGGTTGAGAGGGAGCTTGGGTACATTCCTTTTATAGGAATGTGTACATTCCTTCATAGGAATGTGTATATCCTCCCTAATTGAGAAGGAGAGATAAAAAACATCATTCTTTTCTTCACTTGGGAAGAAATAACGGAGGATTGGGTAAGCATATGGCATCTAATACTCTCTGAGGATATGGTAGGGCATCCAAGATAAGAGTAGTCGTAGAGGATCAATATTATTTGAGGACTGGGAATCCAAGATAAGAATAGTCCTGGAAGGACATACACTATGAACGCCCATGTGGGGTATGTTCCTTGAGAGACAATGATGAAGGTGTATATAAATCATTGATCTAGCCAACATTGTGCTCTGATCTTATGGAGAGATAGAGGTGTTAGTCAATGCCTTACTATGTGACAATATTGGTTGGCATGATTTTATACAAATGTGTTACCAATCTAATTCTTCTTATAAGAATTCTTTAGATTGAGAATGTCTAAGTACCATGTATGGATTATGAATACCCCCCTAGTTAAGAGGGAGTGTTGAAATATGTAACTAAGTTCATTCTTCATAATGAGATAGGTAATTTTTATTTTATGTATTTAATGTAATGAGAAAATTAATTTTTTAATTGTTTTCTTGAGGCATGGGTTTCATGATCAACAAGAATTTATTTTATAGGTCAAGCTCCTATTGCGAGCTTCTAGGGATTATGAGTCTTTGTCATGTATGAATGACCCATTTAGGCATGTTACATATTGTAAAAACAAAATACTTGTGTCGGATTCAAATCAAATAAATCTCCAAGTCGTCCTACATAAAAGCTAGTCATCCTACCTAAGAAGACATGTCAGCCTATTAAGGACCCTATGAGGCCTATATAAAGAGGACTCGGCCTCACTCAAGTATGCATTCATTCAGCTCAAGGAAGTTCAATTTAAACAATAAAAGAAACCTAATACCCAGAAAAGGAGGAAGGAAGAAGAGTGAAGTATTTTTTGATTTATTTTTGGGCTAAAAATCCTCCACACATGTGAAGGTTAAGGCATCATCCTACAACAATAGAAGTTGAAAATTGTAGTCACTCAAAGGAGCCAAATTTTGGGCCAAATAAGTTCTATTTAGCAATCCGAATTTTCGAGATAATAATTCAAGGTCAAGCGAAGTCAAAAGGAGGAAAATTTGTCCACATTCCAGCCACACGTGTGACCAAGGGTTTCTACAGAAGAAGCCAAAATTGCAGGTCTACAACTACTAGCCAAAATTCAGAGTTAGTTCCGAAGTCTGAAGTTGTGGCACAAGTTTGACTAGGATTGACTTGGAGAAGAAGAAGTGCATCCAGAAGAAGCATTGACTTGGTCTTGGAGGAGTTTTTGGTCAATGATCTAGGTATTAGAATTCATCAATTGAATATTTTATAAGAAGAAGAATTCTTGTGGGTTTACTCTCAATATTGGAGAGGTTTTGGCCCTGGATGATCGCCTATATCTTGTGTCCTTTATCTCATTGTTCCTTATGTTTTGGTAATTGTTTGATGAAGAAAACACAATATTAATCAAGCTAAAGAAGAACCTAACTAATAAAAGTAAAAAAACTTCAGAAGCAGTTATCATCAAATAGAAATAATCCTTATACTATTTCCCTTGATTTCTCAACACCCCCCCTCCTCTCAGTATAATCAGCAGGTTCCTTTAGGAATATTTAACCACTGGAAGGTAGATCATAAAGGAACATGGCCATTCATAGGGGATCTTGTTAAAGTAAGGCTCCGTTGTTTGATGGATCAAATTATGTCTTTTGGAAAATAATAATTAGTAGCTATATTATGTATCTAGCTATTAATGTCTTAATGGCTATTGAAAATGATTATCATGTTCTTGCAACTCCTCCAACTGATGCGAATCGAAAAATTCTCTATACAAATAATGTGAATGGGAAAAAAATCCACATTAAGTGGATTATCTAACATATAGTTTTTCAAAGTGATGCATTGCAAATTATCCAAGGAAATATGGGATAAGCTTCAAAATAGTTATGAAGGAGATGACAAAGTAAAGAAAGCTAATTTGAAAAATTATAGAGGTCAGTTCAAAAGTTTGAAAATGGATAAAGATAAGAAAGTTGCAACATTATTTCTCCATGAATTTTTTCCCATCACAATAGGTCAATGCCCTGTAAGACAAGAAAGATAAAATTTAGGACATCGAATGAAGGAGCTCTACAAGCAACAGAAGGTCCCTAATTAAGAAGGATCCTAGAAGCAAGTTTCTAATTAAGAAGAAACTTGGAAAGTAAGTCCCTAGCTAAGAGGGAACTTCATCAAGTCCCTGGTTGAGAGGGAGCTTGGGTACATTCCTTTTAAAGGAATGGGTACATTCTTTCATAGGAATGGGTATATCCTCCCTAATTGAGAGGGAGAGATAAGAACATCATTCTTGTCATCACTTGGGAAGAAACAATGGAGGATTGGGTAAGCACATGGCATCCGATACTTTTTGAGGATGTGGTAGGGAATCCAACATCAGAGTATTCGTAGAGGACTGATATCCTTTGAGGGTTGGGAATCCAAGATAAGAATAGCCCTGGAAGGACATACCCTGTGAACACCCGAGTGGGGTATGTTACTTGAGAGACAATGATGTAGGTGTCTATAAATCATTGATCTCTCCAACATTGTGATCTGATTTTCTAGAGAGATAGAGTTGTTATTCAAGGCCTTTCTACGTGACAATGTTGTTTGGCATGATGTTATACTGATGGGTTACCAATATTAATCTTCTTATGATAATTCGTTAGATTGAGAATGCCCAAGTTCCTTGTATGGACTATGAATACCTCCCTAGTTAAGAGGGAGTGTTGAAGTATGTAACTAGGTTCAGTCTTCATAATAGCATACGTAATCATGATTTTATGTATTTAATAAAATGAGAAAAATAATTTTTTTATTGCTTTCTGGAGGCATGGGTTTCATGCTCGACAAGAATTTATTTTATAGGTCAAGCTCCTATTGAGAGCTTCTAGGGATATGAGTCTTTTTCATGTATGAATGACCCATTTGGACATGTTACATATTGTAAAAGAAATTATTTGTGTTAGATTCAAGTCAAATAAATCTCCAAGACCTTGTCAAGTTCTTATCATCAAGTCGACCTACAAAATATCTAGTCGACTTACAAAATTTCTAGTCGCCCTAACTAAGAAGACATGCCATCCTATTAAGGACCCTAGGAAGCCTATATAAAGAGGACTTGACCTCACTCAAGTAAGAATTCATTCACGCTCAAGGAAGTTCAATCTAAACAAGAAAATAAGCCTAATACCCAACGAAGGAGTAAGGAAGAAGAGTGAAGTATTTTATGATATGTTTTTGGGCTAAAAATCCTCCACACATGCGAAGGCTAGGGCATCATCCTACAGTAGTAGTAGCAAACAATTGCAGTCACTCAAAAGAGTTAAAGTTTGGGTCAAATAAGGTCTATTTAGGAAGCCGAATTTTCAAGAGAAGGATTCAAGGTCAAGTGAAGTTAAAAGGAGGAAAAAATTTTCATATTCTAGCCACAGGTGTGACCTAGGGTTTCTGCAGAAGAAGCCAAAATTGCAGGTCTACAACTACGAGCCAAAATTTAAATTTTGGTCTGAAGTCTGAAGTTATGGCACAAGTTTGACTAACGTTGGCTTGGAGAAGAAGAATTAAATCTAGAACAAGAATTGACTTGGTCTTGGAGTGGTTTTTGGTTAAAGATCTAGGTATTAGAATTCTTCAATTAAAGATTCTATAAGAAGAAGAATTCTTGTGGGTTTTACTGTCAATAATAGAGTGGCTTTGGCCCTGGATGATCACCTATATCTTGTTTCCATTGTATCATTGTTCTTTATGTTTTGGTAGTTGTTTGATGAAGAAAACACAATATTAATCAAGCTAAAGAAGAGCCTAATTAAGAAAAGTAAAAATTATTCACAAGCAATCATCATCGAAGAGAAATCATCCTTATACTATTGCTTTTGATTTCTCAACACCCCCCCCCACTCTCTTATTATAATAATATTTACAAAAATTGTTATCAAAACAGGTTCATTTAGGAATAGTTAACCACTTGAAGGTAGATTATAAGGAATATGGTCATTCATAGGGGATCTTGTTCAAGTAAGGCTCCATTGTTTGATTTATCAAATTATAACTTTGGAAAATAAGAATTGGTACCTATATTATGTCTCTAGATACTAATGTCTGGATGGATATTGAAAATGGTTATCGAGTTCTTGAAACTCCTCCAACTGATGCAAATGTAAAAGTTTTCTATACAAATAATGTTATGGAAAATAATTCCTTATTAAGTGGATTATCTAATATATAGTTTGCCAGAGTGATGCACTAAAAATTAGCCAAGGAAATCTGGGATAAGCTTCAAAATAGTTATAAAGAAGATGACAAAGTAAAGAAGGTTAAGTTGCAAAATTATAGAGGCCAGTTCAAAAGTATGAAAAGGGATAAAGATGAGAATGTTGCAGCACTATTTCTTCATGTAGATGGGATAGTCAACACTATCAGAGGTATTGGTGATACGGTTACGGAATATGAAGTTGTTCAAAAATATTAAGATCCTTTCCCTCAATTTTCAATCCAAAAGTTTTATCTATTAAGGAATTATTATATCTTCAAAATATGAATATGTATGCTCTTCATGGAACTCTCACTACATAATAAATGAGAACAAAGAATGAGAAGTCATGATCAAGAGAAGAAAATAATGAAATTAAAGAAAAAAACAAGAAAAAAAATTCATGATGATTCTAGTCATGAATCAGCGAAAGAGGAAGCCCAATTTATAAGAAAGATAAAAAGGGGAAATGGAAAGTTCAAGGGCAAGCTTCAATTCAAGTGTTTTGAGTGTGATATAATAGGTCACTATCAATCTAAGTGTCGTTATGCAAAATTAAATGATAGAGATAATAAATAAAAATTCAAATCTCATGATCATAAAAGAAGAGGATATATCAAAAGAAAAAGTTTGCACTCCAAAGAAGATAGTGATTATAATGAAACTCATGAATTCATGTTTGATTATGAGAGAGGATAAATATTATTCATTGCCATGAATAATAAAAATACTGAAGAAGAGATTGAAATGGAAGTAGACGTTTAGGGGTAACTCATAAGTGCCTTGGAAGGTTTAAGACAACTAAGGGAAAATGTCAATCAATTAGAACAATAGATGAAATAATATAAGGATGAAGGAGTAATGAAGATTCATTTGTTCTCCTAAAGATATAATTAGAAGAAACCAAAATATTAAACGATATTATGACAATTCAAGAAAAGGAATGTCACTATGAGAATTTGGAAGAAGAAATTGTCTTTTTAAGAAAGGAACTAGAAAAATTCTCAAATTAGCTGAATCAAAATTTGAGACTAATAAAAGGTATTGAATTGTTAGATCACATACTTAGCTATCATATATCTCCATTAATAATGTCTTGGTTATGAATAGAACCCAAAGAACATCAAGGGAGAGTCAAGCTCAACAACAACAAAAAATGGATGCAAGGAACCTATGAACTATGTTGATGCACTCAAGAGTAGTTTAAAAGGACAACAAGCTCGTGATATTTTTTCATCATAACAAGGTTGAGTCATTCAAAAAAATATAAGAGAGATTCAAAGGATTAAAAAAAGGGAGAATATGAAAATGAAAAAAATATGCTAAATGCATCAATATAGTTATGAACGAGAAACATTTATGCCAAAGAAAGAAAGAAAAATAGATTCAACAAAGTTATTCAGTTTAGTAGGAAATTCATATCAATGTACGAAAAAATATTTTATGGATACTACTACTCATGTAATAATTTTGGTCGCAATTTATTGTAGAGATTATGCAAGAAAATATTATGGAAGAAAATAATTTCTTAAAACTCTAATGAGAATATATTTAAGCTGCAAATCTAAAGGTATGTATAAAGTGGTATTAGAAAATATAATCCTTTTTCTCCTTTGTTGAATTATGTTATATGAAAAAGAAACAAGAGAAGTGAGCAGAATGTGGTCTTATAATATATTCCCAAAAACAAGAAAACAAATCGTATATTAATAATGGATGTTCAAGACACATGACATGAGATTAGAGTAAATGCAATAAACGAAAGGAAGGATATGGGTGAAAGGTTATATTTGGTAAGAATGCATCTAGAAGAATAGTTGGGAAAGGAACAATCACCATAGATAATGGAAGAACTAAGTCCCAAAAAATTTTGTATGTGGAAGGACTTAAACACGATCTCTTGAGTGTTAGTCAAATGTCTCATCAAGGGTATGATCTCATATTCAATTCCAAAAAATGTGAAATTATAAATTATAATACAGGAAAGCTGGTGGCAAAGGATAAGAGAACTTCAAGCAATGTGTACATTTTTGATGGAGTAGAAAGAAAAAAATGTTTTATGATAAATATAGATGAGAGTTGCCTATGGCATAGAACATTGGGACACATTAGTTTTGATAATACGGTAAATATCATAGAAACACGGATTGTGAACGACATGCCAAATATATCAAAACCAAAAATTTCCTTTGTAAAGCATGCCAACATGGAAAACAAACCAATTTCTTCTTCAAAACAAAAGAATATTCTACATCCAGGCCCCTAGAACTCATGCATATAAACCTTTGTGGACCAGCTAGGACTCAAATACTAAAAGAAGAAATGAATTTATGGTGTTCATCAATGATTATACAAGAATGACATGGGTTATCTTTCTTAGAAAAAAATCTAAGGCTTTTGAGAAATTCAAATCTTTTAAGGCTTAAGTTGAAAATGAAACGCATCTAAAAAAAATGCATGAGAAAAGACAGAGGAGGTGAGTTTACTTCCAATAAATTCAAAATATTTTGTGAAAATAATGGAATTAGAAGAAAACTAATTGTTGCAATAACTCCACATAAAAAGGGAGTTGATGAATGAAAAAATCGAACAATGCAACAAATGGCCAGAACCATTCTCATTGAAGTTCAAGTACTAGACAAATTTTGGAAGGAAGTAGTTTACATAATAATTTATATCTTAAACTGAGCACAAATAAGGGTGAATGATACTAAAAAAACTTATGAACTATGGAAAGGTAGATCAATTAATGTCAAACATTTCAGGGTGTTTGGAAGCAAATGTTATATTAATATAAATGAATATGATTTAGAAAAATTTGATTCCATAATCGAGGGAGGAATTTTCCTTGGATATGCATATAGAAACAAGGGATACATATGTTACAACAAAATGACACTTAAGGTTGTTGAATGTATTGATGTAAGAATATATGAAGCGACTCTTTGAACCCCAACCACAACCAAGAAGAATAGGAAGAAGAAAATCATAATGAAGAGCATGATGATGAACAACAAGAAGAAGGTTAACCATTGCATCCAAAAAACCCATCCAGGTATGTCTAAAGAATCATACAAATAACCAAATTATTGGAGATAACTTGTTGTCACAATCACCCATTAAATTAGCTCTTACTATCCTTGATTGAACCTCAAAACTTTTCTCAAGCTAGTCAATATGAACATTCGGTTATGGCCATGAATTAAGAACTAGATCAGATTGAGAAGAATGAGACATGAGAGTATGTTCCAAGACCTAAGTACAAAAATTTATTAGAACCAAGTGGGTCTATATAATTAAGTTTAATTAAGATGGAAAAGTAGTAAGGAACAAAGAAAGACTTGTATGTAAAGGATATGCACAAATCGAAAGTGTGGACTTCGAAGAAACATTTGTTCTAGTAGCTAAACTTGAATTAATAAGAATGTTCTTGGCCTTTGCAATACTTAAAGGGTTTAAATTTTATCAAATTTATGTGAAAACAAAATTTATAAATTGAGAACTACAAGAAGAACTATATATTGAAAATTTGGAGGGATTTTAGCTATCAGAATATAAGAATTATGTGTGCAGATTGAAGAAAGTCATGTATGGTTTAAAAGAGGAACCTAGAGCTTGGTACTATAGATTGGATAAACATATTTAGTTGCAAGGCTTCAAGAGAGGGGAATAAGATAAAAAAATTTACATAAATACTGAAAATGATAACTTGCTAATAATTTCAGTCTATGTGGATGACATAATTTTTGGAATTGATGTTGACTCTATGAGTAAAATATTTGTAGCTAACATGAAGGAGGGGTTTGAAATGTCTACGTTAGGGGAGTTTTATTTATTTCATGGTTTGTAGGTTCATAAATTATATAAAGGAATATTTATCTCTTAGACCAAGTACCTTAAAGAAATACTAAAGTGGTTTGGTATGGAAATCTGTGCACCCATGAGCACTCCCATGACAACATGATGCAAGCTCAATAAGGATGATGAGTCTCCAGAAGTAAAACCAACTATGCACATGTCCATAATTGTTAGCATTATTTACTTAATATAATCAATACTAGATATCATGTAAGCAGTGAGTCTAGTGGGGCATATTTTGGTCAAGCCCAAAATAAACTCATGTGAATTCAATAAAAAATGATACTTAGATATCTACAGGGCACCAAAGATTATGGCTTGTATTATCTAAGGGGAAAAATTATTATTATCATAGCTTATATAGATGTATATTTGGATAGTAGTGTTGATGATAAGAGGAGCACTAGTGGGGGAACCTTATTTTTAGGAAAATGTATAATCTCTTGTCTCAACAAGAAACAAACCTCCATTTTTCGATCCATAGCTAAGGCTGAATATATTGAAGCAACATCATGGTGCACTCAATTCACATGAATGAAGTAGAATCTCAAGGATCTTCAAGAAAATGGTGATCAACCTATTTCCATCATGTGTGACAATACTGGTGCTATCAATGTCTCTAAAAACCCTATTATGCATTCTAAAAAAAAAAAAATCCTATCAAATTTACCAAACATATACCTGGAGAAGGTTTTGAATATCTTAGCAAAAAAATGGGCATAATTTCTATTAGGTCCCTATATTACTAGTTTATTCCCTTATTGTTAATAGTGTAGCCCCCTTATTGTTATTGTTGTACCCTTGTAACCCCAATATTGTTATTTTTGTGCCCTTACGTTGTTATTGTTAGGTCGGCTAGGATTATATTATGGGCCCATGGACTCTTATATATAGAAGGAGGTTTTGGTCATTTGTATCATCCAAGAATTGTTCATTTATGTAATGTATTGGAGGTTTCCACCTTGAAGGGGCTTATTTCTAAGGCGTTGATGTCTTGTTTCTTCTATTTTGGAGATGGTTTCATAACATTTGGTATCAGAGCTTTGGATTCTAGGGTTTCGCTGGTCCAAACAGGTCATCGTGGAATTTTCGCAATAACTTTTTTTCTACAAAGTTTCATAAGATAAAATTTTTACAGCAAAAATATGAAATACTGTGGAACCTCCTGTAACAATTTTATATCTTGTTTCACAATATTTTCAAAGATATTATCTAGGGAAGTTAGGGTTTTTGCAGGCTCCCAAATTTCAACTAAAACATGTCATCGTGGAATTTTCACTATAAATTTTCGTATAAGAAGTTTCAGAAGCTGAAATTTATATAGTGCGAAGCAAAAATTCGAAGGAAACTCTTGTAAATATTGGAAATATTAGTTCACAATATTTTTGGAGATATGATCTGTGGAAGTTAGGATTGTTTCAGGCTCCTGAATTTCATCTCAAAGAGGTGACCGTGGGAAAAACATCATAACTCTCTCTCTGAGCATTAGATTGGGATTCTGTAAAAATTAACTACAATTACACGGACTTTATTTTTTGATATATCAATTTCAGAGTGGAAGGAGGAAACATTGACAGGTGGCAAGTTGTACAAGTTCGCTCTACTGAACTAGTCCATAATTAGGTCATCGTGGGAGATTGGGCATAACTTTGCCTTGAAGAATTCAAATCAGGTCAGACCTGTGGCATTCGAAAGAGGATTCAGAGGGATACTTCAAGCCTTAATTTTAGATATTTAAGATCCAAAATCACAGAGATAATTCAATTTCAATATCGAGCTCCTCAAAATCAAGAAAAAGGTGTGTATTTTTTTTGAATTACATAAGTCTCGTTTGAAAAAAATCAGTTTGAATTTATTATAAGGGCATATTGAAGAATAGATATTAGTATTGGGTTCTAAAATGCCCCCTAAAAGGAATTCAACACCCATCAAGCCTTCATAAGGCTCTACTATGACTCATGAAGATGAAGAAACACAACATGAGATATCAAAATTACAAGAGCAAGTGCACCAAATTTCGCTATCACAAAGAGCAACAAAAAATGAAACGGAAGTTTTGAAGAAAGGCGTGGAAACTAAGATGCATGGTTTGAAGAAATGCGTGGAAGCTAATATGAATGTTTTGGAAGCTAAGATGGATGGCATGGAAGCTAAGATGGATGATATGGAAGCTAATATTGATGAAAAAATGAAAGACAACATGAAAAACATGAAGAATGATCTAAAAGTAGATATCGAAGGTTTGGAAAAGTTGATAAAATAAATGTTTACTAATGGCGAAAATATAGTAGAGGAAACTCATGATAAGAAAAAAATAAATGTTGATCGTGATTTCATAAACTCTAATGTTGGATGGAAGAACCACCATATTCCAAAGATGGATCTGAGAAAGTTTGATGGCAAGGATCTCGTAACATGGATACTACAGATGGAGCAATATTTTGATCTCAATAATGTGAAAAACACACAAAAGGTACACATTACAACTTTACATTTAAAAAAAAATACATTTGTATGGTATAGATAGCTTTTCTCCCATAAAAAATTGTCACTTGGTCAATTTTTATGGAGGAAATGATAGCACATTATGAGGATACAAAAAGCAACACCTTATTTAGCCAATTGATAAATCTCAAACAAAAGGGTTCAGTGGTGGAGCACATTGAGGACTTCCAAAAATTGAATATAAGGGTAACTGATATTCCAGAGGAACACGGGATTGATGTCTTCATAGGGACTTTAAAGGATAACATCCAACATGAAGTTCATTTTTGGGAACTTGATTCATTGGAAAAGGAATTCAGGTTGGTAAAAAAATTGAATGTAAAATTATGGCGACAAGGAAGCCTACCACTCACATATATAAAGATGGAAGTGTTTCTACTCCTATACTTCCACAACCTACAAGGTTGACACCACAACAATTGGAAGAAAAAAGAGAAAAAGGGATTTGCTACAATTGTGATAGAAAATAAACTAAAGGTCATAAGCATGCCGAGAAGAAATTATTTTACATAGATTGTGAAGAGGAAGAAGAAAATGAACAAGAATCTTCAAAAGAAGAGGATATACACTAGGAACTAACCTTAGAAGAGGAATAAATGAGTCTGGCCATATCATGTAATGCATTGGCAGGAACTACCACTCATCAAACTCTCAAGATAGAAGGACATATCAAGAATAAAAAGGTAATAGTGTTGATTGATTCAGGTAGTACCCATAATTTATTCATTGTAAGATAGCGAAGGAATTGAATTGTTTCCTATACCTAGCACTGGAATGTCGAGTGATGGTTGCAAATGGAGGAACTATAAATTGCTCTACAAAATGCCATAATATCAAGCTAAATGTGGGGGAATATGTATTGAATATTCCAATGATTTCCATTCCTATGGGAGGTGTTGATGTTGTACTAGGAGTACAATGGTTACAAACTTTGGGGATGGTAGGTTTTAGTTTTCAAGAACTTTTCTTGAAATTTTTTTCAGTAGGAAAGGAAGTCGAATTACAGGGTATCGCAGGGAAGCCGGGAAAGATAATAATCTCTAAGTCATGACAAAGCTTCTGAAGAAATAACAACGAGGTGTAATTGCACAATTATGCTCACTAGAAGTTCCAACATCAAAATCATCTATTTATGTAGATGTCCAAAAAGTCTTGGAAAATCATTCCAAGGTGTTTGAAACTCCCAAAGGACTCCCACCTATTTGTGATCATGATCAAGCTATTCATTTTATTCCAGGAAGTGTTCCTGCAAACATCAGGCCTTATAGATATCCTTATGTCCAAAAGAGCGAAATTGAACGTATGATTGTACAGATGTTAGAGGCTGGTATAATTCAATCTAGTCAAAGTTCTTTCTCTATTCCAGTAGTATTGGTCCTTCCTTCTTCTTGTGACTCAGATTTTGAGCTTTTTAGAGTCACCTTTCTTTCTTCATTTCAGCTCTGGTTTTGATCTTGTTAGAGCTGCTTCTTCTTCTTTCTCTGCTGGTTCAAGTTTTGAGCATATCTGAACCATTCCTTTCATTTTTTTGTATTTTTTGAATTTTTTTCAAAAAAAAAATCAACAACTAATTAAATGCTCACAGGCTGATCTTTATTGAGATTTCCTACCTACCCTACTCTAACTTGAGATATTTACATGTCTAGCTGACAAACTCTCTTTTCCAATACATTCAGTCAATCTAATGATCCCATGACTGGTCTTTTCTGCTCATCTCTTTGAGCATGCTGGATAGGCAGGGCCACTCCCATTCTCTTTGTTTATTAACAACAGATTTTAAAATGTTTCTTGTTGCCTACAAAAATCTACTCTTGATGACCTTTGATCCTTCTCTAAATCTCTCAGGAAATGAGCATAAGGATCTTGAAATAATACCTGGTTGTGAGTATTTGAAAAATGGTTTTCAACCAGGACTGATTCCTTTTCCACTGGATCAAAAAGAAGATCCTTTTGAGAAAGAAAATCTTCCTCATCTTCATCATCATCTGAACTGGAGGACTCATCATACTTGGCAGTGCTGTCCTCTTGTAACTCTGATAGGTTCTTCTTTGGTGGGCTGAGCTCTGTGAAAATATCAATGCATTCTTGACCAGGGGTTTCTTCCATTGCTTCTTCTTCTTCAAGAAAAGGCTCCTTGGTTTTAACCTGCTCAAAAATTTCTTCAATTCTCTCCTCTTCACCCTCTGAGATGAAATTCTGCTGACCTCCACCATCATGGAAATTATTACTGATGATCTGAGATAGAGCAGAGTGAAGATTCAAGGGATCTTCACCTGCTTCTAGACTTTCATAACTTTCCTCATCATTATCATAAATAGCCTGACTTGGCTCATTACTCTCTTGAAGTTGAAGGAACTGATCTTCCTCCCACAGATCTACTAATGATAGCCCTACAAGATCATCTTCTGTTTGGAGAACATCATCATCAGATAGATCAAAAATAGGAAAATCATGAATGTAAGTAATGTTTTCAACCAAGCACACTGGGTTATCAGCAAATATTTCCTCATTTTGATTTACAGAGGAGCCTTCTGAATCTGTACAACAAAGCTCAGTAGGTGAATGAGAAAGGGTGTTTTCTCTATAAAATATTTTAGAGGCAGGCTGTCTATTGATGATCTGATCTATTTCTTCTTCTGTCAAAGGGGAAAATGTTCTCATGTTTCTTTGAGCAGAAGTGCAACAACTCTCTGTTTCTTGCATTATCTGATTTGGAGGTTGGATGTCTTCTTGAGCCTCTTCTGGGGGATCTTCACTTGTGCTTGCAGGGAAACCTTGAGGGTTTTCTGATGTTTCCTGATCTCTTTTTTATTCAAACAACTCCTCATGATCATGATGATACTCAGTTAGAATACAAGGCTCATGAGTTGTTTCTTATATATGATCAGGATGCCACTCTTCTTGTGAAATCTGAGATGAGTTATAATATAGAGCAGGAGTTCCTAAATGTGTTGGTTCTGCTTCCACATCAGATTCTGCGTTTTCTAAGTGGTTACTTGTTTCCTCAAAGCAACGTTCCCTATTAGCTTTTGCAATTTGGTCATGAAATTCTCTTATCAGCATAGTACAAGATATAGGCAGGCAATCAGGCATTTCTTGACAACCTTCCTCTTCATCTTCTATAGATTCTTGAGCATTATACATGTCTTGCTCATTCTCTAGGTCATGAGTTTGTTCTAGTTCTGGAAAAAGCATGGGCTGCTCTAAATCATAGATATTTAAATTAGCCTCATACCTCTCCATTATTTTTTCACCAAGTATGTACATCATTCTTGTCATTCTATCCAACAAAGCGTTTAGCTTTTCCTCTCTGTCCATACTTAGGTCCATGTTTGTAAAAAGAGGTCATTGTATCTTCTCAACCAGTTCATGGTCTTCTACCAGTGGAGTCATTTGGTATTTTGAGAGTTATGGAGTGTAAAGTCGCCAAGTGGCTGAATTTGAATGTTTGAAGCAGGCTGTTGTCCACCATCAGAAATTAAATACCAATCTAGCCAGATATTTTGGGTCTTCTGAGGTCCTAAGGATATCTCAGATGAAATTCACTCAGAACTTCCCCAACGGAGTCACCATTATGTTGTGGTTCCTGTGTTTTGGTCAGATTGGCAAAACCAAAAGACAAGACAACATCAAACCACTTTGGGATCCTAGGATCTAGCCCTCCTAGATCCAGAGAGGGATCTCTCTATAAATGAAAAGAATAATATATCTTTAAGGTCAGTTTATGGTATTAGGCTAGGTATGAAGCACAAGGGTTTTTGGTTTTTTTGTTTGGTTGGAGATCATTAACTGAGAAGGTTATGGAAGTAAAGAAGGAACTAAATAGAAGGATGTTTTAGCATGGGAAGATAGGTCAAGAGAAGTATTAATCCATTGGGCTATGGAGTCATAAAAGGGGTTTACTTGCATAACAACTATCCAAGGGTTTCCATAAGGCAAGTCATCTATACCAAAGGATCTTTTTAGATAGATGGTGGGATGGAACATTAAAAATGGGTGAAAGAAAGAAACCAAAGTGCAGCCTAAGATCAGGTAAGGACTTTGAACCTATCCTGCTTTTGACATACTCACAAAGGAAACTCTCAATAAATACACAAAGGGTAGCTTAAGATCAAGGAAAGACTTTTAACTTAACCTGATTTCAACATACCCTCAAGGAAGAAAATCCAACAGTCGTCATAACCTCTTTCAGAAGCTAGAAAACATTTAAGATTGAACATAGAGTAAGGCCTAAGATCAAAGAAAGACTTTTAACCTTCTCTGCTTTTGACACTAACTCATAGGGAAAATTTCAAGACAAACCGTTGCAGAAGAAACTAGAGGACAGGGCTAACCATAGACTTCCCTAGTTTCAATCTTTACTTAGTATGAAATGAAAATATCTTTTAAGAACAATGTTTCAAATTGTATTCAGCAAGGCATGGGCTTACCAACTCTTCTTGACTGGTTATACTCTCTAGAATTATCCTTATATACACAATCAAAGGAAAACATATAGATAAATATTTAACAGTGAGATTTAGGGTACTTCCAACAGTATGTCCCAATCTATTCTTTTTGTTCTTTATTAGAGAATGATGGACTGTATGAAAAACGTGAAAGGAAACAATTACAATAAGGAAAACATCACCAATAATATAGACCAGGATCCTGTGAATCTGCTTGTTCAATTGATGTGCAAAACCAGTCACATACTCTGAGTCCAATGGCTCTTTACAATCCAAACTTCTCTTCCCAGCCTACTATATTACAAACTACTCAGCTATCTCCCCTCAATAACAGTTCTAACAATCAATAAAATCCCAACAACCAACAACAAATTTTCAGTGAATACTTATAGGTGAATGAGGAGGTAGAGTAGTAGATATGAACTTGAATGATCCATTAAGACAGAGGGGAGGAAGAATTCGAATGCCCACTCTACATAATGGCTTTGCATTGACTTGTTCGTACCCTTTAGGCTGGTTTAGAAGTCTTTGTCAAGCTAACAATAACTTCAGGTATGTTCTTTGAAGTACTCTTCTGGCTGTAGTACTCTGTTTTTCCTTATGAGATAAGTAAGGTGATAGAAGGTCTTGCAGGTCTTCCATACTCGTAACTAATGCACTGACAGTTCTAAGGACTCTTTGTCAGGGTAATAACTATTCTGGTGTTTGATGAGAAATGGAGTAGGCCCTGTGAATTGGTCCTTTCTTGGAGAAAAATGATATGTTGATGTTAAATCACTGATATGGCTTGATTGCATGCTTTAGGCTTCATTAAGCCTTGATCTTCATCTTTGGAACTGATACTCTTTGTTTAATTTATGTTCACTACGTTTTTGTTGTTTTGCAGGCGTGCAGAAGGTTTACACAGGTGGAATGGTTCATTTTAATGAAGAACTCCTTGGATCCCTTCGTGTATCGGAGGTTAGGAATCGTCATTCCTGGCCTCCGTTTTGTTTAAAAAAAGTGGGAAAAAACCTTTATAATCCTGCAAAAAAGCAAACAAAGTTAAGAAAATCCGGTGAAAATAGGCTTAGAACTGGCTTTGGAAGTTTGGGAGCGAGGTTAAAACGGAGCCGTTGATTTAGATTGATCAGTGGTGATCTACGGCTGAGATCCGTCCATGAAGTTGTTTAGAAGGTTAGGTGGATGAAAATGGGAGGAGGCGAGGTTAGATCAGGGCCGTCAGATTAGAGTAATCAATGGCTAGGATTTAAAATTGAAAAGACATTGCGGAGGAGAATAGTGGTGAGGCGGAAAACCGTTGGTGGTTTTCGCAAAAATAAAAAGGGGGTAAACTGTATTGTGCAAAAAAATGTGATACGACACATCTCTTGACGCATGTCCTTTTGAATACCACTGGTTTTGGAAAATATTTTGGTGTTAACATTTGGGCAGAAAACTTTTGTGAAACGCAATATCAGCCGTCGGATTGGAGGGCCCAGATCCGACAGGGCGGACAGATTGCGATGGGGAAAGTTGGGGGGTGAGAGGGGTGGCTGCATCCATGGTGATGTCAGAGGCTTTGTCGTGTAGCGGATGGGATTATCTGGTCATCGGGTCTAACTTTGATCGTTGGATCTGTAGAATGGACAGTTAAGATTAGAAGAGGGAGCGGAACTTTTTGAAAGGAAAAAGGGGGGCAGGAAAAGTATGGGCGCCCGATGACCATTGATTTTGCAAAGATCAACGGTCGACGTTCATTTTAATATTGAAACGTTGGGAAACAAAAATAAAAGTGAAAAGGCTTTGGAAAAAAGTTTTTTATGCTTTTAGCGCCCGATTGCAGGGCTTTAGGACGTATGGAGGAAAGGGCTAGATGGAATAAGCCCTCGGGGGCTAAGGGATTTTATAATGCAAAAGGGGTGTTTTAGGCCTAAAAACAGGGATTTTTAAGCCAAATGAGGGGTTCCAGTAGATGAAAGAAAGGATTTTTAAACCAAATAAAGGGAGATATAAGGTTTAAAAAGGGTTATGAGAGCGTTAGAAAGTCATATGAAGGCATTTTGAGGGATTTTATGAAGGAAATGAGGATGAAACATGGGGGATTTTTTGGGAGTGAAATGGAGAGAAAGGAGACCCTTTTGAAAGCTGTTTCTTTCACCAATCAGTAGGGCTCTTTAAAGGATAGAAGACACATGGAGGCTTCAAGAATGATAGATTTACAAAGGAATTTTTTCTCTTGAAGGCTCAGGAACATATTTAGCCACTTGTTTGCTTTGCCAAAATTTTATAGGTGGCTAACAGTGGCTCCACATGGGGATGGAATATTCTTGAAGGTGTCAAGAATCTAAGAAAATAATATTTGGAAGTAGGCTAGATGCCTAGTACTTTACCATCCTTTGTTTTCTTTGATCAGTTGCTACAAACCTGAAAGCATTATATCAACAACAACATTTCCCCAAACAACTACCTACCCATCCTATTGTCCTAACATTTTTTCTTCAAGGTGCATTTAGACTTGCAGACCTTTCACATCATCAATTTTTTATTGAAATAAAAAACTAATCTAATTCTACCCTTATTCCTCCATGATACCAAATTACACAATTGGAGTCATAGCTTCTCTACCTAAACTACTATCTATCAGGATTAAATTGTCTGACATATTTCATTATCTACATTCTAAAACAGAAATTGAAACATAGCTAAAACATGATTAGACTGTTTGATTTGCTGTGGGTCCATGGCATAAAGACAAGCTGCCCATGGACTAAATTTTGCAGAAATTAAAACAAAATTTGAAGGCTTCAGATTTGAAAATCACCAACGTCCTTCCTTCTTCTTGTGACTCAGATTTTGAGCTTTTTAGAGTCACCTTTCTTTCTTCATTTCAATTTTGGTTTTGATCTTGTTAGAGCTGCTTCTTCTTCTTTCTCTGTTGGTTCAAGTTTTGAGCATATCTGAACCTTTCCTTTCATTTTTTTGCATTTTTTGAATTTTTTTCAAAACAAAAATCAACAACTAACTAAATGCTCATAGGTTAAGCTTTATTGAGATTTCCTACCTACCCTACTCTAACTTGAGATAGTTACATGTCTAGCTGACAAACTCTCTTTTCCAATACATCCAGTCAATCAAATGATCCCATGACTGGTCTTTTCTGCTCATCTCTTTGAGCATGTTGGATAGGCAGAGCCACTCCCATTCTCTTTGTTTATTAACATCAGCTTTTAAAATGTTTCTTGTTGCCTGCAACAAGCTGCTCTTGATGACCCTTGATCCTTCTCTAAATATCTGCAGGAAATGAGCATAAGGATATTTAAATAATACTTGGTTGTGAGTATTTGACAAATGGTTTTCAACCAGGACTGCTTCCTTTTTCACTGGATCAAAAAGAAGATCCTTTTGAGAAAGAAAATCTTCCTCATCTTCATCATCATCTGAACTGGAGGATTCATCATACTTGGAAGTGCTGTCCTCTTGTAACTCTGATAGGTTCTACTTTGGTGGGCTGAGCTCTATGAAAATATCAATGCATTCTTGACTAGGGGTCTATTCCATTACTTCTTCTTCTTCAAGAAAAGGCTCCTTGGTTTCAACCTGCTCAAAAATTTCTTCAATTCTCTCCTCTTCAACCTCTGAGATGAAAGTCTACTAATCTCCACCTTCATGGAAATTATTACTGATGATCTGAGATAGAGCAGAGTGAAGATTCAAGGGATCTTCACCTACTTCTAGACTTTCATAACTTTCCTCATCAGTATCATAAATAGCCTGACTTGGCTCATTACTCTCTTGAAGTTGATGGAACTGATCTTCCCCCCACAGATCTACTAATGATGGCCCTGCAATATCATCTTCTGTTTGGAGAACATCATCATCAGATAGATCAAAAATAGGAAAATCAAGAATGTAAGTAATGTTGTCAATCAAGCACACTGGGTTATCAACAGATCTTTCTTCATTATGATTTACAGAGGAGCCTTCTGAATCTGTACAACAAAGCTCGATAGGTGAATGAGAAAGGGTGTTTGCTCTATAAAATATTTTAGAGGTAGGCTATCTATTGATGATTTGATCTATTTCTTCTTCTGTCAAAGGGGAAGATGTTCTCGTGTTTCTTTGAGCAGAAGTGCAGCAGGTATCTATTTCTTGCATTATCTGATTTCGAGGCTGGATGTCTTCTTGAGCCTCTTATGGGGGATCTTCACTTGTTCTTGCAGGGAAACCTTGAGGGTTTTCTGATGTTTCATGATCTATTTTTTATTCAAAAAACTCCTCATGATCATGATGATACTCAGTTAGAATACAAGGCTCATGAGTTGTTTCTTCTATATGATCAGGATGCCACTCTTCTTGTGAAATCTGAGATGAGTTATAATCTAGAGGAGGAGTTCCTATATGTTCTGGTTCTCCTTCCACGTCAGATTCTGCAATTTCTAAGTGGTTACTTGTTTCCTCAAAGCAACATTCCCTATTATCTTTTGCAATTTGGTCATGAAATTCTCTTATCAACATAGTACAAGATATAGGCAGGAAATCAAGCATTTCTTGACAACCTTCCTCTTCATCTTCTATAGATTCTTGAGCATCATACATGTCTTGCTTATTTTCTAGGTCATGAGTTTGTTCTTGTTCTAGAAAAAGCATGGGATGCTCTAAATCATAGATATTTAAATTAGCCTCATACCTCTCCATTATTTTTTCACCAAGTATGTACATCATTCTTGTCATTATGTCCAACAAAGCGTTTAGCTTTGCCTCTCTATCCATACTTAGGTTCATGTTTGTAAAAATAGTTCAATGTATCTTCTCAACCAGTTCAGGGTCTTCTACCAGTGGAGTCATTTGGTCTTTTGAGAGTTATGGAGTGTGGAGTCGCCAGGTGGGTGAATTTGAATGTTTGAAGCAGGCTGTTGTCCACCATCAGCAATTAATTACCAATCTAACCAGAGATTTTGGGTCTTCTGAGGTCCTAAGTATATCTAAGATGAAATTCACTCAGAACTTCCCCAACGGAGTCGCCATTATGTTGTGGTTCCTGTGTTTTGGTCAGATTGGAAATACCAAAAGACAAGACAACATCAAACCACTTTGGGATCCTAGGATCTAGCCCTCCTAGATCTAGAGAGGGATCTCTCTATAAATGCAAAGAATGATATATCTTTAAGGTCAGTTTACGGTATTAGGCTAGGTATGAAGCACAAGGGTTTTTGGTTTGTTTGTTTGGTTGGAGATCATTAACTGAGAAGGTTATGGAAGTAAAGAAGGAACTAAATAGAAGTATTTTTTAGCATGGGAAGATAGGTCAAGATAAGTATTAATCCATTGGGATATTGAGTCATAAAAGGGGTTTACTTGCATAACAACTATCCAAGGGTTTCCATAAGGCAAGTCATCTATACCAAAGGATATTTTTAGATAGATGGTGGGATGGAACATTAAGAATGGGTGAAAGAAAGAAACCAAAGTGAAGCCTAAGATCATGTAAGGACTTTGAACCTATCCTGCTTTTGACAGACTCACAAAGGAAACTCTCAATAAAGACACAAAGGGTAGCTTAAGATCAAGGAAAGACTTTTAACTTAACTCGCTTTTAGCATACTCTCAGGGAAGACAATCCAGAAGTCTTCATAACCTCTTTCAGAAGGTAGAAAACATTTAATATTGAACATAGAGTAAGGCCTAAGATCAGAGAAATACTTTTAACCTTCTCTGCTTTTGACACTAACTCACAGGGAAACTTTCAAGACAAGCCGTTGGAGAAGAAACTAGAGGACAGGGCTAACCATAGACTTCCCTAGTTTCAATCTTTATTTGTTGGCAATATGATGCAATGTGTTGTCCTTGATGGCAACCTACTTGATGAAGTTGTTCTTGATGGAAACCTACCTGATAAGTTGCCTATGATAAGCAACCTATGTGTTAAAATTTTAAGAATGATGTATCTCCATCAACGCCAAAGGAGGAGCACTTGAAACAACAACAAAGAAAAGAGCAAATGAAATATGAAGCTGAGGGAGTTTTAGAAGGGTTAGTTGATTGGAGATCTGGAAAGGCAGCAGAGACATCAGAGAAAACAGAGGCAAAGGAGATGACAAAGGAGTAGCTCCTGAAGGTTAAACTCTGTGTGGGAATACCTTGCGGCTGTTCTCTGTAATTATGTATAGTATGAGTCTCTGCATATGAAGTTAAAAGTGAAACCCTGTTGAGGAATCATGGTGGTGGGATTCGAATTCCAGGTTGAGACCTTCTTGTAATGAAGAACTGGCTTAGTTTGATATTTGCAGTCGTGGAACTATTTGGTTGAATATGTGAGGGGTATCTCAAGTACCGTGAGGAGAACTGATATATAAGCCGAAGCATCGATTCGAAAGGAATCGACGCTTTCAAATTCAGAGCATCTAGTTCAAGTGCCAGGATTACATATGGAGGAACTCTGCGTCGGAGTATAAAAGAACCTTTTATGTATAACAAGCGGAACCTAAGTGCAATGAAGCCCAAATCATATAAACAATGATCAATGGTGTATATTCATTTCGGGGGGGGCTACCCAAAGTTTTCCACCGTACTCCAGGAGCCTCCGCAATGACGTCATGAGGCATGGCGGTTTATGGTTTTCATCGCACCACCTATGTGGAGTGAGCGGTATTTGAGGAGTTGGGAGCGATTCCATAGATCATTCGACACGTGGTGAGGTGGACCCACGGAAAACCGCTTGTCACTGTGTGCCATCGCGCGTTAACGTTCGACCCAGGATGGCCAGCGATATTGATACATACCGTTGATCTGGGAAGATGCCATCGGACAGTGGCTGTGTTCGGAAGGTGCGCGAAGGATAACACAAGTACGACGCGCCATTGCGTGTTATTGCCCGTGCATGTTGCCCAAGTGATATCCGTTGGATTGGATGTTGCGGCATGATGGAACGTGAGCCCTTCGATTGGGTCGATTGTTAGCGTTGGGCCCAAGTTTAATTTATATTGCTCGTTGATTAAAGTTCTATTATATATTTTTAAATTGCCAAAGGTTACGGATAATGTTTATTTATCAAATTCCACGAATTTGATAAATAAAATTTCAATAAAAGAAGGAATACCATCAGCGGTTGGATGGTTTTGACTCATGGTTTTACTAAAGGCAAAAACTATATAAGGAGAAGAATATTATTGTACAAGGTGTGCATGTGTAAGGGTGGTGAATGAATAAATTTCTCTAAGAAATATATGTATGGACGAACTCTATTCTTAATTGATATATCTGAATCTATGATGCACCTATGGATATGATCTAGAAATGATGAAACTCTACGATGATCGGCAAAAGAAATGATGAAGACCTGACAGAAGTCTGATGAAGAAATTGAAGAAATCTGATGGATGTGAGGGTTGAAACCTTCTGTATGAAAGTGAAAGTATCCTGTCAGGAGAAGTTGGTTTTAAAATCAGGGGGTTGGAGCTCCCTTCCAGTAGTGGCTGGAAAATGAGAGAAGGTTGTAGCCTTTCTGCAGGTGGGTGCCTGCGTACTGGTATAAGTCTGCGCCAGCATAAAATTGTAAGAAGTTTTCTTTATAATGAATATTTAAGACTGAGATAACAGAAACGGTGGTTTTCTCCCGAATTGGATTTCCACATTAAATATTGGTGTTCATATGTCTGGCTTATGTTTGATGGTTTGTTCTGTTATTTATGTTCATACTTACTGCTTATTCAACATCTGATGAATGAATGATGCAATGACCTAAGTAAAGACATAATAAGATCTCTGAACATAAAAATTGGATTCAGTAAAGTAGCATATGGTTTTAAGAGAAAGAAAAGTAAAAAGTTTTTAGCCCTAAATACTGATTCACTCCCCCCCCCTCTCAGTATTTTTCCCAACAATTGGTATCAGAGCAGGTCCTTCTGAAAAGGCTTAGCCGCTAGAAGGAAGATCAAGAAAGATGAGCAATCAAGATGGAATAGCATCTATCAGGCCTCCGCTCTTTAACGAAAACAATTTAATCTTCTGGAAAACAAGGATGAGATCCTATCTTCAGTCTCTGGGAGCAGATGTATGGGAAATTGTTGAACAAGGATATCAATATCCAGTTGCAGTACCAACAGATCCGACGGAAAGAAATAATTATGAAACAAATTCAAAGGTAGTCAATGCTCTATTAGGAAGTATAACTGAATCAGAATTTGTCAAATTCATGCAGCTGAATACAGCTAAGGCAATATGGGACAAAATCATTCTGAGTTATGAAGGTGATGCAAAGGTAAAAAGTGCTAAACTCCAAACTCTCAGAATTCAATATGAGAATATAAAAATGGATAATGAGGAGAGTGTTGCCAATTTATTTTTACTTCTTGATGATATTGTAAATCGTATGAGAAATCTAGGAGAAACAATAACCGAATCTACTTTGGTTGAGAAAATTTTAAGATCACTAACGACAAAATTTGAGTCAAAAGTTTCTGCTCTTGAAGAAAAGCAGGATCTTCAAAATCTTAATGTGGTGCAACTTCATGGCATACTAACTTCATATGAAATGAGAAGAGGAGGATCATCTGAAGTCAAAGAAGCAGTATTTAGAGCTTCTACAAAAGGGAAGGAAGTACAAAAAACAGAAGGATCAGGATATATCTCAGAAGAAGATGAGGTAAATTTTGTAAAGAAACTTCAATTTGGCATAGGACGGTTCAGAGGTAAGCTTCCTTTCAAATGTTTTGATTGTGGAAGAGTTGGTCATTATGTTGCTAAGTGTCCTCATAAATAAACACACAAAAAAGGGAGGGAAGTAGAAAGAAGGAATAAGAATCGGTTTAGCACTAGAAAAAGTTACTACACTCATGAAGATAGTGATGGGTTATCTGATAGTGAAGAAGAATGTGGACAAGATCTTAGACTTCTCATGGCATTTGAAAAATATTCTAAAGAAGAAAAGGATACTTTTGTGGATGCTCTAGAGGACAATGATTTTCTTGATGAAAACAATCAACTCAAAATATGCTTAGAAGAGAGTAAAATAACCATAGAGACTCTGAAAAATCAGCTTGAAGAAAAGGAGAAACACAATGAGAAATTAGAGTGTGAAGTAGTAAGCCTAAGAAAAGAACTTGAGAAAGTAAAGACTCTGAATCTTAGATTTGCTAAAGGATCTGAAACCTTAGATGAGATTATCAAGGTACAACGTTCTCCTCTTATAAAGACAGGTCTTGGATATATCGGAGAATCTTCTCAGGCTTCAACACCAACTTATCTAAAAGCAGCTATAGCTGGTATTCAACATGCTGCCACTCAGCAAGGGAATAAATAATCTTTACAGGTAAAGCATGATCATCTCAAATCAAAGAACACTAACAGGAATATCTTTCAAAGAAACACCAATCAACAGGTAAATTCAAATAGAAGATTTCATGATCGCAGAAATTTCTTCTTCAATGGACAATGTTTCTCATGTCACAATTTTGGTCATAAAGCTATTCAATGTGTTGCATATAAAACCATCATGATAAGAGAAGCAAGAAAGAAAAGGATTGATATTGAAACAAAGAAGAATACCTATAACAACTTTTCTCCTCTTCAAAATGAAGTTGAATGTGCTTATTGCAATAACTTTGGCCATGAAGAATCTAAATGCAGGAGCAAAGTTCAGCCAAAAGAAGATGTTTCTTCAAACTCCAAAGTATGGAAAAAGAAGGAATTACAAGTTGAAAATTGTGGCATAGCGTTATTTGCAGAAGGTGAAGAAAATCAATGGTACATTGATAGTGGATGCTCAAGACATATGACAGGTGACAAAAACAAACTTCTTACATATAGTGCTCTAGATAAGGAAAAGAATGTTACATTTGGAAATGATACTCCTGCGGTCATTAAGGGAAAAGGGTCTATTTTTATAAAATAAAAGGTGAAAGCTAATGATGTCATGTATGTGGATGGATTAAAGGATAACCTGTTAAGTTTAAGTCAAATGTGTGATCAAGGAACTGAAGTTGTCTTTAGTTCAAAAGAATGTGTGGTACGTGATCTTGATACAGGTAAAATGATTATAAAAGGAAAAAGAACTCCAAGCAACCTGTATGTATTGAAGAACTGCAAAGAACAATGTTACTTGAGTAAATCTTCAGAAAACTGGCTATGGCATAGAAGGTTGGGACATCTGAGCTTCTCTCAAATCAACAAATCAAGCAGACTTAAATCTATTCGTGATCTTCCCAATATTACTCTACCTGAAAATACCATATGAAAATCTTGCCAATTCAGTAAGCAAACCATAGTACAATTTAATGCCAAGGAAGGATCATCAAGTAAGCCTCTTGAACTCATTCATACTGACATATGTGGACCTGTGAGAAAAAATTCACCATGTGGTGAACAATACTATATCTTATTTATTGATGATTTCTCTAGAATGTGTTGCATTGGGCTGCTTAAACACAAAGATGAAGCATTTGATAAATTTCAGATCTTCAAAGCACTAGTTGAGAATGAATTAGATCTAAAAATCAAGTGTCTCAGATTTGATTGAGGAGGAGAATATACATCAGATGAATTCCTTGAATTTTGTGAAAAACATGGCATAAAAAGACAATTTTCTGTAGCTGGCACTCCCCAACAAAATGGTGTTGCAGAAAGAATGAATAGAACAGTTCAACAAATGGCTAGAGCTATGCTTGATGATTCCGGAACACCTGACACATTTTGGGGAGAAGCAGCACATACAGCAATAAACATTCTCAACAAGGCACATGTTCGTGTAAATAGTGATAAAACTCCATATGAACTCTGGTATGGGAATCCTCCCACTGTAAAGCATTTTAGAATTTTTGGAAGAAAATGCTTTATCAAAAATAATGATGAAAAATTTGGCAAGTTTGTACCCAGAGCAGATGAAGGAATACTTCTTGGTTACTCCTCTAGGAGTAGAGCATATAAATGTTACAATAAAAGACTTCGGAAGATTGTTGAATGTATTGATGTTGTTATTGATGAGTCTCCTGCAACTCCAAAAGAAGAAAAACAAACAACAGATGAAGACGATGGTGACATATATCCTTCTACATCAAATAGAAATGATATAGACAGTGAACCCAATGAAGAACCCGAAGATGATTTATCTGAAAAAGCTCCATCCAGATATGTTCAAAAGAATCATCCAGAATCTCAAATTTTGGGAGAAAAGGGATCAAGTGTACAAACAAGAAGGACTCTTGTGGGATCTTCTAGCAATCTGGCATTTCTGTCCACTATTGAACCACACAATGTCAGTCAAGCTAGCAAAGATGAATGTTGGATTCAAGCCATGAATGAAGAGCTTGATCAAATTGAAAAGAATCACACTTGGGAATTAGTACAAAGACCTCATGACAAAAATGTCATTGGAACTAAATGGATATTCAAAAACAAGTTAAATGAGAATGGGGATGTTATAAGAAATAAAGCTAGACTTGTTTGCAAAAGGTATGCTCAACAAGAAGGTATAGACTTTGAAGAAACTTTTGCTCCTGTAGCCAGACTTGAAGCCATAAGAATGTTTCTTGCTTTTTCAAGCTTCCAACAAATCAAAGTTTATCAAATGGATGTTAAATCTGCTTTTCTCAATGGTGATCTAGAAGAAGAGGTTTATATAGAACAACCAGAAGGATTCATTTTGGGAAATGATGAAAAACTTGTTTGTAGACTTAAAAAGGCTCTATATGGTCTCAAACAAGCTCCAAGGGCATGGTACTATCGTCTTGACAAATATCTTCATCAACAAGGATTTTCAAAGGGGTCTGCTGATAGCAACTTATACACAAAAACTGAAAATGACAAACTATTGATTATGGTTGTATATGTTGATGATATCATTTTTGGAAGCAATGAAGAATCTATGAGTCAGAAATTTGCTTCTGATATGCAGCAAGAATTTGAAATGTCTTTACTTGGGGAACTAACATTCTTTCTTGGCTTGCAAGTGCAAAAAGCAACAGATGGCATATTCTTATCACAAGCAAAATATCTTAAGCAAATCTTGAAGAAGTATGGCATGGAAGATTGCAAACCTGTAAGTACACCAATGATAACCAGATGTAATCTCATTTCTAATGATGATTCCCCCACGGTGAATCAACCAGAATACAGATCTATGATAGGAAGTCTACTTTATCTCACTGGGACAAGACCAAACATTATGCATGCATTTGGGATTGTTGGACGATTCCAAGCTAATCCAAAAGACTCTCACCTTTAGGCTGTGAAAAGAATATTCAAATATCTACAAGGAACTCAAGAATTTGGACTATGGTATCCAAAGAATGCTGATCTTACTCTTCATGCATACACTGATGCAGATTGGGCTGGAAATGTTGATGATCGGAAAAGCACCAGTGGTGGTGCATTCTATATGGGGCCCCGGTTAGTATCTTGGTTCAGCAAGAAGAAAAGCTCTATTTCCTTATCTATAGCAGAAGCAGAATATGTGGCTGCCGCATCATGTTGCACTCAACTTCTCTAGATGATGCAAACCTTACAAGACTTTCAAATCAAATGCTCACCTCCTATATCCATTATGTGTGATAACACAAGTGCCATCAGTATCTCAAAGAATCCTGTTATGCATTCCAAGACCAAGCAAATTCCCATCAAGTATCACTTCTTACGTGAACAAGTGCTTGAACAAAAGGTGAAGTTGGAATATGTGCCCTCCAAAGAACAAGTTTCTGATATATTTACCAAACCTTTACCCAGGGAAGTGTTCGAATATCTCAGACAGAAGCTGGGAGTAGTCTCTGCCATGTAGAAGATCAGATCTACTTAAATACATAAGGTTAAATTGGATACACGGATTTCCTGAAGGACATAAAACCGCGTATGGGTGGTTGCTGACCAATCTTTCTGGGTCAGCATTCATCAGCACAGCTACGGTGTTGTTTGGTACCTCTGGTGGTGTTCCTGTTTTCATAATTCTGTTTCATTCTCTGATGTCCTTGATGAAGATACCTTGATGATTTGATGTTGAAAGTGTTCAGGATGAACAAGCTAAGGGGGAGCTTTGGTCATATGGAAAGGATGCATTGTGGGCATTCTAATTATTTGTTGTGGTCTGATCTCATGCTTGAGATTATTTGGTCTTGATTGTATAAGTTATCTCTATAATGTGATGAAAAGGTCATGTTGAGACCTATGATGTAAATTGTTATATTCAGTCATGTAAGGAATTCTTCAAGTTTGTAAACCCACTTGGTTGGGTACTTGAGTCTCATGTGTAACTCCACTTGGTTGGATCCTTGATGCAAGTATGAGTCCTTGGTGACAGGAAAGTTCATAGAGTCACATACTTCATTGAAAAACATGTTTGAATATTCAGCGTGAACTCAGGGGGAGCATGGTAACTTCAGTGCACATCAGATCTACATAGCTCTTCTTTCTACAAGAGAAGAAAAACCTTGTTTTGGTTTTGATCCCTCCGTTGCCCTTGATGTCAAAGGGGGAGAGTATCATGGTGCTTGAATAATGGTTATAATCAATGTATCTATCTACTGCGGTGATCAAACACCATCATGGTTGCCATCAAGTCCAAAGGGGGATATTGTTGGCAATATGATGCAATGTGTTGTCCTTGATGGAAACCTACTTGATGAAGTTGTTCTTGATGGAAACCTACCTGATAAGTTGCCTATGATAAGCAACCTATGTGTTAAAATTTTAAGAATGATGTATCTCCATCAATGCCAAAGGAGGAGCACTTGAAACAACAACAAAGAAAAGAGCAAATGAAATATGAAGCTGAGGCAGTTTTAGAAGGGTTAGTTGACTGGAGATCTGGAAAGGCAGTAGAGACATCAGAGAAAACAAAGGCAAAGGAGATGACAAAGGAGTAGCACCTGAAGGTTAAACTCTGTGTGGGAATACCTTGCGGCTGTTCTCTGTAATTATGTATAGTATGAGTCTCTGCGTATGAAGTTAAAAGTGAAACCCTGTTGAGGAATCATGGTGGTGGGATTCGAATTCCAGGTTGAGACCTTCTTGTAATGAAGAACTGGCTTAGTTTGATATTTGTAGTCATGGAACTATTTGGTTGAATATCTGAGGGGTATCTCGAGTACCGTGAGGAGAACTGATATATAAGCTGAAGCATCGATTCGAAAGGAATCGACACTTTCAAATTCAGAGCATCTAGTTCAAGCGCCAGGATTACGTATGGAGGAACTCTACGTCGGAGTATAAAAGAACCTTTTATGTATAATGGGTGGAACCTAAGTGCAATGAAGCCCGGATCATATAAAAAATGATCAATGGTGTAGATTCATTGCGTGGGGGGCTACCCAAAGTTTGCCACCGTACTCCTGGAGCCTCTGCAATGACATCATGAGGCATGGCGGCTTATGGTTTTCATCGCACCACCTATGTGGAGTGAGCGGTATTTGAGGGGTTGGGAGCAATTCCATAGATCATTTGACACGTGGCGAGGTGGACCCACAGAAAACCACTTGTCACTATGCGCCATCGCGCGTTATCGTTTGACCCAGGATGCCTAGCGATATTGATACATACTGTTGATCTGGGAAGATGCCATCGGACGGTGGCTGTGTTCGGAAGGTGTGCGAAGGATAACACAAGTACGGCGCGCCATCGCGCGTTATTTCCCATGCATGTTGCCCAAGCGATATCCGTCGGATTGGATGTTGTGGCGCGATGGAACGTGAGCCCTTTGATCGGGTCGATTGTTAGCGCTGGGCCCCAGTTTAATTTATATTGCTCGTTGATTAAAGTTCTATTATATATTTTTAAATTGCCAAAGGTTATGGATAATGCTTATTTATCAAATTCCATGAATTTGATAAATAAAATTTCAATAAAAGAAGGAATACCATCAGCGGTTGGATGGTTTTGACTCATGGTTTTACTAAAGGAAAAAAATATATAAGGAGAAGACGATTATTGTACAAGGTGTGCATGCGTAAGGGTGGTGAATGAATAAATTTCTCTAAGAAATATCTGTATGGAAGAACTCTGTTCTTAATTGATATATCTGAATCTATGATGCACCTATGGATATGATCTAGAAATGATGAAACTCTACGATGATCGGCAAAAGAAATGATGAAGACCTGACAAAAGTTTGATGAAGAAACTGAAGAAATCTGATGGATGTGAGGGTTGAAACCCTCTGTATGAAAGTGAAAGTATCCTGTTAGGAGAAGCTGGTGTTAAAATTAGGGGGTTGGAGCTCCCTTCCAGTAGTGGATGGAAAACGAGAGAAGGTTGTAGCCTTTCTGCAGGTGGGTGCCTGCGTGCTGGTATAAGTCTGCGCCAGCATAACATTGTAAGAAGTTTTCTTTATAATGAATATTGAAGACTAAGATAACAGCAGTGGTGGTTTTCTCCTGAATTGGGTTTCCACCTTAAATACTGGTGTTCATATGTGTGGCTTATGTTTGATGGTTTGTTTTGTTATTTATGTTCATAATTACTGCTTATTCAACATCTGATGAATGAATGATGCAATGACCTAAGTAAAGACATAATAAGATCTTTGAACATACAAATTGGATTCAGTAAAGTAGCATATGGTTTTAAGAGAAAGAAAAGTAAAAAAATTTCAGCCCTAAATACTGATTCACCCCCCCCCCCCCTCTCAGTATTTTTCCCAACATTATTTAGTATGAAATGAAAATATATTTTAAGAACAATGTTTCAAGTTGTATTCAGCAAGGCATGGGCTTACCAACTCTTCTTGATTGGTTACACTCTCTAGAATTATCCTTAAATACACAATCAGAGGAAATCATATAGATAAAGATTTAATAGTGATATTTAGGGTACTTCCAACAGTATGTCCTAATCTATGATTGTTTTTCTTTATCAGAGAATGATGGAAAGTATGAAAAACATGAAAGGAACAATTACAGTAAGGAAAACGTCACCAATAATATAGACCAGGATCCTGTGAATCTGCTTATTCAATTAATGTGCAAAACTAGTCACATACTCTGAGTCCAATGGCTCTTTACAGTCCAAACTTCTCTTCCCAGCCTACTATTTTACAAACTACTCAGCTATCTCCCCTCAATAACATTTCTAACAATCAATAAAATCCCAACAACCAACAACAAATTTTCAGTGAATACTTATAGGTGAATGAGGAGGTAGAGTAGTAGATATGAACTTGAATGATCCATTAAGACAGAGGGGAGGAAGAATTTGAATTCCCACTCTGCATAATGGCTTTGCATTGACTTGTTTGTACCCTTTAGGCTGGTTTAGAAGTCTTTGTCAGGCTGACAATAACTTTAGGTATGTTCTTTGAAGTACTCTTCTGGCTGTAGTAATCTGTTTTTCCTTCTGAGATAAGTAAGGTGATAGAAGGTCTTGAAGGTCTTTCATACTCGTGACTAATGCACTAACATTTCTTAGGAATCTTTGTCAAGGTAATAACTATTCTGGTGTTTGATTAGGAATGGAGTAGGCCGTGTGAATTGGTCCTTTCTTGGAGAAAAATGCTCTGCTGATGTTAAATCACTGATATGGCTTGATTGCATGCTTTAGGCTTCATTAAGCCTTGATCTTCATCTTTGGCACTGATACTCTTTGTTTAATTGATGTTCACTGCGTTTTTTTTGTTTTTCAGGCATGCAGAAGGTTTAGACAGGTGGAGGGGTTCATTTTAATGAAGAACTCCTTGGATCCCTTCGTGTACCAGAGGTTAGGAATCGTCATTCCTGGCCTCCGTGCTGTTTTAAAACAGTGGGAAAAAACCTTTATAATCCTGCAAAAAAACAAACAAAGTTAAGAAAATCCGGTGAAAATAGGCTTAGAACTGGCTTTGGAGGTTTGGGAGCGAGGTTAAAATGGAGCCATTGATTTAGATTGATCAACGATGATCTATGGCTGAGATCCATCCATGAATTTGTTTAGAAGGTTAGGTGGATGAAAAAGGGAGGAGGTGAGGTTAGATCAGGGCCGTTGGATTAGAGTAATCAACGGCTAGGATTTAAAACTGAAAAGACATTGCGGAGGAGAATAGTGGTGAGGCAGAAAACCATTGGTGGTTTTTGCAAAATAAAAAGGGGGTAAACGGTACTGCGCAAAAAAATGAGATACAACACATCTCTTGACGCGCGTCCTTTTGAATACCACTGGTTTCAGAAAATATTTTGGTGTTAATGTTTGGGTGGAAAACTTTTGCGAAACGCGATATCAGCCGTCGGATCGGAGGGCCCATATCCAACGGTGTGGAAAGATTGTGATGGGGAAAGTTGCGGGGTGAGAGGGGTGGTGAGGTCCATGGTGACACCAGAGGCTTTTTCGTGTAGCGGATGGGATTATCTGGTCATCGAGTTTAACTCCGATCATTGGATCTGTAGAATGGAAGAATAAGATTAGAAGAGGGAGCAAAACATTTTGAAAGGAAAAATGGGGGGTAGGAAAAGTATGGGTGCCCGATGACCATTGATTCTGCAAAGATCAACGATCAAATTTCATTTTAATATTGAAACGTCGGGAAACAAAAATAAAAGTGAAAAGGCTTCGGAAAAAGGTTTTTTAGGCTTTTAGCGCTCGATTGCGGGGCTATAGGACATATGGAGGAAAGGGCTAGATGGAATAAGCCCTCGGGGGCTAAGGAACTTTATAATGCAAAATGGGTGTTTTAGGCCTAAAAACAAGGATTTTTAAGCCAAATGAGGGGTTCCAGTAGATGAAAGAAAGGATTTTTAAACCAAATAAAGGGAGATATAAGGTTTAAAAAGGGTTATGAGAGGGTTACAAATTCAGATGAAGGCATTTTGAGGGATTTTAAGAAGGGAATGAGGATGAAACATGGGGGATTTTGTGGGAGTGAAATGGAGAGAAAGGAGGCCCTTTTGAAAGCAGTTTCTTTCACCAATCAGTAGGGCTCTTTAATGGAAATAGAAGTGAATATTCTTTAAAGGATAGAAGACACATGGAGGCTTCAAGAATGATAGATTTACAAAGGAAATGTTTCTCTTGAAGGCTCAGGAAAATATTTAGCCACTTGTTTACTTTGCCAAAATTTTAAGGTGGCTAGCACAGCTAAGGCCCTAGTTAGTACAGTTATTTGTTCTGTTTGTTTTGATTTCATGTCATTCGTCTTGTCGTGGGACTTTGTCCTGAATATGCCAAGTAATATCGAAGCTGAGCTCGAGTGTGTTTCCATCTATTTTTCCTCAAGTGACATGGGGCCCCAAGCAATTCGAAGGAGAAAAAAGAGCCCGGAAATAGAGCTATCAGAAGGAGACATACCTCTTCCACCACCTCCCATCTATAGAGATACCACCTGTGTCTTCAGTACTATGGAGATACCGCCTGTAGTTCACAAAACCATAATTCCTGGTATACCTCATAGATCGACAAGTGTAAATTTTGGTCAAGAGGTCCAAGCTACATTATGTGGGTGCCCACCCACTAATCTTCCCATTCACGGAAGTAATCGAGTGGATCCTCCAAAATCTGGACTCAAAGCTCTGGGTGATCCGCGATCACACCGGAAAACCTTTCGCCAATTTGACCGAGAAGGATGTAGAAGTGTACTACTCACTCCCGGCTAAGGAATAGTATTTCAATGCCCAGTGGATTTCCACCCACGATGTGATAGTGCAGGATACCTTGAAGGGTTGGTCGAAGGACCCTGAGAAGTTCAGAGGAAAGAAGGATCGGGAGTATAAGACCAAAGGCCTGAGAAAATTATATAGGCTTGTCGCAGATATGATGTGCAGGATGTATGATAGGAGGGACACCACTGCCTTTAATGGAACATGGGTTCCACTCATGTACATGGTCACCTCCTATGACACTCATTTCAACTGGGAACATCTATTAATATTAGCTCTAAAGGTGAACATATTAGCAGCCCAGGTACTAAAGGAGGGATGTGCTTCATAGTTTTACATGGCTTCCTACCTTCTATATGCAGTGTTCTCACGATGTAACTTTGATGATTGGCCAAAAAACTAGGACACAACACATGATGGGCCTATCCATAAATACCTAAACATGCTCTGGGCTACTAGGTACAAGCAAGACATCGATGCCATCTCAGAAAATTTTATCACTGTGTTCTACCGACATCATTTCAATGAAGATCCTCCTTGCATGTCTAGAAGGGCCATGGAGATGGTGATCAAGGTAGCTCATTGGTTTCCCATCACAGAAGGCACCTTCGTCATATTTTTTGGATCATTCAAGGTGCCTCACACACTGCCCAAGTTCATCATTGATAAAATCCTATTACAAAAGGTATGCTACGAAATGACGATCAGGTTCTCTAAAATGTTGAGAAAGGACAAGAAGAAAGCATGGCCTACCATCCCACTCACTATTGGTGCCTACACAGTCACATATTTCAAAGATGTGGAAGCAGAAGCAGAATACATAAAGGGCTTCCATTTCATAAACTTATCCCACAGGTCCTATGACCCTAAGAGGATCATCCCCGCACACAGCAAGATGGCCAAATTCAACTGTACCTACCAGCACACAGAGTGCGTTGTGGAAGAGCAAGTAAAAAACTGGTACAATGCACTCAGGGTAGCAGCCCTCGAAGGAGAAGCCAACTTGGATGGAGACCAAGAGAGTCAGCACCATGATGATCAAACTCTACAAGAGAGACTATACACTATGAAGCGAAAATACCCCATAGGAGGAGCATAGACCTCCCAATCCAAAAGGCCTACGAATACTACAGGCAGTGATCCTCCTAAGAATTAATAGGAAGGAGGAGGTAAAGAGGTCGAGGCACAACTAGATGTCGAGTAGAAGCAAAGAGAGGAAGAACTCAAGAAATCCCAAGATGCTTTGGCATAGCAACAGGAAGAAGAAAATCAAAGAAAACAGGTCGAAGAACAACAGAAGAAACGACAAAGAGAGGAACACACAAATAAGGAAGCAGAGGAGGCTCGCAAGAAGAAAGAAGAAGAAGATCAGTATAAAAGGGAAGCTGAGAATAATTTGAAACAGAAGCAGGATAGGGAAGAAGCAGAAAAGAAGAGGAAGGAGGAAGAAGCTCAGAAGGTACAAACAGATACATCCAAAAAGGCAGAGGGAAGTGGGTCACAACCCTCAAAAACTGGGAAGCAAACAGACCTGCCGCCTATCAACGTACCCCTGGCAACTCCCATGACAAGTGGACACCTCCCACTCTTAGAACTCGGCATCCCAGAGGAACATGAGGATGATGTAATCGATCTAATTAGATTATCTTACGATCAGTACACTCATAATATCAGGAAAGAGAGCGGGAAATGCCTCACACGGAATCCAGTCGGGCCTCTCGCAGTGAACATGGAGAAATACATAGTCCTAGACACCATGAAGAACCCCATAATGATAGCATCGGCCAAAAACTCTTTTGCACCCACTACCGAAGAGAATGTCAACAGGATGTTCAAATAAATATTATTTCTGCAAAACAAACTCCATGCATTCGAGCAGAGGGCTGCTCAAGTAGAGGAGGAGAAGAAGGCCCTAGAGACTGAAAACCAAAGGTTCCAACTTTCACTCACTCAGGCCAGAAGACTACAAGCCACCATTCAAGGGGAGTTTGACATCTTAGGAAGTACCATGATGCAGGTATACAAGGAGATGATCACTCTAAGACAAACAGTCGCTCCTTTGGTAGGGGCCCAAGCAGAAATAAGGAAAAATTCATCACAATTGAAGGAAGCCTCCACAACACTAGACATCATTAAATAATCACCCTTGTGGATTCATAATCATGGATTAACATTGGCATTTGTTGCAAGGACACTAAGTGTGATATAGAGTCTATGGTTGGATGGAAAATTGATTTAGACTTATGCACAAATGCAACAGAATACAAATATAAGCATAAACATAGAGATGCAGCAGAAATAAATCTTCATTTCATTAATATCAAAGAACTGAAATATACATATAAACATAATGGAAATTAACTAGCTTAGGAAAACCATAAATAACCAAAATCCTAACCCCAAGAGATGGAACACCAAGAGTTTGTGGGCCCCGTTGGGGTTATTTGGGCAGCCAACTTCCCGGGGTTGTAACTTGGTCATATGATATATATTTGGCGCATACGATACCTTGTTGGAAATATCTCTATGAGTACTACAAGATTTTCCGCAAGCCCATACCTACGACTATGAGCCTGTTTCGAACCTCAAAAAAATGTTATTTATGAGTTCAAAACAAATCTAAAAGTTCAGGACCCGAAATTCTGCTAAAAATAGTAAATGCTACTAGAATCAAGGAAACAAATGAAACAAACTAGGCGTATAGGTGGAATAGTTGGGTAGCCACCAATATCCACCTGCATCAGTCCTCCCCCCTTAAGAATCAATGGTCCCCATTTCATGCAGAGCCTCCATAAGGTGAGGAAAAATTTGTTGAACCTGATCCCTAGTGAACCACTTGCCCTGGTGAAGGAGTTGGCCTACTTTGACAAATCGATATAGTTGGATCCTGTGTTGGCAAGTGTTCTTGATCTATGTGTCCATTATCTTGTCCATTGTGGCATGTTCGATGAAACTTGGGTTGATATTTCTTGGTTCCATCTGCTCAGCAACCATGTCATATCCTCATGTCACCATTCACATTTATCCTTTCATCATTCATAATTCACCTTCATATAATCCATTCATTCACATTTACCATCATGTAACCCCTCAAATCACATCTCATCATTGCCATTAAACCCCCCTGAATTCATAAATCATCATCATCCATAATTCATGAGTCATGATTATCATAGCCCCTTTATCCAAAGTTTACCTTCATGACCAAAACAAGACATAGGGAGTGCAAATTTTCAAATTTTTTTGAAGTTTCCCACATTCTCTCTATCCACAGCCCACGCTCTGAGGGGGTTTTGCTAATTTTCATAGCAGAAGTCCGAAATAATCTTAGAAAAATATTGAAGGCATGTTTTTCAGGTGTGAGAAAGTTGTTGCGCAGATTCTAAGCCACACAACCGCTGCACAAATGTTGCACAAAATGAGAACAACCATTTTGGAGGTCTGTAATAATGGAGGGAAGCACTCAGAGGATGCTACATCATCACCATGTCATCTCAATCACATATACACACTCATCCTTGAACAAAACCATTTACAACCATATCAACTGTGGAGGTCTACTACACTTTTCTATCGATTTACTCTAAAATTGATTGTTGTTGTCATCATTTTCAAAATATTTTTCCGACCAAATGGAGCGTAATGTCGAAAAAATGAAAGAGGTTTTTCTCTAGCGAGGGGAAAAGAACAAAAGCCTCCATGTTTTTCATAGGTGTCATATATTGGGAGATTAAAATGAATATTTAAAGCCTATGTTTGAGACTGTAATTTAATGTTTTAGCAATGATTTTTTGGAATAGATGCTGAGGATATGGGGAATAATTTGAGAAAACTGAGATAGGTTTTTCTCAAAAACAAATTGTTATAAAAAACTCTCTCTCTGTTTTTACACGTGTTACAATTTTGGAGTTACGAGTGTCACTTGGAGACTCGTTTTCACAATTTCTTGTTGACAAAATTCTAAAATCTTGGAAATTCAATTTGTAAATTCGAAGTTTAGGAATTTTTTATGCCTGATGGGAGTGATAAGGTGAATTTGATGGATGGTTGATCATTACAATTCTTTTGGAGTAGGAAAATATTAAACAAACTAAAAATTTTAATTCTTTTGTGAAACTTATCACTTAGACCTATTTTTGCATTTTGACATTTCGGGACCTTCTATAATTATGTTAGTGATCATGATAGGATGTTAGTTATCAGGATAGGTATGGATAAGTGGATAAGGTTGGTTTTATGAACTTGATGTTGCTGAGTTTTTATCTAGGCTTTAAGACATGGTGTTTCGAATTTAATTTTGGTTTGATTTCCTTAGCCAATAGAAGATATATTGTGTTCCCTTATTGTGCATGCAAGAAAATATTCCTAGTTGTATTTAAACAAAACAAGATATGAAAGAAGGGTTCGATTTGAGAGAAAGAGACATGTTTTTTTTCTCTGAAATAAAATTATCACTGCAAAGTATTTGGCACTTTTCTAGAGATTCTTGTGGTATGAATTTAAAGTTTTGTGTTCCTTCTTATGTGTATTTCGTTATCTTAAATCTTAGATATTCTCGTATTAATTGGATGTAAACAGTTTTCAGAATTCATCTTTGTTGGTGCTCTGAATGATTGTATTTCATTTCTTAAACTATGATGGAATTCACCCTTGGTTAGGTGCTCCTTTATGGTATTATTATCGATATTTGATCAAAGGATATATGTTTCAGAATTCATTTCATGCTATGCTTCATGCGATTGGATATCTTTTGTGTATTTCCCAGTTCCATTCTAAACTTACTCACTATACTATGACAGATGTTATAACTTGAAGTAATTCTTACCTTGCCTCTGTTTTCATGAGTGCCTCATGTAAGCTATAATGATTTTGTGAAAATATATAAATCATGGTTCCATGCCCAGTAGCCCTCCCTCTTAAGTTTTTCAACCACTGTTATACAGATAAATCCATTCTTCGGACAAAAGCGATCTCCCTAGAATCCTAAAGTAAAACTAGAAACAAACAGAGATAAGAATAGTTATTTCCCTAAGATAACTTCGTTTAAATCATTAAAACTAGAGAAGTGGAGTGGTTATCTGACCTCTTTGCGAAGTGATTGATTGAAATATCCCTTATCTATTCCGTTGTAGCTCCTTAATTCTTTGATGAAACTTGCAAACAAAAACATACAAGGGATCAAAGGCATATGCAATATAATGATCTAAAACAAACTCAATCTAATGACCAATGAGATTAGAAATTGAGAATACCTTAATGAATACATAAAAGAGTATAAACTATTCATAATCCCAATAAGACAACACAATGAGAAAAAGGATTCAAATGTGTTAATTCAGAGATAAAATAAGATCCTTACAACCTTGTCTTGATGTCATGAATGTTCCTCCCAAATTCCTTTAATCCTTCTCCTTAGATGATATGCTTCCAAATCCAAAATTACCAGCATAAGACTACCTTTTGTGAACTCTCCTAACCCTCTAGCCTCTACTCAATTTATAAGACAAATGGAGGAGGTTTCAGATCCCTAAAAGAGGGATGAGATGCATTAATAATGGGATTAGGGTTCCTTGATCCAAGGGAATTAGTTCCATATTCAGAGGGGTTTGGCTCGAATAGATATGACCAAGAAGCTTCTAGTTGGGATATATTTTCCCAAAAAGTCTTCTAGAACTTACTTTTTCTTTTTTCTTTTCCATGAGTCATGTGTGTAGTTTGTAATGGAGAACATAGTGCAATTCTGTGCGATTTTCAATGGAAGAAACTACGCATGTGAGGAAAATGACTAGGAAAAGTGCTCACTTTCATGCTAAACAAGTTAAAAGGCCATTTTATTGAAAAATTCATGATCTGGTCAAGGAATATAAATGCTCGACTTGCAAGGGAGTGCATTGGAACATTGGTATGGATGGTGAAAGATCCATGTTAACCATTAAGTGTCATGGTGACAAAATGATGTGTAAAAACCACCATCATTGATTCTTATTTTTATTTTAAAGATCTAACCTTTGTTTTATGTCCTTAAGCCTTATTTTTTTAAAATTTTGACATTGTTTCAAGTCAGGGAGACCCCTTTGGTTGGAAAATGTTAGCTTCTAAACAAAAGAGGTTTGTGGTTACCCCTGTAAACCTTTTCTCAGCCTAGAGGTTCAATTATAGGGTGCTAACAGGTGGTATAGGTTTGGCTGAGGTGAAATTTTTAGTTGCAATACAACGTAGGTTTGATGGAATGAAATTGAGGTTTCTTGTTGATTAATCTGTGACTTCACAATGACAATAGGTTGAGATCTACAACATCATTATGTAATTGCTCATTTTGATTAGTCAACGAATTCACAATGATAGTAATATAGGTCTACGACATCATTATGAGGTTTCTCCTTTTGATCAGTCTATGACTTCGCTATGATAGTAATATTAGGTTTGTGACATCGTTATGAAAAGGTCAAAGAATCATTATGGTTTGGTTACAACTAAATTTTTGGAAATGGAATTTAATATTGGAACAGGTCGAAAGCATGAATAATGTAGGCTTCAAGATTTTGGCAGAAATAAGAAAAGATCAATAGTGAGGTAGCAATATGATTTTTTGTTGAGTTAGTTAGGTGAAGGATCATATCACCACATGCTCTGGATCACTAAGTTATTCTACTGACAAATATTCCATTAGATCATATGGAATCTATGCTTCATTAAGACTATCTATGTGGTTCCATGTTGAGTTGAAAAGATGTAAGGAATGTTTGATTATATATATAAAACGAGCCTTGTAAGAACTGGAAAATATAACATTCAATCCTACGAATTATGAGCTTGATGATGAAGAAAGAATTTGGGAAATAAATGTAGTGATCAATTGACTCTAAAATGCGATTGATTGGCATTATTGAAAAATGGTGAATGAAAACAACACAAGTATTACAATAAGCTCCATGTAATGAACAAATGGTCTCAAGTCTAGTCAGATATGCTCATTGGTGCATGATTTAATGAGAGATTCATGATGTTGTGACATAACAAAAAATGACACAATGTATCACACTATAAGTTTTGTTGAGTTCCAGTAAATAAATTTATGGGCTCATTAAATTGACGATCACATTGCAATGGCTATGTTAGAATCTCAAACTCAACATCCAAGCTCATTTGGAACAACCATATGTTTAGATTGTGAGATCAAAGGATATTTTTTCTATATTTTTCTTTCAAAAATATGGTTTTTCATTATACACAATATGCAGAGTTTTGGTTTGGAGCAAAATTGGTGTTGTAGAAAGCCTATGACATGGTTACAAAAAAAGCTTAGGTGGTTAGAATTATCTTTTTTGTGACATTACAGACCAACATGGGTGATGTGGCGCCCGAACAATGGTTTTGTTGACATATATATATTGGCACTACTAATGTAATTAGTCATTATTATTGAGCTTGACACATTGAATCATATGGTTGTGGTAAGTCAAAGTATTGACACACATTGAATCACTTGTGGATCACTCTCTGGATTGAGGCCAACCTCCCATATTTTGAAAAAAATTGTGTCATAACATATATAATTAGAACGGAAGCTATTACAAGCATCACCAAGCAGTAGAATTGGTATAAGTAGTGCATTACTTGCTAAGATAATGGTTTGAATTTTCCTCGCCACCAAGTTTGAAATTAATTTAAATTATATCACCACAAGTTTCATTTTTTCACCTCATTAGAATTATTTGGTGGCTAATGCCAAAATATGGCAACTTCTTGAAGGGCACCCGAAAAGGGGAAAATTGTAGCATTCACTTAATTTAATATATAGTTCTTATATGGTTATTTTTGGTTTTTTAGGTCATTATTTGTCCAAATTGAGATTTGAAAGAAGCACAGTGATCATAGCATAGTTGTGAATAGTTATGGAAGCTTGGAAAGCCTTGTGTAACTAATATTTAATGATAAAAATCTCCAATTAATGTTTTGAATATCGATAAGCAGGTTGTAGTGATTTTGGAAACACAGTGGAAACATGTTCCAAGAAGGGTTTTGAGTGGCCAAATCATTGATCTAGTTGAAGCAAAGTATGGAAAAAAATATGATAGTGATAGATATGAGCATTTATTGAAGTTATAGAGGCTTTAGTGGTTGTAGTGATTGCAGGTTGTGATAGTGATTGTGTGTAATGAGAGTGGTTGCGGGTTAGTATAGTGGTAATGATTTTGGTTGTGATAGTGGTTATGGACTATGCAATGATAAGAGTTACAGGTTGGAAATTATGACATTATTTAGTGATATATGATGACAGTGGATCCAATTTGGAAATGAGATGAAATAAAGGTCCACAAGGAAGTTTAAGAAGGAGGTGGGTACCTCTAGTAAGGTTGAAACCTCAATCAAGTTGGAGCCTAACTTGTGATAGAGGTTATAGCCTTAATCAGGTTGGAGCCTAGACTAGGTTGTCACCCGATCATCATCGATGTTGGAGCCTCAACTATGTTGTATCCTACAATGAGTATATGCTTTCATTCTTTTGAGGTTGTCACCTACCGCAAGTGGTGGCTTGCATTTCTTTGGGGTATTTTCCTCTAGCAGGTCATAGCTTGTAAATCAATGTAATGAATTGAATATCAAGAAGAAGAATAATTTTGGTTCTACCATATGGTTTTCCATGTAAAAGCTTGTGTCTCTTTGATGTGATGACCTATTTATTTACTGTTTATATGATGATATCCTTATGCTACATTATTATGTTTATTGACATATTTCAAGTGGTTATGATTCGTTTCTACATTGCTAATTGATAAAAAATTGTAAATTAGTAAAATAGTTGACGCATTGATTCACCCTCCCCCCCCTGACTTCTCAATGTGCTCTTGGGTCTAACAAGTGGTATCAGATAGTTATCGTCAATAAAGGAAATAACAAAAAGAAAATCTCTCAGAAAAATGAGGGTTGTAATCATGTGAGCAATGTATGTGATCCCCAAAGAAATTATTTCTACATACACATGGATGCTAAATAATTAGGTATTGCATTTTGTTTCAACTATGGTAAAGAAGGTCATTATACTTCTTTGTGTCCATATCCTACCATATATGATGAAGATGACATTCCTCAACTAATGGAGAGGAAGTAAAAATTGAAATTAAAACAGAAGAAACTTATAATTAATGAAGAAGAACTCAAAAGTTCCCTAAAGGAACTAGAGGGTTCAAGAAGAAAGGTTGCTTAATTAAAAGAGAAACTCCAAGAAAGAGATGAAATCCATAAGAAGTAGGATTATGATATTTAATCTTTGAAGAATCAACTGAAGGAAGCAAAAATATTTGATGAAGTGTGGTAGAGTAAACTAAAGGAAAAAGGAAACCCATTGTGAAACCTTAAGAAAGGAGAATATATCCTTGAAATATAAGTTAGAAGAAGTCATGAATTAAATAAAAGGGTAGTAGGAACTTTAAAAAATAAAGGACCATGATGTAGCATCCTTAAAAGCACAATTGGAAGAGTTTGAAAGAAGTAAATATGTCTTGGAAAATCAACTAGAAGAAAAGAAGAAATATTCTGAAGAGAAGAATTACAGGCTTGTAGAAGCTGAAGAAGAAATTGGTCACTTAAAGTTCGAGGTATAAGAGGCAAGGAAAAGAGAATAAATTTTGATACGTCATCTTAAAGAAAAATTTAAGATCTTGGAAAAACTTGTAACAAAGATTGAATGGGAAATTATCTTCTTGAAATCCAAATTTGAAGAAGTCTTTTCATAAGGGGTTGAAATTGACAAACTCAACAATAAATTAAAGGGTTCACATGTATTGGATAATACTATTAGTTGTCCAAGTGTCAAAACAAGTCTTGGTCATACAATTAAGCCCTCTTGCAAAGAAGACCCAAGATTCAAGTCTCCAAAGGTTGAAATTGAAGAAAATTTTAAATACATAGATGAAGGAAAAATTAATGGTATTGTTACTCTAGGTTGTTATGCCGACCAGGAAGAAGACAACAATGTAATGAAGAATGAGAATCACCAAAATTTAAATCCTCCTCCAAGGAAGAATAACTTAAAAATATAGTCATGAGAATATTTTCCATATAGGTATCAAAGTACATTTATTGGTTATTTCTTTCTATGTACTAAGTTTGGGCATAAGGCTAGGGATTGCAGAGCTTATGAAAAAAATGGTCATTAGTCGTCGAGAAGAAGGTTTACAAGAATATTGGATACATATGGATTAAATGGTAGAAATTATATGTCAATTCCTCTTGCATTCAAGTATTATGTAAGATACTTTAGACACCACAATCTTGGACATGTTGCATGAGAATGTAACATGAAGTTCCCCAAGAAAAATAGGAAAGAAGAGGGATCTACCAGGCAAGGAGAAATTCTAATTAAAGTTTGAAGAAGAAAATAGGTTGATTCAGTTATTAGATATGCATTGAGCATTCAAGGAACTGACGTGAGTTTTAAATTATGTTATGTACCCTAATGCATAACTTATGATTTCTCTATTTGAAGTTTTTCCTAATAAAGAAGTTTCTTATTATGAAAAGTATGCTTTGGTTGTAGCGGTAACTAGAACAAAGTGGAATAAGCATGGATGATGTAAGAGGAAGAAAGTAAGGAAGAAAAAATTAGCCAAGATAATGATCATTCAATATGAGCATGATAGCAAGCATGGCCAGATGAAGAGAGATAATACATCATCCATCAATCAAGAAGATTGACAAAAGAAAATTATGATGTAGAAATCAATAAAAATACTGATACACATTGAATAGGTATATTCGAGGAAAGAAATAAAGGAGGAAGCTTATTTGTAGTTAGACAGGGGGAGACTTCATCACATCCACAGGTCCACTGGAAACATTAGGTTCCTAGGATAATTTAGGGGAAATAAGAGAATGTGGATATGATAGGTATTTATCAATGAAGGAAGCATGGTCTTAGGGTGGGACTCTATCATATATTAGAAAGCACATGTAGGCACTTATTTTTGATGATGACATGGTCTCAGGACTGAGACCAAATCCACAAGAAAGCACATGATCCTAGGGGGAGAATTTATATGCATGAAAACATGTTTATATGGTAGCATAAAAGAGGAAAAATTATTATAGGTTCACATGATCATATAGGGACATGAAAAACTCAAGATGATAACATACTTCATGTGGGAAAATGTTGAGGAGTACTAACAATATGCGACAATTATGGCAAAAAGGAAGTCACCGCAAAATACAGTTTGCACATGAGTCTTTCATGACCCGTTGTCATTAATGTAAAAGGGTGATAGATTGCAGATATTAATAGTAAGACGGAAAGAGAGAGTGTAGATAGTGAGTATTTTGTCGCAAGTATGACATCAATGACTATCAATTTCTAGTGATGTTTCCATCAATTACAAAAGGGACATTATTGCACAATGTATTTTCATTGATAACAACAAGGGTTATTGATGTAAAAGGGGTGCCTAAGGAAGCAATAATATCCTCTATGCAAAAATACAATAGTTAGGTCTGTTGCAGGTTTTCATTAAGTGATGTTAAAGGAGTTTGAATTCATACAGGTTTTTGATGTAGTTATATTTTCCTAATAAAACTATGGACAAAATGAGTGAATAGGCCTCATTGAGACCTTTCCAATGATATATTATGCTTTGAAAAATACCAGATAGATGAAAAGTTATGGCTTTGAAAAGAACAACCAGAATAAAGGTCCCAAGTATGGGGAAAAACCTAATAACCACCAAATTTAATAAAGAATGTGCATGTTCGATGGTGATATTGATAACATTCATCTCTAAGGCATGATCATGTTGAAAATCGGGCTAGTCATGGTCATGGAAAAATATTTAATAGCAGGGGCGTATGGGGCATAACCAAAAGGCTCTCCCTTTGGTCACTTGGTTCCATTGACTGTATGGTTAATAGTTAGGCTTGTTTAGAATTTTATTATAACATATTATAGGCATAAATCATGGGCTTTTGGTCGGTCCTCCAATAAAACTAGACCACATATTCAAGTATAAATATCCATGCTGTGACTGAGGAGAAGATCAAACTCGTGGAAGAATATGAAAGTAAAATTGAAATACAAGTTATGATATCTAGTTCGATGTCCATGATGAGTTCTATTTTATGTTATTGTTTTCTTATTTTCTAGTTCAAAGGTGATAGAGGTTTGGATGATGCAATTTTTTTGTCGCAATAGAACGTAGGCTCGATGGAATGCAACTGTGGTCTCTCCGTTGATTAATCTGCGACTTCGCAATGATAGTAGTCTGAGGTCTGCGACATTTTTATGTGGTTTTTCCTTTTGATTAGTTAGTTACTTTGCTAAGATAGTAATATGAGGTCTATGGCATGGTTGTGAGGTCCCTCCTTTTGATTACTCTACGACTTCACTATGATTGTAATATGAGGTTTATGACATCATTATGAAAATTTTAGAGCATTATTAAGGTTTAGTTACACCAAAATTTTTGGAAGTGGACTTTAATATTGGCACAAGTCAAAAGTTCGAATAACGTAGCCTTCAATATTTTGGCAGAAATAAGCAAAGACCAGTGGTGAGGCAACAATATGAATTTCAGTTGAGTTGGCTAAGTGAAGGATCATATCACCACACACTCCGACTCACTAAGGTATTCCAGGTAAAAATACTCCATTAGATTGTATGGCATATTTTTTTTTGGAGGAGACAAACCAGTCCTTTTAATTATGAAAAGAAATAGTACATATGTAAAAGGAATTGAAAACATGCATGCAACCCCAAACTATGACATCTATGTTTCGTTAAGACTATCTATGTGGTGCCATGTTGAGTTTATAAGCTCTAAGGAACATTTGATTAAATACATCAAATGAGCCTTATCAATCTTAACAAGAGCAACATTCAATCCTACGGTTTGTGAGTTTGAGGATGAATAATGAATTTTTGAAATGAAAATAATGATCAATTGAATCTAAAGTGCGACTGATTCGAATTATTGACAAATGGAAAATGAAAACAATTACATAAGTTTAACAATAATATCTATGTAACGAATAAATGGTTTCATGTCTATTCAGATGCTCATTTTGCTCTCACTTTCAGTTGCAGACCCCAGAGTATAGGATGACTATTGAATGTATAAGATGGTGGTTTAGTAGAGGCAAAATTTTCAGAATTATCCCTTTTTTATTTCACTGGTATCTATGGTGCACAAGAAACAGGAAGACCTTTGAAGGATAACCTTTCACATCAGAAAAAGTATGTCTGCAAATCTATAGTTCATGGGAAAAGCTGAAATTAAAGTAGAAACCACCGATTTATCAAAGATATTGCGCCCCTTTGAAATACATTACTTCGCAGGTTTTTTTGATGGAGCATCACAAAATCAAAGCTGTGGATGTGGAGCATGGCTCATGATATCCCCAAATTTTCATTACAAAATTTATTGGAGCGGGGGGATGGGAACTAATATGAGGGCGGAGCTATTAGCCTTGTGGGTCTGCTATGGTTTGCTAGCTAGTTATATATGGAGAAGTTGTGGGTCTTTGGAGACTCAAAAGTCCTCATTAAACATATGAACAAGAGAACTCACCTAAATCCCTGTCACCTCTCACATTGGCTAGAGTGGATATATGCTTTAAAGAGGACTTTCACTTCGATTTATTTTTGTCACATCTATAGAGAAAATAATAATGAAGCAGATCGCCTATCCAAAAAAGGGTTGAATGGTATATTCAGAGAAATGCACTACAAGTTATTCAACTCATTCAGACCTAGTGCAGAAGGTAAGGTAAATTTCATATGAGTTTCGAAATTCTAGTTCTGAATAGGAATGATATGGAACCATGCTACAAAATACATAGAAGAAAGGAGTCTTATCCTCTGTTTTTTGTTGAACAACATGCACAGACCTCAGGAGGTTTTGATAAGATGTAATAGTTTTGGTAATAGTTCCAGATAGTTTTTTTTGGGGAATGCCCTCTAGACTTTGAATGAAATTGATGTATGATGGAAACTCTTTTCATACTTATGTTTTGGACCAATCTTAAGTTTTTGCCCTGGTACTTAATATAAACTAGAAGTATTTTTCATGTTTAAAAAAAAATATATGTTCATTGGTGCACAGTTTGTTGATATATTCATGATGTTGTGACAAAGAAAAAAATGATGTAACGATGCAAGTTTTTGTAAATAAATTTATGGGCTCGCTCGATTGACTGCCACATTGCAATGGTTACATTGTAATCTCAAACCTGGGACAAGGCTTATTAGGGGTAATCAAAGGCTTGGATCATGAGCTCAAAGGATATGTTCACCAACTTTATCTTTCAACAGTATGGTTTTGCATTATACATGATATGCAAAGTTTTGGTTTGGTGAAAAATGGCATTGTAAAAAGCCTATGATCTGGTTACAAAACAAACTCAGGTGGTTAGAATTATCTTGTTTGTGGCATGATTGACCAGCATGGGTGATGTGGCACCTGAACAATGATTTTTTTGACATGATATATATATTGGCACTATTGATTTAGTTGGTCATGATTATTAATCTTGACGTATCGAATCATATGCTTATGGTAAGTCAAAATATTGACATGCATTACATCACTTATGGATTACTCACGGGATCGAGACCCACCCCCCATATTTTGAAACCAATTGTGTCATAAAATATATAATTAGAGTGGAAAATATTACAATCATTGAGCAAAAAAATTGGTAGAAGTAGTGACTTATTCCTACAAGGTCAGGGTTCAAATTTTGCTCCACCACCAGTTTGAAATAAATTTTTATTTTACCACCACAAGTTTCGTTTTGTCGCAATGTTAACATTATTCATTGCCTATCACTAGAATCTGACAACTTGTTAAAGGGAACCCAAAAAGGGGCAAACTGTAGCACACTTAATATAATATATAGTTCTTATATGGTTATTTTGGGTTTTTGAGGTCATTATTTATCCAAATTGAGATCTGAAAGAATCGTAGCGATCATGCTTAGTGGTGGATACTTTTGGAAGTTTGGAAAGCCTTGTTAAAAAATATTTGATGATCATAATTTCCAATTGATGTTTTGAATATTTATGAGCATGTTGCAGTGATTTTGGAAATGTAGTGGAAACAAGTTCCAAGAAGGGTTTTGAGTGACCAAATCATTGAATTGGTTGAAGAATAATATGGGAACTAAGCAACATGATCGTGATAGATATGAGTATTTGTAGAGGTTGCAATGATTGTAGGTTGTGATAATGGTTGTGGACTATGCAGTGACATGATTTACAAGTTGCAGATTATGACATTACTTATTGTTTATGATATATGATGACGATGGATCCAATTTGAAAATGAGAAGAAATAGAGGTCCAAAAGGAAGTTTAATACAAAGGTCGGTGCCTCTAATGAGGTTGAAGCCTCAATTAGGTTCGAACTTACTCATCATCAAGGGTGTAGCGTTAATCAGGTTGGAGCCCACTCATCATCAAGGTTAGAGCCTTAATCAGGTTGTAGCTTACAAAGAGAAGTTGTTTTCATTTTTTCAAGGTTGGTGCCTCAATCAGGTTGTAGCCTATCACAAGTGGTAGCTTGCATTTCTTGGGGGTAGTTTCTTCCAACAGATCATGTCCTGCAAATCTATATAAATTGAATTTCAAGAAGAATAAGTTTTGTGGTTTCCTCCATATGGATTTCCACATAAAAGAATATGTCTATTTGGTGTGATGGCCTCTTGATTTACTGTTTATATGATTATAACTTAATGATGCATTATAATGTTTATTTCTATAATGCAAGTGGTTATGATTGGTTGCTACATTGCTAATTAATAAAAAGTTGTAAAATTGTAAAATAGTTGACACATTGATTCACCCCCCTCCGCAGCGTACTCTTGGGTCTAACAGATCATGCACTAAAAATGTGGAGACATTACTGAATGGGGAGGAAAAGTACTTTAAGGATAGGCCTTAATGGTTTGAAATATTTATTTGAATAATAGGCTTTAAATGACATGCAAACAAGATGGTTAGACTTTCTTAATGAAAATGACTTTGTTATAAACATATTACAATGAAAGAGAACTAGTTTGTTGATTCACTCGATAGAAGAATACATTAAATTCATGTTATAACCATTAGCATGTGCAAATAATATTTGAAAAATACATTTTTTGAAGCTTTTATTTCAAATCAACTTTAGCTATAGGTTAAATAAGGATTTCACCAAGAAAATGTCTAGTAGAAATAGGAAGAGTATAAGTTGAAAGAATTATGGCTTTTTTATGCATAAAAACATAGTATATTGTCCCAATTCTTATGAATAATTCTCCCAAGAAAACAAGGAGTTAACATAAATGAGTTAATATAACATGATTTTTCATAAAAGAGATTACTTGGTTGCATGGAATATCTAAGGAATTTTTTTTTGAAATAAATCCAAAGTCTACCGTAAACTTTATAAATATATTATTTAAGGGTTTTGGTACAAATTTGAATATTAATACAACCTATCATCCTCAAATAGATGGGAAAACAGAGTGAGTTTATCAGATGATTGAAGACATGCTAAGACTGCATGTGATAGATAAGCCATATAAGTGGGAGGAATTCTTAAATTTAGTCAAATTTTCCTTCAATAATGGATATTAATATTTACTAAATATGATCCCATTTCAAGCTTTACATTGCATAAAGTTAAATATTCCAATTAGTTGGAAGGATCCCTCTTCTTCTCCCTGGTCTCCACAAGGGATGTTATAAAAAAATAAGCATGTAATTTTCTTTATAGAGACTCATGAGATAAGGCATAAATCATTGCTAATTTTTCAACATATTTACATGTTTCTCTGCTTATGGAACAAAGCTTCATCCTAGATGTAGAGGCTCAAGAGGTATTTTGTGAGTTTTGTATGTTGATATAGCCTTCAAGATATAGGAGGAATGTTAACATCTGCTTTCCAAGTTATATTAGCTATTAATAGATAAAAGACACTCAAATTCCAAATTATAAACTACAATTTGTTATTTTCCTCCATCTTATTCAACCCATGCCATAACAAGCAATCATTAATTCCTATTTATCTAACTCTCCCCATGATCTCCAAGATTTTAGTTATGGGCGATGTTATTATCGTAGGTGAATTCACTATTGTAACAAAAATATGTGGTTCCAACTATATGATATAATTTTAGATCTTCCTAGGCCATAGTGGTGTATTTATTGGTTATCCTTATGCTAGTACAAAGAGTGTTGTTGTCATGTACCAATTTTCTTGTGTTATAATAGAAAAGAAGAACTCTAAAAAATAAAAATAATATGTAAAATGTTGAAGGTAAGTAGTTCTCTTGTAATTGTGTAGTAATGAAGAGTTGTAATATAAAAGTAAAAAGAGTCATTATCTTTTAGTACAGAACCATTCATCTATTGTTTATTTGAAATTTGGCAGCTGTCTTGGCTAAGGAAAATGAATATTTGGAGATGTGTTAGTGATAAGAGGAATTCCTAATCAGGGTTGTATTTGGGTGGTGACCTCAAAGTTGAAATAGTATAATTATTTCTTATCTAATAAGGGAATATATGATCTCTTGTAGTGATCTTTCCAATTCCAAGACGAGACTTATATAAGATAAGTCCTTGGTACGTGCATTGCTATTTAAATGATTATTGAATTTTTTTTTTTTTAATTAATGTTGTATGGTAGAATATTAACATATTCTTATACGATCAAATGGTTCTTTATTGTTATATTTATGTTAATACACGTGGTAGCTTATGTTGACAACTACACCAAATTAATATCATGCATTTATTTTCTTTTACAAAATGAATACTTATCATGCAAATTTTGAATTGAATAAGAAATTTAAAGCCAGGGAAGATGACCACACTTACAATTGTGAACTATGTTATGAATAGTTTATTTCTGATGAGAAAAATGTATAGTATGTGTGTAGACCATCTACCTCCCCTTATAAATCATGCATAAATTACATTTAGAATTTAATATTCAACTTCTAGATCCCCCATGAATCCTAAGTAAGTACCCTCATTCATCTATCATTATCCATTTTGATTAGTTTAATATACAATCCATAAACTTCCTCAAAACAAGGCTTCTCTTAGTATATGATATTGCTGATTTGGTTTATTTCTCCCCTCATTTCACAAAAGTCATTCAATCTTCTATAGTAAACATGTTCCCCATTCTTACCTCTCACCCTCCTAAGGTTGATCACTACACCCAAAATTCCTAGCATTATTCAGAATGCAAAAACATCCTCATAGTATAACCATATAAATTGTGAGGCATAAATCATTCTCCAACTCAAAGCAAATGAAAAGAAATTGTATGAGCATTCTTAAGAGGAAAAAGGGCAACTACCACTTGAAAAATTATGTGAATATACTCAACCAACTATGGTTCATTCATAACTCTTTTGGAGGATTTTCCTCTCTAAGAAATTGATGTGTGAAAAATCTATCATCTCTACTTGGTTTGAACATATCTCCAACCTTTACAATCCTCCAAAATCATTCAAGCATTCAAGTTAACCAAAAACCTATTCATTTTTGCTTATTCTCTAGCCACCTAATCATTTCTAGCATCCTTAAACTTCAATCCAACAAATCCCAAGATATGGAGGTTCTAAAAATGAAATTGTTAAACATAGTTTAGAAGTCCTAGCAGTCCATATCTATTGTGTAACCAGCTCCAAAAATAGAAGAAAAGAGATATCAACACCTTAGAAATAAGCCACTTTGAGGGGGCAACCTCCAATACATTACATAAATGAACAATTCTTGGATGATACAATTTACAAAACCTCATTTCTATATATAGGAGTCCATGTGGCCATAATCTAATCCTAGTGGGCCACAATGTAATCCTAGCCGACCTAACAATAATAATTTAAGGGCACAATAATAACAAAATGGGGGTTAAAAGGGTACAATAATAATAATAAGAGGGTTACACTAATAACAATAAGGGACTATACTAGTAATATAGGGACATAACATGCCCCTCTCCTTCAAAAAAGTGTTGTCCTCAACACTTGAGTAGCTCTGGGTGCTTCTGTATAAACTTCTCATCCTCCCATGTAGAATCTTCAATGGGTAAGTTCTTCCACTTGATGAGATATTCTGAAATTGATCGATTCCGTAGCTATCAACTTCTTGTTTCCATGACCGCTTCTTGGAGAACTTCTTGTTGATGCTCGATGTGATCTTCCACTGCTTGAACCTTCGAATTTTCCCTTAAAGATGATGTGATGGATGGTGGATGATATCCATAAAGTGCCAGAAATGGGGTCATTTTTGCTGCAGTATGGAAGGAAGTGTTATACCACCATTCAGCAAGAGGTAACCACTTGACCCATTGTGTTTGTTTATCGGATACAAAACAACGAAGATATCCTTCCAAACATTTATTTACTATCTCAGTTTGACCATCAGATTGAGGATGATAAGATGAGCTATGAGCTAATTGAGTACCCAAACAAGAAAATAACTCCGTCCAAAAATTTCCAGTAAAAATGGGATCTATGTCGCTCATAATAACCCTTAGGCTTCCATGTAGCTTTTGAATTCTATCCATAAATGTAGTAGCAACTGTACTTGCTTTAAATGGATGAGATAATGCACAAAAGTGTGCATACTTGGTAAGTCTATCAACTACCACCATGATGACACTCTTTCCTTCGGACTTAGGTAAACCTGTGATAAAATCCATTGAAATCTCCTCCCAACATTGACTTGGAATGGATAAAGGCTGTAGAAGTCCCGGGGTCTTAATTGTTTCCACTTTATTCTGCTGGCAAACCAAAAATTCCGCCACAAACTTTTGAATATCAGATTTAAGGCCATCCCAAAAAAATTCTTTCTTCACCATGTGGTAAGTTTTTAAAAATCCTAAGTGTCCTCCTAAAGGAGAAGTGTGCAATTCCAAAAGAATCTTTTGTTTTAGTTGGGAATTCTTACAAAGATATAAGCGATATTTATACCATAAGGAATCATTTTTCCAACTAAATGTATCAGATGTACTAGGATCTTGCTGCAACTTTTGAATGAGTGTCCATATATCTTTGCCCTTCTTCCATTCATCTCTTGCTTCGGTTACCCAATCTGGTTGGATAATAGAAATGGCACAAAGCAATGCTTCCACCTCTTCATTATTTCTTAAGAGTGCATCTGCAACAACATTAAGCTTTCCTTTTTTGTAGATTATTTCAAAGTCATAGCCCAACATCTTTGTCACCCATTTTTGCTACTCTTCTGAAGATAGTCTTTGTTCCAAAAAGTGTTTAAGACTATCATGATCAGTTTTTACCTTGAAGTGTCTTCCCATTAGGTAAGTTCTCCATTTATTTAGTGCATGCAGTATTGCTAACATTTCCTTCTCATAAATATGTTTCTGTAAATACTTTTCTTTGATTGGACGACTTTCAAAAGCAATGGGTCTTCCTTCCTGCATTAAAACTGCACCAATTCCATTTCCTGAGGCATCACATTCCACAATAAAGGTTTTTGTGAAGTCTGGCATAGCTAAGACCGATGCTAGGCACATTGCCTCTTTAAGATGTTCAAAGGCCTTAGTTGCTTCAGGAGTCCATGAAAATGCATCTTTCTTCAATAATGTTGTTAGAGGTGCTGCTATTCTCCCATAATTCTTAACAAACTTGCGATAATACCCTGTTATCCTGAGAAATCCTCGCAACTGCTTTATGGTCGTGGGGAATTTCCATTCCTTAATAGCTTTAATTTTGTTAGGGTCTACTTTAACACCCTCGTGAGATATAATATGACCCAGATATTCCACCTCTTGTACTCCAAAGAAACATTTGGATGTTTTTGCATATAATTGTTTCTCCTGCAATAGTTTGAGCACCCTGTCAACATGTTCAACATTATCCTTCCAAGACCTGCTGTAGATTAGTATATCATCAAAAAATACTAGCACAAATTTTCTAAGGAAGGGTTTGAAAATGGAATTCATCAACCCTTGAAATGTAGAAGGTGCATTGGTAAGACCAAAAGGCATGACCAGAAATTCATAATGACCCTCATGAGTTGGAAATGCTATTTTTGGAATATCTTCAGTCTTCATTCTAATTTGATGATATCCTGAACGAAGATCCAACTTGGTAAAATAAATTGCTCCATGTAATTCATCCAATAATTCATCAATCATAGGAATGGGAAATTTGTCTTTAATGGTGAGCTTATTGAGCTCCCTATAATCCGGACACATTTCGCCATGATCCATCCTTCTTGTGTACCAATACTACAGGAGCAGAGAAAGAACTTTGACTGGGTTGAATTATACCCGCCTCTAACATTTCTGCAATCATACGTTCAATTTCGCTCTTTTGGAAGTAAGGATATCTATAAGGCCTGATGTTTGGAGGAACACTTCCTGGAATCAAATGAATAGCATGATCATGATCACGAATAGGTGGAGTCCTTTGGGAGTTTCAAACACCTTGGAATGATTGTCCAAGACTTGTTGGAGATCTGCAGAAATAGATGATTTTGATGTTGGAACTTCTAGTGAGCATAATTGTGCAATTACGCCTCGCTGTTCTTTCTTTAGAAGCTTTGTCATGACATTGGAGCTTATTATCCTTCCTGGCTTCCCCGCAATACCCCGTAATTCGACTTCCTTTCCTTCTGAAAAAAATTTCAAGAAAAGTTCTTGAAAATTAAAAGCTACCGTCCCCAAAGATTGTAACCATTGTACTCCTAGTACAACATCAGCACCTCCCATAGGAATTGAAAGCATTGGACTAGTCAACACATATTCCCCCATGGTTAGCTTGATGTTATGGCATTTTCCAGAGCAATTTATAGTTCCTCCATTTGCAACCATCACTTGAAATTCTGGTGCTGGGTATAGGAAACAATTTAATTCCTTGGCTACCTTACAATGAATAAAATTATGGGTGCTACCTGAATCAATCAACACTATTACCTTTTTCTTCTTGATCTGTCCTGCTATCTTGAGAGTTTGAGGAGTGGTAATTCCTGCCAGTGCATTACATGATATGGTCGGATTCATTTCTTCCTCTTCTAGGGCCGGTTCCTGGTGTATATCCTCTTCATGTTCATTTTCTTCTTCTTCTTCACAATCTATGTAAAATAATTTCTTTTCAGCACACTTATGACCTTTAGTGTATTTGCTATCACAACTGTAGCAAAGCCCTTTTGCCCTTTTTTCTTCCAATTGTTGTGGTGTCAACCTTGTAGGTTGTGGAAATCTAGGCGTAGCAACACTTCCTTCTTTATAGAATTGAGTGGTAGGCTTCCTTGTCGTCATTATTTTACATTCAACTTTTCTTGCCAACCTGAATGCCTTCTCCAATGAATCCGGTTCCAAAACGCGAACTTCATGTTGGATGTTATCCTTTAAAGTTCCTATGAAGAGATCGATCCTGTGTTCCTCTGGAATATCAGTTACCCTTATATTCAATTTTTGGAAGTCCTCAATGTGCTGCCCCACTAAACCCTTTTGTTTGAGATTTATCAATTGGCTAAAGAAGGTGTTGCTCTTTGTATCCTCATAATGTGCTATCATTTCCTCAGTAAAAATTGACCAAGTGACAATTTTTTTACGGGAGCAAAGCCATCGATACCATACAAATGTATTTTGTTCTAAATGTAAAATTGCAATGCGTACCTTTTGTGTGTTTTGCACGTTATGGAGATCAAAATATTGCTCCATCTGTAGTATCCATGTTACAGGATCCTTTCCATCAAACTTCCTCATATCCATTTTTGGAATATGGTGATTCTTCCCACCAACATTAGAGTTTATGAAATCATGATTAACATTTATTTTGTTCTCATCATGAGGTTCTTCTACTATCTTTTCACCATTAGGAAACATTTCTTGTATCAACTTTGTCAAACCTTCGATGTCTTCTTTTAGATCATTCTTCATGTTTTCCATGTTGTCTTTCATGTCATCCATCTTAGCTTCCATGCCAGCTTCCATGCCATCCATCTTCGCTTCCACGCCTTTCTTCAAAACTTCCATTTCATTTTTTGTTGCTCTTTGCGAGAGTGAAATTTGTTGCACTTGCTCTTGTAATTTTGATTGATCATGTTTCAATTCTTCATCTTCGTGAGTCATAGTAGAGCCTTCTGAAGGCTTAATGGGTGTTGAATTATTTTTACGAGGCATATTTTAGAACCCAATACTGATTTCTATTCTACAATATTTCCTTGGAATCAATTCAAATTGATTCTACAAACAAAACTTATGCAATTTGGAAAAAAATGCACAACTTTTTCTTGCTTTTAAGGAGCTCGATATTGAAATTGGATTATCTATGTGATTGCAGCACTTCAATATTGTAATTTTGGTACCAACGTAGCCCTCTAAATTATCTTTCGAATGCCACAGGTCTGACCTGATTTGGATTCTCCAAGGCAAAGTTGTGTCCAATCTCCCACAATGACCTAATTATGGACTGGTTCAGTAGAGCGAACTTGTACGACTTGCCATGTTTCATTGTTTCGTTCTTCGGCTCTAAACTTGATATCCAAGAAACTACAATCTGTGTACTTGTGACCACTTTTTACGGAACTCCAGTAGATGCTCGGAGAAGTTGCTGAATATTTCCCACGATCACCTCTTTGAGATGGTCAGACACGAGAAAAGCACTACCTTCCACAAATCATATCTCCGAAAACATTGCGAACTAAGATCTAAAATTTTACGATTATTTTCCTTAGGATTTCAGCTTTGCACCCTAAAAATTTCAGCTTCTAAAACTTCGTAGAAAAAAAATTATAGCACAAATTCCACGATGACCTGTTTAGGAGCCTGAACAAAGACCTAACTTCCACAGATAATATCTCCAAAAATATTGCGAACCAAGCTCTTAAATATTTTGACGATGTTCCTAAAGATTTCGGCTTCGCACCCTAAACATTTCGAATGCATGCGAAACTTTGCGAGAAAAAAAATTTATTGCAGGTCTTCCCACGATGACCTGTTTGGAGCAGCGAAACCCTAGAATCCAAAGCTCTGATACCAAATGTTGTGTAACCAGCTCCAAAAAGAGAAGAAAAGAGATATCAACGCCTTATAAATGAGCCACTTCGAGGGGAAACCTCCAATACATTACATAAATGAACAATTCTTGGATGATACAATTTACAAAACCTCCTTTCTATATATAGGAGTCCATGGGGCCATAATGTAATCCTAGTGGGTCACTATGTAATCCTAGCCGACCTAACAATAATAATTTAAGGGCACAATAATAACAAAATGGGGGTTACAAGGGTACAATAATAACAATAAGGGGGTTACACTAATAACAATAAGGGACTATACTAGTAATATAGGGACCTAACAATATCATAGACTTGTTTAACAATATGGTGCTTCATGGATTTACACCTTACTGGATTTTCCATATCATTCATCCCATCTATAAAATAGGAGACCAAAGAAACCCTAGTAACTATCACACTATGATTCATGGTTCATTCCTTGTTTAATATATTTTCCACATCCTTAAACATCTACATATCCAAATGGGATAAGGAAAATTGGTTGGGGGACAAAGGACAAGCAGTTTTAGGAGTAACAATCATACCAATGATCATAACTTCTTTTTGTCATCCATCATTAAGGATTCCAAGGAAAACAATCGTAAAGTATATTTTTGGTTTCTAGAATTCCATAAGGCATTTGATATTTCTCCTTGAAATTTGCTAATTGTAAGGTTGAAGACCCTGGATCTTCCTCCCTTAGAGGTTTTTCTTGTGATGACTCTTTATGATACTACTATTGGTAAGTTAAAAAGGATCCTTGGTGTAGTAAATGATGTTCATGGTACCATAGGGGTAAAATAGGGCCTCCCACTCTCCTTGCAATTTTTGGATCTACATTGATGAGCTAGAAGAAATCATAGCAAACACATTGTGTGAGATGGATGTGTGTTTACTCTTTAAAGTCTCTATTACAATTCTTCTGATTGTAGATGACATTATCCTAATGTATCACTCAATGAAGGGTTTCTAGAGACAATTGTACATCTTATCTTCCTTTTGCTACACTTGTAAGATTCAGGGTAATTTTGGGAAATCAAAAATCATGGTTTTTAACACCCCTAAAGAGGAGGCCAATAAGGTAAGAGGATTGATTTTATCTCTCTCTCTCTCTCTCTCTCTCTCTCTATATATATATATATATATATATATATATTAGGGGTCCTCTTCCCCAAACCACACTTTATTTTGACTCTAGTAGCAGAGAAAATATTGAGCAATCAGTATGCAACTCTTACCACACTTAAAGATAAGTGTTTTCAACTTCACATCTAGGACATTTGGGTAAAGATCCACCTCTTTCATGCATTATTAACACCTACCCTCTTGGATAGTTATGAGGATTGGGGACCATACCTTCAAGAAATCGATCAAACTAATTAGAGAGAGTGCTTATCACAACGTTATGCAAACTTCTTCCTACCAAGAGATTAGTCTCATGTGCTATCATCCTTATAGAATTTTTCCAATCCCAATTCATTAATTTTGTTATCTTTCATGTGGTGACAATCACACACATGCTTGGAGAAATGGGAAACTCCCAAAGTGGTCATCTCATGTATCCTTATCTTACTTTTAGATCTTTTATGGAGTTGGTAATTTCTGGGGTTGATTCTTGTTGGTATGTGGGGGTTTCTCCATTGCTTCAACTCTTTGACCTTGATATTGGGACACCACCTTGGCTAACTTTTTCTTGGATGCCCCTAATCTTTCCGGGGGGGGGGAGATAATCAAGGGTATTAAATTTGAGATCTAAAATACCTATATATGGTCCATATGGTTTGAGCTTGGAGAGTTACTATCTTGAAAACTTTAGCCCTACAAAGATGTATATCTTTTTGACGGGTTCATTGATCTTGAGGATACACCAAACTCCAGTGGCCTTGTAGCCTAAGGGTTCTTTCTCAATTCAGGTTGTTCTCCCACCATCTTTGTAGCTAGAAAAACCACCATATTCTTTAGAAGAATTGTACCATATTTGTACCTTAGAGATTAAGAAACACTTTGCTTGTAAATGCTCTTTCTTCTATTAGATAGGAATATAATTTTATTGTCTCACTACAAGGAAAATGCCATCTAGCAATTTTTTTTTAGGAACCCCACAGAAAATACCCCATACATCCGTTTCTAGTGAAGGTTACTAGAGGAGGTTGGTGGGTGGAGGATTTTGAGAATGTTTTCCAATCTGTGCACTTATCATTAAACGTCGCCCCGGTGCTTTGCAATATTGAAAGCACCGGTCGGCACAAAAACATTGGCACACCAAACACCGTGCTCTCCCTACACACCCCCTGGTGTGTTGTATTATTCTATAGCACCAGTGCGTCACACATCTTCCACGTCGGTGCATTATAAAACACCGCGCCAAAACTAAAACCGCCTGGTGTGGTAGAACGAAACCGCACCGGTGCATCATAAAACAACGTTCCAAAATAGAAACCCATTGGTGTGTTTGTGAGAAACAACACCGGTGCGCCTGTAAAACACGCGCACCAGTAAAGGGTTAAATTAAAAAAATATTACGGCAAAAAAACCGGATTTTTCATTTTTCTAGTGCTCCCGAGCTCTCAATTACTGGTGCGCGCTCTACCATAGAACACACCAGTGCGCACAAAACATTGGCACACCGAAAAAAGTGCACGACGTACATACCCGCCCGGGGCATATAATTACGGTAACGCACTAGTGCTTCACTACTCTTCCATGTCGGTGCATCATAAAACACTGCGCCAAAACATAAACATGTCGGTGCATTCTTATCTAAGAGCACTGGCGCGTCTCTAAAATGCACGCACCAGAATAGCGTTAAATAAAAAAAAAATTAAGGCCAAAAAAATGGTGCTTTACGACTATTCCGCACCGTTGCTTTACGAATATTCTGCCCCGGTGCACCATCAAAACAACGTGCCAAAACTGAAACATCCCAGTGTGGTGTTAGCAAACCGCCCCGATGCATTATAAACAACGCGCCAAATGTGGCATCGCCCGGTGCGCTGGTAAGTAAGCATTCCGGTGCGCCTATAAAACCCCACGCACCGGAAAAGGGTTAAATAAAAAAAAAATTACGACAAAAAAATTGCATTTTTCACTTTCCTCAATGCTCCAGAGCTCTCAAGCACTGGTGCCATTTCCCATTCTCTGAGCCACCCTAACATCGGTGCTCTCATTGTACCGATTACATGCGCTGCTGCTCTGCATTGGCCACCAATCTCCAACTTTCATTTTGAAAAACGGTGGAAAATTTTTCTTTTGCAAATTTTACAGCCAATATGCCTCCTCGACGGTGAAATGTACATGTATTATTCTAGTTTTTCCATAATTAAGCCTTTTAGCAGATTAGAATTTGAAATAACCTTAAAAATAACCATTAATATATATATATATATATATATATATATATATATATATATATATATATATTTTTTTTTTTTTTTTTTTTTTTTTGCATGGTGTGACAGAGCTGTTCGGCTCGCACTGGATTGCGATGCTAACGATATCTGCATCATTTCCGGGGCAGTATCGAAAGGTGCCCCGCATAATTTTAAATTAAAAAAATAAAATGTGGTGCACTCATTTAACCAAGCACACTGTTGACCAAGGGAATCCCAGTGCAGTGTGTTGATGGTATTATCCACCCCAGTATATGTCAGCGCGCCACATTCTGCATTCCAAGAGGGTTAACGGTACGGCCGGGTAAAACACCGCACCGTTGACTATGTAATTGTTATGAAATCGGTGTGTTGACATGACTATACGCTCCGAGGCGTATATTTCAGTCAACGCACCGCTATTCTGAACCTAGATTTAGTCAACAGTGCTTGAAAAATAGATAGTTGCATCAAGGTTGGTGTGTTGTATTTCATTAGGGGCACCGGGAATGGAGCGCTACAAACTTAAGCCACACCTTGGAGTAATAACGAGCATTTTTTTATACCGGTACATTGGTATGTTATTTTTTTTTCAAATATATATACATATATATATATATATATATATATATATATATATATATATATATATATATATATGTATATTCATAAATACATGTTTTTTTTAATAAAAAAAAATATTTAATATGGAAATGATTCAGAGAGAAGAGGAGGAACAATAGCAACAACAGGCTGAACAATATGACATGATTCGCCAATGGGAGGCCCGAGAGAGGGAGAGAGATGCATACCCTCGGCCTATTACAGCAGATACTCAGGGGATCCTTAGGTAGGTAGGCCTCCTCAAGTTCTATGAGGAGGCTAATTCCCTAAAGGCCCATAGTGTGTTTCTGAGATATCTTATTCGCAAGTGGAATGCCCTCCGACAGGCTTTCTAGGTTGGTCCTGACTAGTGGTAAACACACACTGAGGAGGATATTTATTTTATTATAGGACTATCGAGGAGAGGGGTGGATTTTCCCTCATTCCCAAATGTGCCAGCTGGTTGTGTAGCAGGGAGTCAATTAGTTTACTCCCAAAGATACATTAGAGCACATGTACTGTCTCCTTCAGAGTTTCAAGTACTTGGAGGTCAGTTACGTATAGGTGGATTTTGTAGACAGGACGTGTAGTGCCTCTCACTTATCATTTCAACCATTTTTCACAACACCAGTGACGGGAAACACATTAGTTTCTCGCTTTTATATTATGTTGATTCTTTAGTACAACAACCACAACTTGTCAAGTGGTCTGCCATTTTTTTGCGGCAGTTTTATATGGCCTTAGATAGATGTTGTGCTCATGCACAAGGGAGGGTCAACTTCCCTTTTGCTTCAGAGCTGTTTTCTTTATTTTTTGAGAGGTTTCCAAAGATGAGACCTAGTTTTTTTCGACAGCCTCGTAGGCTAATGTTTGAGGCCCGGATGCACATGTGGGGGCAGATGATGCCCAAGAGGGGAGACACTATGTTTCCAGCCAGGATATTGCATGATGCACTGGACTTACTAGGCAGTGTTGACGGGCTGCATCCTTCATTTTGGTCCCATGTCCTTATGCTAGATTAGATTGGCGAGGGTGTCCCAACATCCTCTTCACAGATAATGAGCCGCCAGATGATAGAGGTAATATTAGTATTGTTTTATTTATATTTATTCTAACATGTTCTTTAACTTGTTTTAATTAAATTGTCTAATTATTGTTGTGTACTTGTATATATTTTGCAGACATTGGCTCTTTTGATGGCGAGGAGATGTTGGATCCACCACATGATCTAGGTGTCGATCCTGATGACAATCAGGACATGGCCGATGCCGAGGATGATCATGATCAGGATGAGGCCGGTGCACCAGAGAGACATGCTCCTGATCATGGTGCACCGGTACCGCCTTTTGCTTGGCGCGGTCGACCTGAGACTAGATATAGGATGGAGTTGGGCAACCAACTCTGTGCATTGATTGTTGATGCGGGCATCAGGCCTGCTCATTATAGAGACATACATGGCAATGATAGTTTGTTCCGGATGTGGAAAGGCATGCCGCGTGACATGTACAGCCTGATGCGGCATGTCGTAGGAGCTACGACAACTATTATGCGACTGAGAAGGACTGTCCATAGCTATAGGCATACTAGTCGAGCCGCGACACGTGATGGATAGTCCGCGAGCAATGACTCACATGCATCTCATGATCATTCACCTCGTGCCACGCCTGATGAGCATGAGGCTGATCCACTAGTAGCATCTAGCAGTGATCATGGAGATGAAGCTGGACCATCAGCCATGTCTAGTCAGCAGCCTGCAACGCCATCTGTCAGTACTAATCATGATCATGAGTAGGTTGGACCATCGACTGTCGAGGCTGCACTATTGACTAAGCAGGCCTCCACTACTACTGCTTATATTGATGTTGTACTAGTACCACCAACTGATGCATCCATCAGTACTAGTGGTCATGATCATGAGCAGGCTCAACCATCTACCGTCGAGGCTGCACCCTTTACTGAGCAAGCCGCCTCCACTTGTACTGCTATTGATGTTGTTATACTACCACCAGTTGATCCATGACATTTATACTACAGTTGTATATTTTTAACATTATTCAGTTATATATATATATATATATGGTCCATGTATTTTATGTTCATGTTGCAGTTCTACTTAATTTACATGTTGGTGATCATCATGATGTGGCGCATATTGTTAGGTCATGTTAGATATGTTCATTTAATGTTTAGCTTGCAGATAGATGTGTATATGTGATAACATGAGTTATTTGACATGAGATGTATATTTGATGTTTGTGTTGTGATGATGTTAATATATAATGTTAATTTGATGTTTGAATGTGTTTTTTAGTCGAATATAATGTTTGTACAATGGTTATCATGATCGTGATGATGTTTATTAATTAATTCAATATTAAATGACCATGATATTTATTAAATATTATGTCGTGATTGTAATTGAAATTGAAATTTTAATTGTATGTAAAATTGTAAAATTGTATTTGTATTTGTACTAATTGTAATTTTATCTATAATTGTATGTAAAATATTTACTAATGTAAAATTTTAGTTGTAATTGTAATATTTAATTTATTGTGAAATGATTGTAATTGTATATATGAAAAATTGTAAAATTGTAATTCTAATTCTAATTGTATGTAAAATTCTAAAATTGTAATTGTATTTGTAATTATAAATTTAATTGAAATGTATGTCAAATATTTGTAAAATTGTAATTGTAATTGTAAATGTAATTCTATGTAAAATTGTAAATGTAATTGTATGTAAAATTTGAAAATTGTAATTGTATTTGTAATTGTAATTTTAATTGAATTGTATGTAAAATATTTGTAAAATTGTAATTGTAAATGTAAATGTAATTGTATGTAAAATTAAAATTGTAATTCTAATTGTAATCCATGTATGCTAAATTAATTTAAAATTATAATTGTAATTCAAATTCTAATTGTAAATGTAATTTTAATTGTAATTGTATGTAAAATATTTGTAAAATTGTAATTGTAATTGTAAATGTAATTCTATGTAAAATTGTAAATGTAATTGTATGTAAAATTAAAATTGTAATTGTAATTGTAATAGTAATTCATGTATGTGAAATTAATGTAAAATTCTAATTCTAATTGTAAATGTAATTTTAATTGTAATTGTATGTAAATATTTGTAAAATTTTAATTCTATTAATGTGAAAATTTTAATTGTATTAATGTGAAATGATTTTATTAAAATATTTAAATTTGTAAATTTTCAAATAATTGTAAAATAACAAATCTAGAATAATACAAATTTTTGTAACATAATAAAGTTTACAAAATAATGAAAATAAATTCATGTACTTTAGAATTATCATTATTTTATTATGATCTTACATACAAAAAAAAAAGTTTATACAGTTCGGTGCTCTTAGCATCATAACACGCACTGGTGCGTCGTATTACGAAGACGCCCTGGTGCTTCCCAACTCTTCTGCACCGGTAACGAATAAACGCAAATAAAAAAAAAAACGCAACTTTATTTTCTTTAAGTGAAAAAAAAAGCGACAATTTGAAAAATGGATGGCAAAATATTTTCAAAAATATAATTTTTTAAAATAATTCTTTAAATACAAAACACTTTTCATTGTTTCACTATTTTTGCTAAAATTTTCAGCCAGATATTTGTAGGAGACAGACCTGGAGCAAGAGAGCATGAGGGCATTGTGGAGTAGTTAAATATGTTCGAACATAAGTATTCAAACAATCAGAAACCAAACCTCTAGTTATTCAAACCCTGTATCATAGAATTTCAAACCATCTCGTGATTAAATTTGATTATTTTTTTTACTTTTTTTCTGTAGTTTTTTTACTTTTTCTACAGTTTTATCCATTTTTACCCTAAACCCTTCATTTTTTTGTTTTTTCCCTTTCTTCTCCCTGTTTTTGTGATTTCAAAATTAGGGTATTTTTTAAGTTGTTTTACAAAAATCATCATTGAATGTGTTCAAACAAGTGCTAACATACAAAGAAGAACCATCAAACGAATTGATTGAAATTGGGTTAAATATGGGTTGTGAGTATATGTTGGCATATCAGAATTTAATTGTGGAATTCGTAAGCATCTATCGATCTTGTTTTACTTAGCTCCATCTATAATTAATAGAACAAAAACATCTTTTATATTAAATATATGATTTATTATGGGGTATTAAACTTGCAGGAAAAAAAGTATGGAACTGTGCCAACAGATGAAATTTTGAAAGATGGCATGGTACATGGTTTTGAAAGAATGTGTATAGTTTATGAGTCAATTGTTGCTATGGTACGTCATTTTTATTTTCAATTTACATTGATGTATATTATTTAATATTGCAATTTTCATTATTCTCACCAATGTATATACACTCATTTTAATTTATTTTTATGTTTGTAGATGGAAGGTGAAGAAGAATAAAACAATCAACGTCGTGAACAAAACATTCCTGAAAATAACCCAAGTCATGGAAGTAGCTCTAGCAGTGACAACAGTTCAAGCGAAGAATGATGATCACTATGTTTGGATATCAAAGCAAGACATTTTATTTTTTGAAATATGTCTGTGAAATCAGACATTTTTTTTAATGTAATGGACATAATGTCCCAATTGAAAGACAAAGGGATACAAATAACTGTCCCATTTTGTATGATATATATATATATATATATATATATAATATGTTTTAATTTATTTTATTGCGTTCTCCATTGTCGTTCTCAAATGCACTAATAAAAATTTAATTCATATGAATAATGTTATAAGATATATATGTGTCGACTTTTGATGAATAATGAATTTTAAAAAACCACAATAATTCTGATATGATATAACAAATTAATCCAAACAACACATTCAAATGCATTAATAAAAATGTAATTAATATGAATATTTTTATAAGATGTGTCAACTTTTGATAATAATGAATTTAAAATAATCACAATAATTGGACTGTCACAGGTCGATGTTTCCAACAAAACAAAATGAAAACTGGTGTGTGTCAGTAATTGTCGACCGGTGCGTTTATGTGTCTATACGCACCGGTGTCGTTGTACGATCTATGGGCACCGCACAAATACCGATAACAGTTATAAATATCAGTGTGTTTGTGTGATATTGCATACCGGGGCATTTATGTATCTATAAGCACTGGTGGATGTGTGCGATCCACAGGCACCGCACGAATACCGACACCAATTATAAATCTCGGTGCCTTTCTGTGATACGGTGCACCGGTGCGTCATAAAGGCATACGCACCAATGCATTGATACAACCTATGGACACTGCACAAATCCCAAGGCCAATTAGAACGGCCCCATGCGTTCTATGTGTTAGCTCCCTGTAATCAGCAAGATTGGCGAAAGTCTGGTTGCAGGGAGAAACATCGTTTCAACCATTTTGGGATTCTAACATCTAGCCCTCCTGAATCCGGAGAGGGATCTCTCCACTAAGTGCAAAGATGGATTTTTCTTTGAAGTTTGGGGTAATAATATTAGGCTAGTTATGAAGGCCAAGGGTTTGTTTTGTTTTTTGGATGGTTGAGCATGATTATTATTTTGAGGAGAAAGTTCTAAGAGCAAAAAGTTTCAAAGGTGAGAAGTTGCAAGTGAATAGAAAATATTTGTCTAAAAAGATAGATATAAACGCTGGTTTTTAGTCCATTGGGATATGGAGTCATATCAGGGCTTTAATTGAACAACAACATCAAGAGTGCTCCAAGGGGAAAGTCATCTATATGACAAGATCATTGAGATTAAAATGATGGAATGGAAACAATAAATTGTTGGAGGGGTGGAAACTGATAATAATTTCACAAGGTATTTATAGTCATTCCAAACAAGAAAAGCCTCTTAAGTAACTATTTAAAACCAACCAAGAACAGGGCTAACCATAGACTTCTTGGGCAAGTTTGTATTAAAGCAGCTTAATTGACAAACAATCCAGTAATCCACATAATTACCTTCAGAAAGTATGAAAACACATAAGGGAAACAAATTGTAACCAAAGATTAGGTAAGGTACTTATAAACCTAATATGCTTTCGGCCAACACCAAGGGAAACCTTCAGAATCTACCTTTGGAGAATAGAAACTAGAAACAGGGTAAACCATCACTTTTCTAGTCTAACTTTAATAAGCAAATGATGAAAATAACTTTCAAGAATAATGTTTAAAGCAAACAGTAGGACGAGGGAACGCCAACATTCCTAACTTCTTAAATTGTATTGAATCATTCTTAAATAAACAAATTGGAGGAAAACATTGAGATAAAGCTTATCAGTTAGAGAAGGGTACTGGTAAACAGTAAATCCTAACTCCATAAATGCTGTTCTTTATTAGAGAATAGTGAACAATATGACAAGGTGAAAATGTGAAGTTGGGAAACACTTTTTGCCCTTTTTTGACGTTGAAAATTGTAATTTTCTATGATTTTCAACTTCAACTCCACTAAACTCATATTTTTATTGCAAATTATGCTTTGACATAAAAACAAGAATTGTAGAGAATTGTCTTACCTCCATACCCATATTTAAAAAAAAAAAAAATATTGACATATAGAGGGGTAAATTTCTTGTTTACTAACTGCATATACTTGAAATTTTCAGACAAACATAAATAGTCACTTTATCATCCTTTACTTTTTTTAGGGAAGGTTATTCATTTTTTGGAAAAAAACCATAACATCATAATCTGCATATATTGCACTAGTGCACAGACTATTTTTCGGTAATTTTCGGATTAAATCACTATTTTTTATTATTTTTTGAAATGGACGAAGACAAAAAAACAGTGATGTTTTAGTACATTTTATCATCCTTTGATTTTCTTTTCAATGTGATCGTCAATAAGAAAAATGAGAGTACCCTTTTGAAGTAGACAGGGAGAGGAAGTGCGGTATGATTTTTTTGAATTTTTTGGTGTCCTCATTTGAAAGTTATTGAATTTTCATTCAGTGCAATTTTTCGAACAATGAAATTCCACAGTGACACAGTTTAGTAAAAAATTAATAAAAAATTGAATTTTTTAATGAAACTCCACAAATCTCATATCATCAGAAACTAGATTCAGAGATGAATCTAATGGTACTTTGTCCGACATATAAAATTTTGTTTTTGTAGGTGTTCTGCCCCTCCAAAGTTGCAGGTTCCTGAAAACTGCAGAATTTTCTGTGTTTTTCGTTGACTAGAAACTCTCGGCCGAGATAATGTCTCGGACGAGAAATTTATAAAACTCTCGACCAAGAAATTTAAAACTAGTTTAACCCGCCTAGAGTTAGATTTTACCGCGCGGGCAAACTCTCGGCTGAAAGTTTAAAAACTCTCGGACGAGAGTTTGCACCCCGAGAGTTTGCATTCCGAGAGTTTAGAAAACTCTTGGTCGAGAGTTTTCTAAACTCTCGGCTGAGAGTCTAGAATGTGATTAGTATTCTCGTTGAAGAGGTAAGAGAGAACAAAACTAAACAAATTATTATGCACGCATGCAACAACCTAAGCATGATAAAATGAAAAAAGTTGACACTTGTCAAATCCGATTATAACGTGATTTGTATGGCTGTTAATGAAACTCGTGTTACCCACTATTGATATGTGTCACGCCCCTACACCATGGGTGTCTTCCAACCACGTCTTGTAGGCAGGTGCGGCACTGCCGTACTTTTTCTTTTTCTAAATACTCAAGTACCCAGACTACGCCTATAGCAACATTCGTTAGTTATATTACAAATGTTCTTTCAATGTGTGGAATAAAACATAAACATCAATATCAATCCACAAGTACGCCCATACATACAAGGGAGGGGCAACTCCCTTTTAAAATGAGTCTGCCCAGATATTATGTTTCATAAAAATATGATTACAATGTCCAATCCAGCAAAAACTACTTTTGCTCCTTGGCAAGGCTATTTGCCTTTTGGTCAAGCTCTAAGGCTTACCAATCATCAAAATAGCTTACAACAGACTTTTACAACCATTTACAATCATCAAGTTCACCTTCGGAAGTGCTACCCCAAAACTGCCCAAGTGCTGGTCACTCGGGTCACTCAGCTGTTGCTCCAAATCATTGCAGAGCGTTTTCTGAGCTGACCGTGTGTCCAATCCGTCCCTCACCCATATGGTTGGATGCATTTCGGAAATACGCACCTTCTGCAATTTACGGCACCTCAATCCGATACCCGATGCTCCCGAAATCGCGTTTTTAGTGTTGGGCCCCTGCCGTTACTCGGCGCCCAGAACCGACCCGACTCGACCCGACCGTCGTGCAGCTGTGCCTGACCCAACCCGCCCAGAACTGTGGTGCAGCCTGTGGTGTGACATGCATGAGCTCGACCCGACTCGACCAACGCCCGTTCGCTATCGTGCCTTCGTCGTTTCTTCCACCAACGAGTTGTTGGCAACTCGTGGTGCGACTCCCTTGATGTTGTTCGTTGATTGATCTTTGCTTTTCGCTTGATGCCTCCACTCTCCATCACGCCATCATATATATACGCACATCCAAGTGAAGTGTGGTCGCTCATTTTCCATGAGCCGACTCGCCCGTTTATTCATCCGCCCACGAAACGTTGCGTCTTGGGGTGTGGGGCGCTCAGCCGACCCGAGCTGACCCCCACGTTTGGTTGCTTGCCCACGAAGTGTGGCATCGGTCGCACCCAACGCGCCGGCCGACCCACCGACTCGCTCGTCGGCTCACTCGCCCAAGGGGCGCCCGTTGTGGTATAAACGTCTTGCCAACGCCGTGTTGGTTTAAATCGATGCGCTTCTCCTCCAACTCGCCCTCGTGACTCGCCTCGCTACGTGTGCGCTCGTGCCTCTCCAACGGTGCGACGTGCCGCCCGTTGCGTCGCACGGTGCCCGAACTCGTCCAAACGCCCAACCGGCGCGCCCGTCCCACCAAACGCACCCATGAAGTCTTGGGGCCTTACATCCTCCTCCATTTCAAATACGACTATCGTCCCGATAGTGCTACCATCGTCGCATCATATCGTCGCAAAGTATCATCGCAACTTTCGTCGCAAAGTCTCATCGCACAATATCGTTGCAACACTGTTGCATAAACCAACAAGGTTCATGTCCATGAGATATCTCCTCCAATCACCATCGAATCCATGTGAATCTCTCCATCAAGTACTCCAACCAACTCAACACAACAAAAGCTGCTATGTATCTAGCATAACTCAGTGTACTGCATGCCCCCATAGCTCGAACTAGTTGGGTAGCTAATCCAACCATAACGTCCAAAACAATGAGAATACTCCTCCTCATGCCACTGTTAGTTGTTCCTTCTGCAAGCTGTCACATCCATCAACTCGATCAAGTCTGAATCTCATCCAAGTGCCATGTTTGGGTCCATGAAGTGTATCCATCTCATCCACAACATGTTGTCCATGATGCTAATCCATGTGCTACTCGTATGCAAGTAGACTCATCCTCCAAGCATCATCAAAAGTAAGAAGTGTGGCTAAGTCAAGTAGACTCAAGCCCATGCCAAAGTGTGTGCCATTAAGGCATCCATCATGAACTCCCATGCCTCATCATATCCAAAGCATTGGTAAGCCTACTTGTATTGGCCATGAGTGCCATCACAAGTTCTCACTCTGCAAACATATGAATGTCTCATAGGCTGCTCATCCAACCAATGTCCAAGTTGCTCATGGTGAACAATGTCCCATCAGTCCATCTATAAAGATCTCCATGTAGTCCATGTCCATGACTTTGGCTACCCATGTGTTCATCTAAGTGAACTCAACTCAACTCTCATCATCATCATGTCTCAACATGTCGAAGTGAAGTGCTCTCGGTCACTCCTACCTCCATAATATATGTGAGTACTTCCTTCAAGTTGCTCCTCCACTAAAGGTCTGCCAAGAGGTCCTTCTTAGTTGAAGCCATGAAGAAGTCTACTCCACCAACGTGCCCTACCACCAAGGTAGTGTATGGGTCATGCCGGGCACTTGCCATTCTATGTGGCTAAGCATGACCCTTTCCATCACAAAGGTCATCACGTTCCACCCTTGTCCCGGGCATTTGAACCATCAAGTGTAAGGTCACAAATTGCCCCAACAAGGTTTGCATCGTTCCATGTTCCTTGTTCCATCAATGTACAAGGTCTCATCGTAGACATCCAAGGAGTAGTCATCAATGGTGTTGGAAAAGAAGTCACCTTCTTCCTCATCTCCATATGCGGTTCATCCTCCTTATGCTTCCATGAAACACAAGTCATATCTCCATGAAGACTCCTCAAGTGAGTGTCCTCCATCCTCATCAATGCCTTTGATGTGTTCGATCCTGGTACCACCTGCTCATCAAGTTCCTCCTTGATCATGGTCACATTTGCAACATCTCCATGTGGTTTGTCCACCAATGCTTGCAATGTGTCTTGTCTTGGTTCAACTTGTGTCACAAGTTTGTCCTTCATCTCTTCCATCTTCATATCATCCCCATGAGAATCATCCATCTTCGATGCTTGCAACGTGCTTGGTCTTGGTCCAACTTGGTTATCAAGTTCACCCTTGACATCTTCTACATCTGCAACATCCCTTGGTTCTCCAAGTTCAGCAGTCCACCCATGAAAGTCTTTCAAGGAAGTTTTCATCTCCACTATCTTGTCTTCAATGTGTTCCAAGTGTTCCTCCACTTGCACAAGAGTCTTGTAGTGTTCCTGCCTTCCTTCCTCCAAGAACTCCGTCATGTTTATAAGCCTCTTCCGAGCCTCCAAAATTGCTTCCCTTGTAGCTTCAAGCTCCAATGTTTGTGGTGTCTTTGGTTTAGGTTCAACTTGTTGCAAAAGTTCTTCCTTTACCAAAACAACATCCATAACATTCTGCTTTGGTTTTCCCATAGAAGGTTTTAATCTCTTATGGTTCTTCTCTTCAATTCTAACAAGCTCATCTCGGTGAGTTTGTAGCTCATAGCATAATGCCATCCATCCATCAAACTGGTCCATCTTGTCTCGAAGTCTTTCAAACTCATCTCGGTTTGAGTCAGAGATCCCCTTCTTGCACAAGGTCATAAGAGCAATCTTAGCCTCATTAACCTCTTCATGAATCTTCTTAGCCTTCTTCCAAGTTTCCACCAATTTTCTTTCCAAGACTCCAAGTTTGTTCCGAATCCTTGGGATTTCTTCGTTCAGCTGCTTTATCCATTGTAATGCTTCACAAGTCTTCTCTTTGAATTCTTCCCAACTCGGCATGTCTCCTTTTCTAGCTTTAGCCCTGGCAAACGCCTTGCTTCAGCTAAGGTCTCAAGAGAAACCCCAAATATATAAGTCAGCTTCAACAGCGTCTGCAACCCTGCAACTCTGTCCAGCTCCGATACCAACTGATTTGCAACAGCAGCTGTGTTATCAGACTTCCATCCATCCAGGTAGCTCTGATACCAACTGTCACGCCCCTACACCACGAGTGTCTTCCAACCACGTCTTGTAGGCAGGTGCGGCACTGCCGTACTTTTTCTTTTTCTAAATACTCAAGTACCCAGAGGCGTTTGGACGAGTTCGAGCGCCGTGCGATGCAACGAGCGACACGTCGCACCATTGGAGAGTCACGGGCGCGCGGGTGTTGTGAGGCGAGTCACGAGGGCGAGTTGGAGGAGAGGCGAGTCAACACGGCGTTGGCGAGACGTTTATACCACAACGGGTGCCCCTTGGGCGAGTGAGCCGATGGGCGAGTCGGTGGGTCGGCCGGCGCGTTGGCCGTGACCGATCCCACACTTCGTGGGCAAGCGACCAAACGTGGGGGTCGGCTCGGGTCAGCCGAGCGCCCCACACCCCACGACGCGGCGTTTCGTGGGCGGATGAATAACTGGGCGGGTCGGCTCATTGAAAATGAGTGACCACACTTCACTTGGACATGCGTATATATATTATGGCGTGATGGAGAGTGGAGGCATCAAG